>OY744483.1:166232978-166832978 GCA_963556165.1 Tipula helvola | reverse complement strand
AAGAAGAGTTTTGTTTTAAACAATTTTATCATCTTTAACTAAATTCGAATATTGACGTAAGTTTATCTTTAATTTAGCATGGATATTTTTGAGTAAAAATCAAACAAAGGAAGAACCATGTTATCCGTTGATGGTTATTTATTTACTTTGAACAAAAAAGTGAATTTAACTTATTATTGGGAATGTGAAAGGCGATATTTCAGCCAATGTGGTAAAGAGAAAGAACATTTTTGTAACGCTCGAATTACAACTTTGAAAAAGGATGGAAGCCATTGCTTAAAAAAAGAATGCTACACATAACCATTCGCTGACGCCGGTTAGAGGCGTAATAAAGACGATTCGCGGGAATACTAAAACAGCAGCCAAAATCCCTTATTTTAAACCAGTAGAGATAATACAAGAATTTGGCGAAGCCAATTTTTGGATTGCAGATGGAACATTTAAGACAGTTCCTAACCTTTTCATGCAGCTGTATTCGATACATGTTCCGATTGGTTGCTGCAATTCTATAATATTTCCAATGATATATGTGCTTATGACAAGCAAATCAACAGAATGTTATGATCGTATGTCGGAGGAGATTATAGAAGTTGCTGCCCAAAAGAATACATATATTATTAAATGCAAAGCTTATTCTTACGGATTTTGAAATTAGCGCCGCAAATGCTTTCAAACGTGCATTTCCAACTATGTACTATAAATAAGGCATGCTTTTTTCATCTAAGCCAATCTATATACCGTAGGATCCAGTCAGCTGGCCTAGCAGCAAGATATGGTATGGATATACAAATCAACATGAAGAGTCGTAAACTACTTGCGTTGGCATTTTTGCCCTCTGAAGAAATAAAAGACACTTTTATAGAATTGCAATCCACAGTTTCAGACCAACTAAATACAGTTTTTTCGTGGTTCGAAAACAATTATGTACTAGGATTTACGATGTCTGATCGGAGAAAACCACCGCTCTTTCACCCTGCCTTTTGGTCAGTTTTTAATCATGTTGAGAACGATATTCCACGAACCACCAATACTCTTGAATCATGGCACCGAAGGTGGAACACCATTTGAAATGAAAAACATTTGGGTGTGTTTCATTTTATTTAACATTTAATAAAAGAACAAGATCCAGTTGACGGTCAAATTGAACAAATTTCAGCTGGAATGAACCTCCCACAAATGTCAAATGTTGAAAAAAATAAATATTTATAAAGTGGTTAGAAGAACAGAAGCTCCTCTGATGAAATTAAACGGAATAGCGCATAATTTAAATTTTTAAGATTATTTTAAGTTTTATTAAATGTTAACCCTTAGCGGCCACACTTCGCTCCCGTAACATAGCAGCCACATTGGGGTGATTTTTCACCCCAGTCAAAAAATCGGTCTAGAAAGATAAATTTTAAATATTGAGACTCCAAATAATTCATGGATATTCTGAAATATGTTTTTCAATTTCTAATATGGTTTACAAGAGAAAATATCAAGATAATTTGACAAAAAAAATTATATATGCGCAAATTCAGGAAAAATGACGTTTTTCAGAAAACAAATCATTACTATTGAAAAATCATTACTCCTTCCGAAATTCATCGTTTATACGCGCTACTAATACTTTTTTCTTTCTTCTATGTGCCATGCAAGTAACCTACATTCCTCGACAACCTATATATGGCACGTCAAGTATGATTTTCGTAGTTTTTGATAACTTAAATTAAGGTGCTTTGGCCTGGGGTACATATTCACCCCTTGTGGCCGCTAAGGGTTAACTTATTTCAAATTCAACTTTTATTATTATTATTAAAAATGAATTATAATTTACAGAAATGATACTTTAATTATTTTATAAAACTTTTTAAATTTTCATGGGTAACCAATGGGTAATCTGACAAGTAACACTTTCCGAATATCAAAAGTCGAACGTGTGGAAAGGAGGATTGGGGTATTTGCCTGCAAGACAAAATCTTGTTTTGCCGTTCGATCTTGTATTTTGAATTCTTACTGTATAAAATATAGTTTACCAAATTTTGTTTTTTTTAAATTTTGTTTCCCGCAATAATTATTTTGATTATTTTATAGTGAAATAATAAATATTTAGTGAAATAGTTTTTCTGGGATCGATATAAAATATTGCATTTTAAAATATTGCTTTTTTTATTAATCTTGCAACTACAAAATCTTTCAATTACAAAATCTTGCATAACAAAATAGTGCAATTATTTTCTTTCTAGTAGGTGTCATAGATTCTATATAATCCGATCCTACGTGCGGCACGCAGTGCGACATGTGTGGTAATCCCGGCTCCTACATCCCTTGAAGTTCATTTCTAGAGTCCCTCGGAGAGTTTGGTGAGAGTTACCAAAGCTGTTAGCCTCTACAATTCTAAGTTAAATTAGTCGATGCCATTTTTCTTCAATTTATTTTCATCAGAATAGAGAAAAAAAAATATACGAAAAATTGTTATGCAAGATTTTGTATTGCAATATTTAATAATTGCAACATTTTTTAATTGCAATATTTTGTAATGCAAAATTTTCTATGCGAAATTTTATAATGTAATATTTTGTAATGCAAGATAACATACCCAAACCAATTTTTCTATGTCCCTTATTTTAAGTTCATTTTTCATATGAGCTGGCATTTGTTTTTATTTTAATAATAAATTTAGGTACATACACACATTTTATTTAAAATTATAATTTCAGAAGTAAGTTTCTTTTCTTGAGATATGTTTGAAAAAATATAATAAAAATTAAACTAAATTTAATGGATTAGTGCTATAAATCAATGAAGAGCTAAATTATTTTCAATGCCTTTAAGGAAAGAAGATTTTGTAAAACAAGATTTTGGAGAAAAGATTTTAGAAACAGTCTTTTGTAAACAGTCTTTTGAAAAACAGTGTTACGTGGCCAGCCCGTGGCAAGGCCGATTGGGTTGAAACGCCGAATTTTCATTAAATTTTCCTTCACTTAATTGAATGACATTAATATTTAAGACCATTGAATTTAATTCCGTAATGTAAAATGTAAATCCTGTGTATTTAGCATACATATTAATGTGATCAAATTTTGTCGAAAAACAAATTTATTTATTTTTCTTTTTTATTATAATTAATTAATTTTTATATGACAATAAAAATTTAAAAAGATTTTAATATTTAAGGCGACTTACTATTAAACATTTTTATACAAAAATTTTGATGAAAATATGAATTTTGTTTTTTCATAAAAATATAAATTTTGAAAATTTTCATTCATAAAAAGATGAAAAATTAAAATCAATTTCGACATAAACGGCCTTTCGACACATTCGGCCTTTCGACATTCGGCATTTCGACACATTCGGCCTTTCGACACATTCGGCCTTTCGACATTTCGACACATCCGGTCTTTCGACATTCGGCCTTTCGATATTCGGCCTTCCGACCCATTCGGCCTTTCGACATTCGGCCTTTCGGCACATTCGGCCTTTCGACACATTCGGCCTTTCGACATTCGGCCTTTCGACACATTCGGCCTTTCGACATTCGGCCTTTCGACATTCGACATTCATTTTGTTTGTTTGTTTATATGATAAAAAAAAAGGAATTTTTTGTTAAAATTAGACTTGAATATTGATAAGTGATTGTTGTTTATTTACGAACATTGTTAGTAAGCCATTAGTTTTTTTGCCATTGTGTAATAAGTTATTAAAGAAAATAAAACCCAACCTAACTATGTATAATATGAGCCGTTCAGTGCACAAATTGATTAACTCCATAAAACAAAAAGTTGAGAAATGCGATGAGAAAATGTAGTGTTTTTTAAAATTCTCTTTATAATGTAAATTTAAATTATATTGTAGAATGCTTAAATACAGATAAACCTATCATAACGATACATCAAATTAATAAGAATGAATAGCCAAACAATAATCGTCAGTAATGTTACAATTTTTATATGACTAGTGGAGTTAATCGATTTGGCAAATGAAAAAAATAATAAATGAACTTATTCAATGGCCAAAAATTTTTTCCGTTTAATGGTGTTAATCTTTATTATTCAGGAAAGGTGTTATAAATATAAAAAGTTATGACTATACCAAGTGCTTTGACACTTAAATTTAAGATTTTTCAAAAAGTGGAGTTAATCGATGTGTGCACTGAACGGCTCATATATTGAAAATTATAAAAAAAAATATGTTTATTTGGCCTTTTGAGGTCCTAAAAAATAAAATATTAACTAATAAAAATAAAAAAAAATATATTAATAATAATAATACGATAATTCAGAGTGTTTAATTTTATTTTTTTTTTGTACTTTTGATGTGGGTGAAAATTTTGTCAGTGCAGACAAATCTAATTGGAAAGCTCACTGTTTGGTGTTAAACCTGTGGTGGTTGCTTTGTCAACGCATTTGCGGAATAACCCCGTGCCACTTTATTTGGTTTTGAGTCAAAAATTTAATAAGTTTGGCGGGCAAGTTGCTCGTGTGAGTCATATCACATCGCCTACCGCAGTTTAATGTTATATAACTGAAATAAACCTCCTTCGAGATAATTTAGACTCGGAAAAGTATTTCTGTGAGAATTGGTGATTGGAGTGTTTAAAGAATATTGGGTTTGTGACAGCAACTCCGCCAATAGGAGTGGGGTTCGAGAAGCCAGTGGGGGCAGCTGAGTTCCTGCGTCGGCGCTGGTTGGTGTGGTCGGACGGACCAAATTTGATATAATCAGGTAAAGTGTTCTTGAAGAAAAATAAATAATAACTTCAAGGTACCGCGTGGGTTGACTTTTTATATATTTTCTTTTTAATTTTTGTGAGCCAAACTTGGTTTTCCTCGGTGTTTTTTTTATTATATTTTTCTATATATTTATAAATTTTACGGGTTTTTCAGATTTCGGGTAGTTTCACATACGACACACCCCAGAATATCGATTCACATCACGTGTTTTGTCTTATCGAACTATCTGGTTAACGGTTTTTGTATTTCCATTTTTTTTTTCAGTTGCATAATTTTTCCGTTCATTAGTCAGTTATTTTTTTGCATTAATTACAGTTTTGAGTAATAAAATTTTTGGTTTTTACATTTAGTTTTCCCAAGTGCAGTGTTAATAGTGCCATGTCTTGTTAATTCCTTTTTCGTTGTGATCACGTGATGTATGGGGGCGACCTCATGCTGACCTAGGGCCATGACAAATTGGTATCGGAGTGTGTTTTGCTCGGGATGGGGGTGTCACTCTAGGAGATTTCGACCGGGTCTGTCGGGAGGGCGTCCTTCCTTCTTTCTTATGGCATCGGTGACCGCCGCGACCGGGAAACGGCATCCCGGTAGACGGCCCGGCGAATAAGGGGGCCCTTTCGGCAGACAGGGTAGAGGTCGCCGGAGTGACATCGACATCCTTAGTTCCCTATTAGAAACACAACAAACTTTATTATTATCTACCACTGTTCCTCGTGGCAAAGGTATGTTTAGTTTTCTTGTCCCGTTCAGTTTATTCATGCGGTTATTCAATCATAAAAATATGTCTGGTAAACCCCACGCCTAGCGACGAGCTGTAGCCAGCACTATACCGCAACCAGACCGCTATTTCTATGTCTGTTAACACAATACCTTTTTCACATGTCCCGGAATCCATTGTATTACTACATCCCTATTAGTATTGAAATCTGCCAGGTCAATGATTTTATTTTCAATGCTTCTACTACATGTTGAATTTAGTGCAGTTTTAATTGGATTGCATGCACTCTTAGAATCAGGTGATATTACTATCTCTTGCCTTTTAGATCCCAACACGACAATCAAATCTATATAAATGCCGATTAGCTCTGTGTTTGTTATGTCTGTGAAGTGGCTGATTTTTATGAATAAGTTTATATTTAAACCATTACAGTGTATTCCCACAACTACTCTTTCAATATGAAAATTATCAAAAAATAGTTCGAATCTATAATTTTTACGTTATTCGTAAAAATTTTTATTAAAATTGATTTAATTTCATTCAAAAAACTTCAATTTTATATTTTGACGGGCGGATTTTTGCTTGACGGCCAGCATAAACATAAAATTGGGGCTTTTTGAATGAACTTAAATTAATTTTAATAAAAAATTTTACGAATAAAGTAGAAATTATAGATTCGAACTATTTTTTTTAATAATTTTCTTATTTATTTATTATTTATTTATTTAAATAATTTAACAGAACAATCTGTGGATCCTATCTGTGGATCCTACAAATCATTTATACTGGAGCAATATAAAAGATGAGATTTTAAACGCGAAGTGAATATATTCAATTTTGTACATGTTTTTAGATCATTTGGAAGACTATTATATATTTTTGGAGCCAAAATTAAAAATGAATTTTGGAAGCTGGTAGTTGTAAATTTTTGTAGATGGATGTGTTGCTTATTTCTTAGTTTATAATTAGTACTGTTAACACCGGCATTATTACTAGTATTTAAATAAAATTTTTTCAAAGCTTTAAACACGAATAAATGTCTTAGTGGAAAAATTTCTAAACACTGAAATAGTGGCCAAGACTCAGTTAATTTTGGCTTACCCTTCATAATTCTCAATATATGCTTCTGTGCAGTAACTAGTGGCTGGATCCTAACATAATACGTACTTCCCCAACAAACTATACCATATGATAGTTTTGAGTTTACAAGTGCAAAATACACATTTTTTAAAACCTCAATTGGACAAATTAATTCTTAAAATATACATTTTTCGTATCACAGCTACCAGATAATTATGGAGATTTTCAGTCTGACATTTCCAATTTAAAGAGTTATCAATAGTGAGTCCAAGGTATTTAAATGTTGGGACACATTCAATTTTAAGACATTCATTCGAACATGTTGCCTGATTACATTCCAATTCATGATATATGATGTTGTGATCCGAAATACCAGTACCATTTAGACTATAAAACATAGCTTTGGTTTTTGTACTCAGCAACATGGAATGCGAATCACACCATCTCCTGAGCAATCCTAAGTCAAAATGAATATGGTTAATAGTATCAATCTTATTCGGTTCATTGTACATGAATACTGGGTCATCTGCATAAGCAACCACTACAGAATTAAATTCAATATTAAATAAGGAGTTTAGGTAAATCAGGAACAGCAATGGTCCTAATACAGATCCCTGTGGAACTCCATCATTAATCACTAGACTTTGACTAACACAATCATTAATTTTTACACTCTGTACTCTTTTCGACAAGTAAGAACTAAACCATTTAATACTAACTAAACTTTTAATAACACACTATGGTTTACCATATCGAACGCCTTTTTCAAATCAACAAAAACTGTAGCTACAGAATTTCTCACATCGAGACCTTTATACACAAAATTAGTAACCTCTAGCAAAGCATTTTCAGTACTTCTGGATTTCCTGAAACCAAATTGCATTTTATGTAGAAAATTTGTGAGATTTAAGAAACCTGAAAGTCTTACATGAGCTAATTTCTCTATAATCTTGGCAAAGACAGAAAGCAAGCTTATTGGACGATAATTTGAGATAACTTTTTTGTCACCGTTTTTAAATATCGGGATTACATCTGCTTCTTTTAGTCTAGATGGAAAAATTCCAGAACTAAAACTAACATTGACTATATAGGAAAAAACATCTACAATATAAATGGCAATTTTTTGACTGTATAATTGCTAATACCATCATTGCCCGACGAATTTGTTGATTTAAGTGATGAAATAACTTTTAGAATTTCTAACGGAAAAGTATCATAAAAAGCAAAAGATTTAAGTTGAGAATTGTTGGCAAATAAATCATCACAATAAATATCTCCGCTTAAACCATTAATTTTTTGGTCTTGAATCACACTAACAAAAAACTTGTTAAAGAGTTCAGCTTTCTCAATATCTTGTGTAACCACGTGATGCTCATCAACAACAATTTCGTCAATAGCAACATGATTAAATCCCTTTCCTAAAAGTTCATTAAGTAATTTCCAACTCTTTTTGATATCGCCTTTGACATTATTAAATTTTATATCATAGAATTTAGTTTTAGCCATATTCACTTCCTTTTTAATTGATTTACTTAGCTCACAAACTTTTAGTTTCAAATCAGTGTTATTTAGGTGTTTCGCTAACTTTCTGGAAAATGCATTTTTATGTCTGGTATATTGAAAAACAAACAATTTGTATGGGGCAGTGCCTTAAGGGATACTCAAGATCGTATGATTTTTTTGAATTCTTGCTTGTTTAGATAATTAATACGGTTGTTTGTAGTTGTTGGATTATTACAAAAAATTGATATGATATGAATTCAAATATGGAGATTTCAAATTTGAAATAAAACGTAATTTGAAATAACTCGAGTTATTACGTTTTGCCTTGTTATCACAGATTTATGCAAACATTCGTCAATAGTCAATAATTTTAGAACCAATTTATTATTTATTTTCTTATTCACTTCTCGATCCAATAGATCGCTTCTTATGCTAATAATCTTAGGATTAGTTCTTTTATTATGAATCGTCTTTATTCTTTCAAGGAATGGGTTTAATTTTGACGTTGCCTTTTCTTCTTTAATATATATCCCCAAGTTTGAGTTTATGAAAAGGTTTTTAGCAATACATCCTAATGTTCTCCTCATATTATCACATGATATACTTGTCTCGCCTGTTTCTGCCAATAGTGCTAGAATTGGTGTACTTTTAACCAACCCTAGACATTTCCTTATGCAAGTATTTTTAATCGTTTGACAAATCTTTGTATAGTAACCATTATTTTCCTCTGTGATTGTATAGAAGTACTCTAGTTTGGATTTTATTATGGTTCTATATAGTGAAAGAAGTGTCTCGATATTAGCACCTCCATTTGTATGCGTGAATCTTTTTAACAAATGTATACTTTTTGTACCTCTGTTTTCATATCGTGATAATGTTTATTAAGGTTGAATCTGCTATAGAAGGTTACCCCCAAAATTTTTGTTTGTCTTTTTTCCATTATTAAATTATTATTCAATTCTAATCTTTTCATCCTGGTATTATTCATGTTTGTGTATAGTCTTAAAAAATGTGTTTTATTGAAATTTTTATCTATATGATATAGATGACAGATGATATAGATGATATGATGACTGCCTGGAGCCGAGACTCTAGACTTCTTTATTATTTCGGAGATTTCTCCCATATCAAACTCAGGTATTACCCCTATTTTGGCCAATCACATGGCACTCTTATTAGTTCTGGGTCGCTTGGAAAATTTTCATCTAAGAATTTCGTTCCATATTTTTATCCTCAAATAAGTTGAATTTATTCCTTTTGTTATTTTTGATCCTATTCACCAGTTTCCATAAGTTTTTTCCCTCTACTCTCATATTAATTTTTGATATATACTCTCTCCATGATTTCTTTTTTCCCCTTCTGATTTTTAATTTTAGTTGTTGTGTAATTTTCTTGACTTCTAATGTATAAGGCGTTTTTCCTCTCTTGTAAATATCTTGTTTGATTTTTTTTATCTTCCAAAGTGTCTCTATAACTTTCCTCCACCAAGGTTTTGGACAAAATTTAAAATTATCCGCCTCTATTGTACTCTCCCTTATTGTCTCTTTTAATATGATATCGAATTTAATTTCTCCATTTCTGAATTTATTTATTGTTGAAAGTGCCGCTTCGTTCCATTTTACTGTTTTATCCATCCTTCCTTTCTCTATTAACCATTGGATTTTAATTGCACGATGATCACTACCTAGACTTTCGTTAGTTACTCTCCATTTTAAATTATCCAGAATCTCACTTGGGACTAGTGTAATATCACCGAGCCTTTCTAGTGGTAAATGTCTATCCTTGTATGTGAACCATCATTCAGTAACACAAAATTGCTTTCTATGATAAGTTTCGATAATTTGTTCCCCAACAAGTTTTCCTTAGTTTCTGTGACCCACACTGCACTAAGAGCATTTACATCGTCTCCAATTATTGTTGGATAATCAGAACATTCCTCTAATTAGTTTTCGAATTCCTTTTTTAATTCTCTATGCCATTTATTGTTACTGATATAAAAACATATCACGTAAACTTTTTATTTTTTATGTTTACTTTAATTATCTCCATCCTTGTATACGTATTTCTAAGTGGAACCTCTATTACTGAAAAGTATCTAGATATTAAGATACCTACACCTTCATATAAATCTACTTTATCTTTAGAGGATAGTAAATAATTTGTAAATTGTGGCCTTTCCACCTCCTTCAACCAAGTTTCTTGCAGCAATGCGATTTAAATATTTTCTTTTAGCAAATACTGTTCTAATAATGATTTTTTGTTAACTAGACTTCTTATGTTTATTTGCAACAAATTTAACTCTTCGTTCATATTATTTCGATTCAGTTAGAAAATAAAGAAAGCTTAAAATAAAACAATTGAATAATAAAAATAACTTAATTTTGATTATATATATACATATATGGGGCATTCTCTGTCAAATCGGTCACCCCCCCCCCCCCCCTGTACATTAAACTTTTTGAGATAAATAAACTTTTTTGGGCGTTTTTATGGCATCCTTGAATTTTCAAAATGGCGAACAATATCTTCTGAGCAAGTCTTTAATTTTTAATAAAATTGATATAAAAACGTAATTTTGACTCGGTTAATTTGCTCAAAAGTGTTCTTAGTATTATAGATTACACATTTTTTTTATTTTTTTACAATTCCAAGATGACGGATCCAAGATGGCCGCCAAACTTGGGAAATTTTTCGACGTTCACTCAAATCATTAGAAACATGTTTGGGGTCGCTGATCAGTGATCACGAATTTGAGGTCAGAATTGTAATATTCAAAATGGCGGACACAAGATGGTGGTCGAATATGGCCGAAAAAAGGCTAACTTTTCGACGTTTATAGAAATCAATAAAAAATCAGTCTAGGGGTTTTCGTGGTCGGTGAGCATTAATTTAGGGTCAGAATTTGAAAATTCAAGGCGGCGGACCCAAGACGGCTGCAATAATCTTGTCAATTTTTCAACGTTTATGGAAATCGATAAAAACGTGATCTAGGGGGTTTTCGGGGTCGCTGATCGGCGTCACAACAACCGTTCGAAAATTTTTTTTGTTTTAAATTTTCATAGCAAATCATAAGCATTACAATTAAAATATGTTCCTTCAGATGACCTTTGGAGGTCATGGAAAATACATATTCGGATGTATAATTGAACGCTTTTTTCGAATCCGATGTCAAAAATTGGGGTTTCCCTATAAAAAAATGACTTTGACCTCAAAATGACCTTTAGGATGAAGGTCAAGGTCACAATCAAGGTCACCATTAAATTCCTTGTTAAAAATTACCTAAGATTAAACTTTGTTCATTTTTTTCTGACCGAAGTCCGCGAGATTTTTAGGGGTTTCCATACTTTCTCCTCACCCTATATAACTTATACCAGTCAAGTCAATTGAATTGACCTTTGGTATAAAATTACATTAAAACTACTATATACCCAAACATGAGTTCATCAAAATGACAATAATAATTTAATTGTATTTCGAATAAAATTGCTTACTTAATTTAGAACCCAATAAAATCAAAAATAAATTAAATTGGATAAAATTTACGCAAGCAAATTTCAAATTTTTTTAATGTAATTATCCGTTTACGTATTAGTCAATATGTCTTATTTCTATATCCAAAAGACGAACAACTAAATTTTATCTTTTCATTGAAACAATGACCTTGCATTGAAACGATTTGAATATTAAAAATTGCATTATTAGATTTGGTTGATTTAATAATTAATTTAAAATACAATTGGATAACAATCATCATTTCTGCCAGGGACATCGCGCAGTCACTCGAGCGCGTGCATTTGATCAAAATGTGTGATAAATGTGTAAACCATAAAAATGTGTTGTTTGGATGATTAATTCAAAAAAGATAAATGAATAGTGGATATAGTGTTCTCGATAACATTTGTTGAACACCAAAAACACAACTTTTTTTTTTTTATTACGCTTAATTTGAACGCCAAATAACTTAAACTTTATGTATTATGGCAATGTGTCGATTGTATGCGCTTTGTTAATTTTTTTCTTATATTCATAAGTAACAATCATACAATAATTGCATCAAAGGATTGCGCGCGCGCTTAAAATTTTTATAACTTAATTTTAAAATACATTCATATTTATTTTATTGCAAATTAAAAAATTAAATATTATATTTCTTAAAGATAAAAAAAAAAAAATTAAAAATGGAAATTAAATAAGCAATAAAACCAACAACACAATTTTTTTGTATTTGTTAGTATATCTAGGTATATGAATACGTTTTTGCCCGCGACATTCTATTTTAACTTCAACCAAATAAAAATTTTGTGTGCAACACGAAAATATAAAATGACATTTTTACTCGATTCTTCAAAAACAGAACTGACAAAATATTGTATAGCTACATAGCCAAAAAAAAAAACGAAAAAAAGATTGATTATCGCGTTCATCCGGTCATCAGTTTTATTTGCACATACGTAAAAAAAAACTGCAATGTGATGACGCATAGATATCTCTTTTATATATCTTATAGTCTTAATTATTGTTTTTTTTTTTTGGGTATACAAGTATATACCCAAATCTTAGACACGATTTTTTTTTGTGTTGTATTTTTGACGGTCACTTAAAATTAACTAATCCTTGAACTTCAAAATACGATTTTTTATTTTTATTTTTTTTATTGCAATCATAACAATTATATGTAGATTTTTAGTTTTTTGCTCTTTTAGTTTTAAGTGTGTGTCTGTTTTCTGTGCCGTATGTACTTATTGTAATAAAATGCAACAGAGTAGAGAGATAATTATTTTGAATTTTTTTGCGCTTTGTTGTTGCAGTACATTTGAAAGGACACAAAACCAATCAATCAAAAAATGTCTTAACTGTCAGATTTTAAGAGGCGATAGAATACATTTTTATTATTCTTTGTTGCATTATACAATAAATATTTAAAATGGAAATTTAATGTACCCAGCACAACAATTGAAATGCATATCGCAAAATAGTTGGCGTTAGATATGGTAACTTATGCACTGAAATGATTAATATTGTGCAAAAAATCTATTGTCCTTAGTTAGGTAACATTTAATATTTTAATTTCTAAAACATATTGAATTTCGAATTATATTCAATTTCTGAAGCTTTTATTTACGTTAAATAAAAACTTTCCCTGCGAACTCCTTCTTAAAATCTTTAAATCTATACTAATTCGCAGAAAAATGACACACGCTTTAAAGGGTGATGAAATTATGTTAATTAAACGTTAAAAATATAAACCAATTTGTTTTGAAAATGAAAAATAAAAATAAATTTTATTTCAAAACTCAAAATTGTCTTAAATTGTTTCCACGTAGCTGATATAAAATGTAAATATTCCACGATACCTAAACCGTATAGATGAATGCCAAATTATAAAGGGAGAGATGGAGTATTGTTGTTTTTTTGTGGTGGTCTTAGTCACACAAGCTACATTTATTGCCCGTAAATTCGTCTTCTGAAACAGTGCCATCAGCCAAAAGTTCTAGTTATTTCAAATTAACTGTTTGCTAATTTTACTTTATCCGCTATAAGGAAGCTGTAATGTAATTCGTGTTGTAATCCCCCCAAAAAAACATACTGTTAAAGTTAGCCGAAAGTTGCCAGCCGAAAGTGGAAAGTCGATAATGCAGATTGAATTACTCCAGTCGACGGTTTAAAACAACGGTAATACAGATTGTGTTATCCCAGGCGAAAGTAAAAAAAAATCGGTAATGCAGATTGTGATATCCCAGCCGAAAATAAAAAATTAAGTCGATATCAATCGGTAGTGCTTAACCAAAAAACTACTAAGGAATGCAAGGATGCATGATTATCATTGAATACCTTTCTTAATATTCCTATATGACAAAATCTGGCTGCAGTTCCTCGTGCAAAATTGTGGAAAACTCGAGAAACCCAAAAAAAATTTTAATTGGAATAAAATCAGTGTCCAGGCTGAATTTATACAAATTTTCTAATAATTTTTGGAAAATCGAATTTTCCGAGATATTCCACTTAAGACTCTTTACAAAATTGTTTATTACAAGCCATGAATCCTATTTACTTTCGGCTGATAACCACAAAATTTTTTATTTGCGGCTAGAGTATAATGAGAAGGTTATCAGCTTTAACAGGGTCCAAAAAACTGTTGTTCAAGATTTTTATATTTCATGAAGAACTACAGTACTAGAACTTCAAACAATCAATTATAATAAAGTCGCATCCGTCCTTCCGTCTCTTCACTCAGACATATTTGTTATTTTGTTGTTCTATCTCATTCTCATAAATATTGATAAGTTTATCAGAACAACTTCGGTGATTTTTTGAATATTGTCATCTAAACGTTGCATACCGATCAGCCAATCATCTTGCTGTGATACTACAATTGTGATCCGGCTAAGTGCGTCGACATGTTACTTCTTCTGCCCACTTCGATGAACAGTATTAAAGCTATATTCAGTCAATCGCAACCACCACCTTCCTATTCTTAAGATTAAATCCTTTTTCGTAGCGCAAGTTGTCAACGCCGCACAATCCGTGACCAAAGTAAATGGCTTTCCGATTAAATAAATCCGGAATCTGTGAAGCGATTCAACGACTGCCAATGCCTCCAATTCATATGAATGATATTTACATTCATTGTCCGTGGTTCGGCAACTAAATATGACACTAGTTTCGTCTCTCCTTTTTCGGCTCGTTGGAACAGTATACTTCTTTTACTCTCCACTTGATTTTTAATAACTCGAACGATGTGGTTTGCTCATTTGTCCAGTAAAAGGATTCATTATTTTTCGTTAGCCGCATTTACGGTTCAGCGATAACTGAAAAATTCTTAACGAATTTTCTGAAATAACTCGCTAATTCGATAAATTGTCATACCTCATGCTATACATATACCATCGTATACCATGAGAATCACAATTTCGTGGCCAAGGAATTCAACTTTCTTCTTGAAAAACTGCCCCTTCTTTAATTTTAAAGTTAATCCTCGTTTTTACAATACTTTCAATAATCGTTTTAACTTTTCCATACTTTCCTGGATGGTTGTGCTTGGTATGATCATATCATCCAGATAAACAATTACGTCCTCGTTGACCTTCCGAGCGATGGCGTTTATCATTTTCTGGTAAATAGCCGGAGCATTTCTTAACCCAAAGGGCATCCTCAACAATTCGAAATGCCCATACGGCGTCACGAAAGCTGTACAAGGAATTGATTCAGCAGACACTATAATCTGACAATACCCGGACGCAAAATACAGTACAGAGAAATAATTACTACCACTGAGTCGTGATAGTTCAGCTTCCATAATCTGTAACAGATACTGGTCCCGCATCGTCTTATTATTCAATTGTCGGTAATCAATGCACATTCGTTCAAAATCAAATCATCAAATCATCAAATGTTGAGTGCTTTAAATATTCCAGAAATTATACGACAATATAAAATTAAAGACATTTTTCGAGGTAAGTTAATTTTTATTATTAAAGGTTCGTTTTTAAAAAAAATTGAATCATCTAGAAATATTTCACTTTTATAACTCTATATTATTAGTTACATTTTTGCATCCCTTCTGGCAAATGAATGCACGTGGTCTGAAATTATGGTCCATCATAGTCTGATAAATGGAAGAAAACGTCGAGTTATCGCTTGAGTGAAATACAAAAGAATAAAAATGTTTTATTTTTGCATGAAAATGTTAAATTTTTGTAACGATAAATAAAATAAAAACTTGGTATTATTTTTCAAAAAATATTTTAAATGTTTTATTACAAATTGCAGCAACAATTATTTAAACAAATGGTATATTGAATAATACGATTGTTGATTAAATTATTAAAAATTAATTTTAATTGCAATATAATTATAATATGATTTAAAATTAACAACAATGTATCATTAAAACAACTATTTTATTCTTAAATATATAATCATTTTTGTTAAAAACGCAATGCTGGCTATTAAAGTCCTAATCTCCATTCTTAAATTGATAACTTATACTATTAAATTTAAACTTCATTGAACAACTTTACTATTGAATTGACAATTATTAATCTTAAATGCATAACTTTTGCTATTAAAGTAATCATTGAAACTATTAAATTTACAGTTTCTACTGTTAAATTTATATAGTTTACTATTCATCACTACCCTGCAAAATTTTAAAAATTTGGTGCCACTTGACAATGAATAGTTGTTTCCGAAGTAATTTTTTACGCTGAATCCAAATCAGGGCTCAGAATTGCTCTATCACGTCAGGTTTCTGAGATATTCTAACCGTAAAGTGCAAAAAACACTGTTTTTTGACATATTTGAGGTTATCTAGCACCGCGATTTTTTTTTTCTTCAAAAGTTCATGTGTGGGATCTTATAGTACAAGTTTTCTTCTTTCAAATGCCTTTGAGTTTGCTCAAATATGTTTTTTTTTAGCCGAGACATCGCATTTTCAAAATTGCATGTTCGTGAATTTGTCGGTATACTGTATAATACACTACCTTTTATACCTACGGTATATATGCAGTTTTAGCTTAGAATATCTCAAAAACCTGACGTGATAGAGCAATTCTGAGCCCGGATTCGGATCCAGCGTGAAAAATTACTTCGGAAACAACTATTTATTGTCCAGGGGCAAACTTTTGCAGGGTAGTGTAATTTCCCGAAATAATTTTATTATATTTTTCGAAAGCACGTTGCTTGGTAACAGCCCGAAGCCGTAGGCAGAGAGCTCTTACCTAAAAGCAACGTGCTTGAAGGAAATATAATAAAATTATGAGGTATTTATAAATGCTCGAGGGGTATTCGAAGAGAACATTTTTTGCAATTTATTTTATTGTGTTTTTGTTTACATATGGCTGCTAGATTGTAAATTGTACTATGAAAGTGTCACTTTGAAACAGTATTTATAGATCGATTCTTTGACAGCTAAAATAATTTCAATTTGACAATATTCGCGAGTGTTAAGGAAAACAAGTTTCAATTTATATGGAAATAGTTAACAATTTTTAATAAAACGATATAATTAAGGATCTAAGGTTTAAAAAAAAAAATTGTTTAGTATTTATTTGAATTCTTTTAAGTTTATTACGCGATTTTAAACTAGAAAAGAGAAAAGAAAAGTGTAAATCTACAATTTATTGTAAAAATTGAAAATATGCCAACAACTTGCTCGGTACCTCAGTGCCGAAGTAATTATGGCCAAATTAACAGCCCTAGATTCCACAATTTCCCTAAAAATCGAAAGTTGTGCAGACAATGGGTTTTAATGATACGCAGAGCATAATTTTGTCCATCTAAAAATTCGAAAACTTGTAGCCATCACTTTGAGAAAGAAGATTATGTCACAGCTGCCACAGGTAAGCTATAGTTATTCTAATTACATAATCATAGTTTTCAATAATAATTCGTATTGTTTTCTTTCAGGTTATAAAATTAAACTAACCAATTTTGCAATACCGACAAAACATCTTCCTATTCGAAAATATTACAAACCCGTAAAAAGTAGATCTTACCGAGCACGTGATTTAATAAGGCTGGAGACGACGGATCTACAATACACGGCTGATGCAGATAATTTTGTGTGTAATGTTGAAGAAGTTGTATCGACATTAAATTTAAACGGCGTTTTCGAAGAGCCTATTGACGCCGATGTAAGCCTTGGCAAAATGGAATCGTTTAGTCAAACGGAAGATATTAATATGTCTATGTCAGTCAGCATATGATATGATCGAAACAAATCTACAATATCTGACGGGATTCTCATTTCGTCAGTTTAATTGCCTTTACCAAGCACTGATAACAGCGAGAAATATTAATCTTCCGCACCAGCATGATAATATATTATCTCACAAAGATCAAATTATTATTTGTCTTTGCAAGTACAAACTAAATTTGGACTTTAAATTATTATCACTTATATATGGATTTAAAGCCGATATAATCTCAAATATATTTAAAAATTTGTCTCATACAATTTACATATATTTGCGTAGTATTATGTGTACCGAATGAAATTTGTGATTTGTACATGAAGAATTAAAACTAAACGGCAATATATAATCATTATTTTTCTGTACTTGTTCTATTGCACATATTGTACAGTTTTTAAATAATCGTATTCATTCAAACTTTTTGTTCATTTTACGGCGAACATTCACCTTTTCATAATCCCATTTATTATGTATGGATGTAATCTTAAGCCGCATTGGCAAACTGCTTGCCAAACCATATGTTTTTTTGCCAAATTTTTCAACAGCTATGGTAGTAATTGTTCCGTCCAGTTCTTTACCTTTCTTTTTGATGTAATATTGGGGACCTGGAAGTGTCGAGAAATCCATTTTGACGTAGGTCTCGTCGTTCATTACGAAACAAGAATCTTTTCTTTCGTTCAACCATTTGTTGTGTTTCTTTGCTCGATCGATCCCTCTATTAAATAGTTCAACAC
The DNA here is from genome assembly GCA_963556165.1 of Tipula helvola. Taxonomy (NCBI): domain Eukaryota; kingdom Metazoa; phylum Arthropoda; class Insecta; order Diptera; family Tipulidae; genus Tipula; species Tipula helvola. The sequence continues at coordinate 166,814,533 of OY744483.1, read as the reverse complement.
TTCTTTTGGGGATTTTTGACTTCTTGTATGCCCGTAGATTATTTCTGGTTTTAGCTCGTTCCACAATCGATTTGGTTGTTTTGGTTTTTCTGGCAAAATCTCGCACAGTCATCGAGGGATGTTTCGAAATGACTCTTACAATTTTCTGATCCAACATTTTATTTGGAGCACCTGATTTTTCTCCGGATCCGGGCTTGCGTGATACAGAAAGATTGATTTGACATTTTTTTTTACATTTGTTACCGTATTATTGGAAATAACGGCCAATTTACCAATTTTTTTATTGGTATACTCGGGATGATCATTGCACAATCTAATTATTAAATCACATTTTTCTCCTTATGATGCGTCCATTTCGAAACAAATAAAACAAATGCCCAATTTGACGTTTATTCGTTTTTTTAAATTGTTTTTCTACAAAATAACGGTACCAGTTTTTTTCTTTTGCGTAGTAACCTATGAGATAATATAAATTTGGGAATCACAAATTTCATTCGGTACACATAATATTGATTTCTGGAAGCTAAGGTTCAAATCTAATTCATCTTACACCGTGATTTTGGATTGCACAGAAATTCCTACACAGCTTAGTTTAAACAACCCTTTAATGAATCAACAGCTTTTTTCTAATTATAAAAACAGGCAAACATTAAAGTACCTTGTTGGTATATAGACGAGAAAGGAGGCGTAATTTTTGTTTCTGATGTTTTCGGAGGAGGCATATCAGATAATGAGATAATCGTACAAAGCAAAATTTTGGATTTACTACAAAGAGGTGACACCATTTTGTCAGATCGAAGTTTCACCTGCACAGAAGTATTTGAAGCAAAAGGTGTTGCTGACAAAAATTGTCTACACCAAAAAAAAATCACTGTTATGATTTTAATTGATTATTGAAGAATATTGCTAATTTTTTGATTTTGGATTTACTATTATGATTATTTTGATTATTAATGTGATTATATGTGATTGTTTATTAATCATTTTGGATTATCGAGAGTAGTTAAAAAATTGGAATGCTTGTACTGATTTTTTTAAATTAAGAACTGAATATTTTTCTTAAAAATTAATTATTTATAATCTTATAGGAGATTATTAGTTATAATCTGATAGGGTTTTGTTTATAATATTAAACGTCAAAATTTATCATTTTTAGTAGAAACCGGTGTCAAAATAATACCAAATATTTATGTATGACAGTTTAATTATCATTCTTATAATCTTATGGTTTCTATTTTATTGAGCCAATAATTTAATTAAAATAACTATTTTATATGGTTTATAAATTGAACTTAGAATCCTAAACCGTTATAAAATATTTGTTTAAATAATCTTATATATATTCCCGATAGGATTGTCATTATTGATAAACAATTCAAAATTGATATTTTGTATTATCATTATAAAAAGACCTTGAACTTTTCGTTATAATTTAAAATTTTACAATCCAGATTTGTTTGTAAATTTCGATTTTACCAACGCTAGCTATGTTTGCCTAAATATACATTTACGTTAATGCAATGCATATACTAATAATTTCGATTTAAATATGGACTAAGATTAAAATTCTAAACGATATTTGTACTTCACTGTTTAGATTCAATATTTATTTCACTATACCAAACCGTGCTCTACTTTTTTATCCCATAACCTTGAACTCGCATACGTAAATTCAAATGTTAATTATTTATGTAGGTTGTGACTAGAACAATACAACTACAGCACGTATCACAACAATAATCGATATGTATTAACATCTTGAAGTTCCTATCACCCTTTTCCTATTAGAGACGGTGACTGTATATGAAAGCTACAAAATCATGTAGATTTTCGAACGCGACCCGCCATCCAAAATTCCATAAAAAAATTAAACTTTTCATTATTAGCTATCTTTCAGAAACAAATTCCATATGTACCATAGCAATCTTTAATATGAAAAATCCAACAAAAGCGCTAGTTTGCTTAAACGATTGAATTTTAATTTGTTCGGTCTAAATAAACAAGTAGTACAGAAAAATTAAATTCTATTTTTAAAAGCAATTGCATTTGTTTTTAAATGAAACTTAGTATTGATGGTATACGGTCAACTAGTAGAATGTTATAGCTAACTGAAATAATAATACAAAAATTGGGAAATTAATACGTCAAACTGAAAGTCGGGTTTCTTTTCATTTTTCAGTGAGTTTAGCGCTTTACCACCCATAAAACCAAATAGGATAAAATATTAGCAAATTATTTTATTTTAAAAACTTAGATGAAATGCCACTCGAATATATTTCATCAAAACTTAAAATATGCATACAAAAATAATAATAATAATAAACCAATTTATTAATAGAAACTAATTTATTAAATTTAATTGACAATATTGATTATTGACATTATCATTTTTTCGAAATTTTATCTCTTTGATTCCTTAATTGCAAGTTTCGTGTTTTGAATCGCATACGCCTATCCGAACTTATCTTATTTTCTTTATTAGAAAATAACCAACACAATGTTGATTTTTTTTATTGTTATCGTTTTTCCTTCCCGTTTTCCATCACTTTTACTCTACAGAACTGCGATGAACTGTTGTCTGGGTTATTTTCTGATGAAGCTAAATCTGAGAAAGTTAAAATAAATTAGTACCCGATATGAAATACTTGACAATATCTATGTACCTGTGTCTTCATAAGTTTTAATGCTTAATGATGTCAGCTCTGGAATACGAGTTAAATCTTCTTGAACTTCTTCTTCTATTACCTGGGGATTCAAGTTTTGATCTTCTGTGTCATCATCTTCTTCTGTCCCACTGTCATTATTTGGGCTTTTAATCTCATTTAATATAATCCGATTTAATTGGAAAGGCAGCACAAAAGTATTTCTATTATGGCTCATTTTCAAGTCTAATATACCGAGATGTACGACAGTATCAATTGCGTCACTTTTGGCGTTTGCAATCGCTTCTGTAATTTCTGAATTGGAAGGTAATTCAACTGGAACTTTTACATCTTGAGATTCTTTCGAATATCCCTTGTGGCGTTTCTTAAATGAATATTCTTGTTGAGACAGTTTGAACTTGATATCGTTTTGAATATCAATTCGCTTAATTCGAAATAAAACGTCTCTTAATGTAAAATTTACAATTGTGTTTGATGTAGTAGTCATCGACCTTAAAGTCCTAAAGAAACTTTCACACGGTTGGCTACTAAATAACTAAGGTTTAAAAATATCATTTAATCCATTTTGTCTTAAGAGGCATATTATATTAATAAGACCATGTCCATTTAATTCTATGCAGTTGTAAACATTTGAAGTTACGAAATTATCCATGTATAATTTTTATGTTTTGTTATCCAATCTTTCCACAGCCTCAACACAAATATCACGTACCATATTTGATAAATTCTTTGAAGTGGCATCAAATATTCATTTAAAAATGAATTGATACCGTAATCTATCAATTTGAGAAATTCGATAGTGCCCTCTGACTGTGGGACATTTGTTAAGAGTTGTTCGCGAACACAATTTTTAATTAGAGATTCAACTGCTTTAAAATTCATTTTATCCGTTCCATTTATATCGGATAAATTAAGAAGGTGTTTATCTTTTGGTATCGTACCAATTAACTTTTTCAAATGTTTAGGTGTAATGATATAGTTGCCAATAACTATCTTTTTATTTTCATTTAATATTCTAGTACGAAGCTTAGTCCTAATATGTACGGCATCTTGAATATATTGCACATTTGTTCCGAAATCACATTTAAACTAGTTTTTCCATTCAAGAACTACTGGTTCTAGCAAGTTAGAATTAGCAGGAAGATTAGCATTTAAGTTCATAGCACGAAGTAAACGACTATCACCATCCGAAGAAATACCTGTAATGATATTAAATATTTATGTACTTCAAATCTGCATTAATATAGTAAAATCGCACTAGGGCTACTTAAACAAATAAATCAAACGAAACAGAAATATTTGGTTTTTATTGGGCTTATGTGATTAAATGCCGAATGAAAACCAGAATAATGGTTAAAGAACATTTGAAGAACATTCAATTAAGCTCTACATAGTTTTATTACTCGTATATTCATACCTAAAATTTGAATGTTATTTTTCTGCAATTCTTCTATCAAATATTTCCATCTCTTTATCACCTCATTAGTTAAAAATTTATTGTTTGTTCCAAAAATAGACACGCAGAAACTAGCACCATAACGATTTTCCGATGTATTGTTAGTAAACGTTTGTGCGATTATTACATTAACAAAGGTAGAGTATTGCTGATTCTGGAACATTTTGTATATATCAAGCGCTGAGTTTGCAGGAAATGTCAATGGTATTGGAAACCCGGTTTCATTATTAATTGGAAGCACAAAACCAATTATCTGGTTTGAACTTATGTCATACTCCAGTTTCTCAACAATTTTTGTGGCATCTTCACTAATCCAAACACAGCGCTTCAAATTTTTTTTATCGAGAAATTCAGATAGCTCCTTTATACGTAATGTTGCTTCTATAGGGGTTGGTAGCTCAGTTTTCATATAACTGGTAATAGATGAAAACGATGGCAATGGAAGTTTTTGTTGGGCGATTTCATAAAATTGTCTTCCAGCAATAATAAAAATATACGTCGCGAATAATTTTATATTGTCATTGTATCGGTTTCCAAATTTATTTCTATCCATATTTTGCACTGCCATTTATTTCAAATCATTTAGGAACGAGAAAACAAACTCTTCAGAATTAGTTTCAGATTTTACATTATTGTTTTGTAAGTTTTGCTGCAACAATTTCATTAATTCGGTATTTTGTTTAATTAATTCATCTAGTTGGTTAATTATCGGAAAAAAATCGTCAATGTATGTTTGGTTGGCGCTAATACTATTCTCATGGTTTCGTTTTTCTCGTTCCGTCCGAGAAAATTTTGCATGTCTCCATTTAGATTTGCTGGAAAATTTTTCTGAAGCCTTAGTGGAATGGATGGGTAAATCGGCTCCACCATTGTTTACCCATCCACTTCTTCCCCCGAACTGTCATTGTTAACTTCATCAACATTTTGGGTTGAACCATTGATAGAATCGCCCAAATTTCGGTTCCCAAAGATTTCGGTTATATGAATCTTGACCAGAACCCACGTTCTTTTTCATTTCAGCTTTCGTGTGAGAATTGTAATGCCTCATGAAGTTTGATATTATCCATCTCAAAGTGCCGCTAGTTGAAATTTTGTTTTGAATTTTGACCGATTTTTGACATATCTTACAGGCTATGAAAGCCGAAATTTCAGTTTTATTTTTTGTTATCATACAATAACTTTAGTAACATAATATGCATATTTCTCTTTCCCAATTAGTTTGTCTACGCACACAAAACTGTCTTTCATCCATTTATTAGCCAACTGTTTAATTTTGTCTGCAATGTAATTCAAAATCCGTACCAGCATCTGCAACAAAAAGTGTATTCATATTTTTAAAATATATTACATGACGTGTAGTACGATTAAGCAGTATCAAGAGCAGTACTGAGAACATTATAATAACGTAACTCTATAGCTATTACCTTTACTGCAACTCAACCTATATTTCAATCATAAACATTATTTTTTTAACATTAATCAAGATAGTAATAGAAACAAAGAAATACGTAATATAAATACAGGTCATCCTTGAGATACGTCGTAGATACGTTCTTGAAAACGCGACGTAAGTCAAAACGACGTAAGTCGGAAATAATTGAGAAATAAATGAAAGCAATACCGAAAATAATGTACACTTTAACTAAAAATAAAGAAATCTACTATATCCATACATACTATGTGTATACTAACAAAAATGTATGTACAGAGGTCCTTTGATCGCTTATATCACAAATGCCATAAAAAAAAAAAAAAACTGGTTCTTTTGTTTTGTGTTAGAAGGTAAAGGAAGGAAGAGAAAATAATATTAAAAATTTACTATTGTTTTCTTTTTTCTTCCTTTATCTACTTCATATTACAAAACAATAGAAAATAATATGCGCCCATAAAAATATTCAAAAATACGTAACTCAAATCAAGGGAGTAATTTATAAACGACGTAACTCGAAAATTACGTAAATCAAAACGACGTAACTCGAGGATCGACTGTATATTGTTTTACCTGTATCAACATTTGAGTTTTGATATTGGTGCACGCCCTTGTCAAAATTATTTTTGCCGTTCAACATTTTTATTACTGTTTTGCTGCCTGTCCCTTCTGGATTTTGGTTTTGATTTTGCTGCTTTTCAGTAAGCTTCCGGTAGAAATAATCCAAGCCTTTCTCGTCTATTAATTTTTTTATATTTTATAGATATTTTTTATAACCTAAATGAATTTTAAAATCCAATTTAGGGTCTTCACAAAATTTAGTTTTAAAGTCGTCGCATTCCCGTAATTTACTATGTAAATTTTTTGTATGTTTAATGACATGGTTGCCATAAATCTCCAACTCGCCGATGTCGTTGTCGTCTAATGATTGTAATACCAAGAAACTGGAATAGCCAGTTTCTTCTAATAAAATTTTCAAATAATCAGGTAGCATGCCACCTGCTTCTTCTTCGACTACTTTCCAAAAACTCATTTCACATTTACACTTTACACTTATTTATAATAATAATATTGCAACGGTATTTTGTTCGCAATTGTTTATGCACTTTTTCTACACTTTTTTTTATGAAATATTTAAATTTTATTATTTTATTTTATTTAAACACGTTTTGTACTAACTTCTACTGTTTTATCAAATTTCACTCTCTAATGAACGATAATCTATTATTCATAATGCAAAAAAAAAACTAACGGAATTAAAAAGTAAAAGAGAGAAAATATAAATATAAAAAGAGACAGAATGATGATTATGAACGATTATTTATAATCGGTTTTTGTGATTTTCTGCAATTATTGACAAGATTATGGAGATTATTTAAATTACTATTACGATTATAACGATTAATTAAGGGAGAACACCACTGTGAGATTTTCAAAAAATCGACTTTTTTTTTTTGCCTTTAAAAAATCCTTTAGACCCTCAAAAATATGATACAAATTCGTTTATAGCTAAAAAAAATTTTTTTTAGAAGGTTTTCATGCATTTTCCTGAGAGCTCTTATTAAGAAGCTATTGATACCAAAAACTTTAAACGCGTTTTTCTCGAAACCGTGTTTTGGAAATCTGTACGCAGTAGAACTCAATCAATTTTTGTTCAATCGACTTGAAAATTTAACTGTAGCTTCTTAAATAGATTTAAAATCGAAGTACATGAGTTTTTTTTGATTCATTAAAAATTAAAAAAGATATACAACTTTTTATACGAAAATTATAGTCGAAAAATGAAACTTTTTCTTCAAACTTGTCTCAATTTTTTAATTTTTTCGAATTTTTTAATTTCCTCATGTACTTCGATGCTAAAACTAATATATTTCATGAAAATATTTTATTTTTTGTTCCAGGAACAAATTTAAGACACTTCTACTGCGTGCAGCGGAGCGACTCGAGTCAAAATCACTTCTACTAAAGCTACTGTAGCGCCGCCATTTTGTATTTTTTTTTACATAAAAATTTTTTGTTGTTTACTTAAATATATACCAAATATAGCCTAAAAGTTTTTTTTCTCTAAACCCAACCCATTTCTAAAAAAAAAAATACCAAACTAACCACTTGCAAATGGTAGGTCACAGTGGTGTTCTCCCTTAAAGAATATTTTTACTGGAAGTGTGATTTTTGATTATTTAGACAAAAAAAAGATTTTTTTTATAGACTATTGATTTTTATAAAGATTAAAACGATTACAACTGAAAATGTACACCGATTACTGGAAGCTGTGTGCACCTTGCATTTAATGGACCAAGAACCCAGTTGGAAGAATGCGAGGTTATAGAAACCCGAATAGTGGCGAACAGACGTATTCATGTTGAAAGGGTAATAAACTTATCAAAAAAAAGAATTGTATTCTGACGGAAGTATTTCCAGCTCATCTATAGCCTTGTGCAAACAACATTGTGTATAATGCAAATATGCTTTGTAATTTCAAAGATAGTGTGTAAGTCTTTCGTTGCTTAATTGGTAATAAATTAAAAAAATACTTGTTAATAACTTATAATAAAAGAACTCAAAATATTAAAATTAAAATCTAAATCTATAATTCAAAGTATAAGTATGTTAGTTAACAGAAAAACTAATAACTACGTTTTATCACAATATTTGGTAATCACATTTTTTGGTAGTATTGCTTAATTTGGCTTAAGTGTACATCAACCCAATCTTTTTTATATAAAATTTCCTCTATAAAAATATGTTGAGAACTCCATACAATAAAGTCACATTTGTATATTTTTGTGACATGCATTTGGAGTTGGCACTGCAAGTAATATTTATGGCTCGAGGAAAGTGTCTTTCGCCCTAAACTTTTGTTAAAAACTAAGTACGGCATATTAATTGGCAAATTAGACGTAGGACACTTAATTTCTAAAATTTTGCTACCATCGTCATATAGGTATACCATCTGGTGAGGCCGCTATATAATTTAATTCGTGGTCGATGAGCAAACCGCATTCCTTAATATTGCCATTTTTTAATTGCATGTAATGTTTCAGTGCAACTTTTTCGAATTTTTTGCCGTGTTCCACAGCCGGATTTCTAAATTTTTTTTGCAAGATGATTCGATGCGCTATCTTTATTGAGAGTTTTTTTTTATCTGACTGTGCTGCACACATCATCTTTGACCGTTTTTCAGTTCACCACATTTTACACTCGCTGTCTTTTCTCGTCGCCTTTTCTATTATCAAGATATCATAGAATATTTTGGCCGTAATCGTGATCATTAAAATATGCAACTGGATTCACATTTCTGCATGTTGAAAAATGTGACATATTTCGAATAGATATCTCCGTATTTAAGAACTGATAAGTATTTTCGCTGGTTGAGGGAATTGCAACGTTCTGATTAACGGTTAGTTCGTCTAATTTGAAGACTGACGAGCGGTGTCGAATGGAAGGCTGGTGCCATCTCTGTAGTTCACTTGTCGGCGATTTTCTCTCCAAGGATTTCCCTATGTAAAATAAATATTTTTATTAATATTGTAAATATTAAATTTGAAAACGTAAATTATAAAAAAACCTGTTTGGCAATAATGCTTAATAGCATGAAGTTCAGCAGAAATGTGTTTGCAGGCTGCTGACCACCCTTTCCTAGCTGGACATTCACAAGAAGCTTGCACAATTATGTCTGAGTTAAACCGCACTTTACATTTATATTTTTCATTAATTTTCATTGCGGCATAGCACAAGAATTTTACGCAACAATCTACCTCCGTTTTGAGACACTGGATGTTATCATAAAATCCATTTAGCCCTAAATTTCTTCCACGTATTTTACTCGCTGTTGCATATTTAGTAAAAAACCAGATATCTATTTTGTTTATTGATAACCCCCATAATCCAGCCTTTGGTTGATTTAATAGTGGTACCCAAATGTTGGAATCGGTAGGAAATTGTTCTAGTACCTGCTCTTTTTGCCCCTTTTTGCTTTAAACTTGCTTTAAGTTGTTCTAACAAAATTTAAAAATTAATAATTTAATAAAATCCATAGACCAAAAAAAACTAACCAATCGATACCTAATTTTCTTTGTCCATTTATATGAAATTGAAGCTAAATATCTAAAATTGATGGCACGGATAGACTAAAAGGATAATAAAGGAACAAATTTCAAATATAATTATTATAGAATTCAATTAATAAATAGTTTTAATACTTATCTCAAAAATTGCCATCATTCAGCTTCGAACAAAACGTATGAACAATTTTTTGACGTTTTGTTTGATTTCCTTAACACAAAAAAATCGTGAAGTAAGCTGCGGAATCGATCTATTGTGAAAACAACTATGAATTCTTTTCATCTAGTAGCCAGAGTATGTTTTGCTAAAATAGCAAGCCTATTAAATCGGTCAATTTCGAATCACGTGTACGAAATACTCCAATTAAAACCATAATAATTGATAATAAGTTATTCTCACTCTAGGCGGCTCTTTGAATTATTATTATTTTAAGAACTGCTTATTAAATTGATAACAACTTGTTATTGGACGTATAATAACAGCTTTTTTATTAAATTAATGCAATTTTATTAATATAGCAGTAAACATTTTTTGAGTGGGGTCATATGCTTCGTTGCATGTACTCGACGTACTATATAGTTGTCCTATAACCCTAAACCCTTACATTTTTAATAAAGATAAGGGATTAAGTTAAGGTATACACTAGTGTTTTTATGTTTTAATTTGTATGCTAAATATATTCCATTAAATTGTCGACAATGTTTCTTCAGAATGTATGTATGAGGTACGTACCAACCTAGTTGTTTTTATTAAAAGTTAATAAAATTTTTGTTGACTGCTCCTTTCAAGAAATTTTACAAATTTACTTTAATTGATGTTCATTTAGCAAAGGAAACAAATTTTTGTTAGGCAATCTAATAACGAATAAGTCGCGCAACGTGCTTTTTCCTCAAAATGAATCACTTTAAATCGCAATTGTCGTCAACAAAACCATTTTTTCTCATTCACAAAACAATTAGACGTGCCAACAAAAAACCACAACAATTAAAACATTTTTTTTGTATAACATACGACATTTGCTATGTTTTGTTGTGCGAATATAGTAGATTACCCAAATACATACCATAATATAATACATAGATTTTCTCTCGCTTCAACTTAAACACCAACATAATCTGGCTGTATATTAGAACACCAAGTACATATTATAATATACGAAGCAACATTTTATTTAATTTTTTTTTTGTTATCACATTTAAATTTCTTTCGTAGTGCCAAAATATGCTAATTTACACTCAACAAAAAAAATAAAAAATTAACGCATTTTTTTCGTTATATGAATATTTACATAACATAAAAAATATTGTAGAATTTACACATACTGATCTATGTAGGTTTGTAAACAGTACATAATTTTTTGGTATTTAGCATACTCTACATACTCATAGTATGTTATGCATATTATGGAAAGAAGAATTTTGAAATATTTGATATGTTGTACTTAAAAAATACTATACTCGGGTATGTTTTATGTACACAAACAAACAATTATGTATTTTATATATGAGTACAACTTAACTATGTTTCATGATAGCTATGTATACACTAAATATATGGTATGCTGCACTAAATAAAATGTTCGTCGAAATACAAACACAACAAGATATTTTTTTTTAAATTACCTAAATTCGGCTTGACGAAAAGAGCACCTCAGGGTATTTTGCCCTTAAAATGGTCCGAGAAATAATTTTTCACTTCCTACTTTCCATTTTTCTCTTATTATCGCACCGGAACAAATACAAGTCGGTATACAAGCTTTTTTGCCAAGAAAGAAACAAAACACCCTGGTAAGAAAATTTTTCACAATATCCGTTGACGAGATTTAGATTTTTTAAGCACATCTCCACAAGCATTTATGGATATAAACTATGAAATTAATGGGGCTCCTATATGAAAAGTTAGTTTTATTTAAAGAATTGAGCTTAACGCTTATGAGAATCAATGGCTATACTTCTCAATTTTAAACACTTAAATACATATTTCTGGTTCAAAATTTTAAAATATTGATACTTTTAGAATTTAGCCTTTTTAATCACTGTTATTTTCCACCTATCAAATAGACATGCAACCGATTAATTGAACGGGATGTCGTCAAGGCCTGTAGCTCTAACCTATGAAAACGGAATTCGGCAGATAACCGTAAAACATGACTACTGCGTTCATCATCCTGTTTCTGAAATGAAATCCTTACGAGAAAGTATATCCACAGTTGGGAATGTTCGTAAACATGAGCAGAACGCTATGCATGAATGCAAAAGACTGTCGTTCATTTTACTCCACTAACCCATCCCTATCATCTCTTCCACTCTCTACATGTATAGTTCTGACAGCATCATCATCAGGACCGAAGACAGCAAAGCGACGTCACATCAGCAGTTCCAGTTCCGATGACACAACACCAACAACAACTACACAACGAGGACGAGGACACGAACGACCTTCAAGTCGAGGACGTGGCAGACCCTCAAAACGAGCAGTTGCACCGACAAGCAACCGAATGGTGATTTCTGACAGAACACCGGAAAATGTCCCATACCACCACCACCACAAGAGTATCCAACAACATCAGAAGGAACGCGAGGTCGAGAAAATATTTGCTACTCAGATTCCGACGATTCACCGGAACGTCCCACTGCTTCACGTCCACCTCAATCAGCAGAAGCATTGAAAATGGGCAACTCAACACCACGCGGCCGTTACCATCAATATTTTTGACGTCTGCAAAAAGTCACGATTTCTGGCGACGCATGGAAGCAAGAGATGCAGATCAGCTCAGACAGCAAAATACCCAACAACTGCCGATTCCAAAAGTAAAGGCGATGACTCCAGCAGAGCGAATGAGAAATTATCGCGCACGACAACCAGCAATGCGAGCAGAAGAGATGACAACAATCACCTGAACGTGCTGCTGAGATCAGACTGCAAGATGCCGAACAAAAGCATACTCAACGTTCGCAAGAACCATCTGAACGTGCTGTTGAGATCAGATAGCAAAATGCCGAAAAAATGCGACAAAATCGACAGAAGCAAGCCATCAGCAGTACTGAGAATTTGCAACAATATTATGCAAATACCATCGCACCGAACTCCAACATCAACTTCGTCAAGCCACCAACATTTAACGAGGTTTTGGTGCAAAAACACACGGCTGGGGATTTAAACGTCATTTGTAAACATTGTGGTGCTTCACGTTTCGTGGTTGACCGACCACGCGATTGACAATTTACCAGCTGTTGCCGCAAAGGACGTCTTCGTTTGCCAGATCCGATTCGTACATATCCGAGCTAAGAAATGCATTATCAGATTGAAATGATCACTTATACACATCGCTGCGATCAAAAATCCGAAACTACAAAAACGGATTGTCTTTCGTGTCACTGGGAGCCAACATCGCAATGCCACTAGGTCTAGGCCCTTACTGCTTCCGAGTTAATGGCATGACTTATCACAACATGAGCAGCCTCGACGTTCCCAATTAAGACCAACCCAGAACTTATGCGTAACTCTATTTCCTGGACTCTTCAATGCAAGCAAATGACCCACGCATGAATCATCCAGCGAATGCCAACATCAACGCGCCAATTCTGCGTGATATTGAGGACTACATCAGACGCAACAACCATTATGCCGAAATCTCCCGTTCCATTCAAGCAGTGATCGCAGAGGCAGAGGCAAACGGACAGGATCCGGCCAACATTCAACTGGTGTTCAACAGAGAATATGAGATGGCATGTGTTCATCCAGAACGGCAGAATGCAACAGTGGCAGAGAGAGACGTAACGTTAATATCCATCCACAAAGTCCACACATCGATCCAATGACGTACGCTCTTCTCTTCATCAACGGCGAATCGGGATGGCAGCCGAGATGGCAAAGTGTTCCATACACACAACAAGGTCCACAAGAACCACGACACTTCCCAATGCTCCAGTTCAAATCAGCATTGCTTCAATGTTCGCGAAGATCCATGGCGACCGCTTCTCCACGCTGCGAACCTAACATAGCAATTAATCATGGATTCGTATCTTCAAATCGAATCGAACAATCTGAACTGGATCAGAATAAATCAAGACGTCATCAAAGTTAAAAAACTATCAGGCACTCAACAATTGTGTGGCAGCACCATCAATCATCCTGCTATCCAGCTTCACAGGATCAAATCATCATATGTGCCAACTTTGTTAAGACGCCATGGAAATTTGCGGTCGCCTTGGAAAACGCGATTTGTTCATCACATTCACGTGCAATCCGCATTGGGACAACATCACCAATAGCATTCTGCCCGGCGAACAACCATCAGATCGTTCGGACATTGCCGGCCTTGTCTTTAAAATCAAATTGAATTCACTCATCGCAGACATCAAAGGCGCATTGTTTGGACCGGTGGTGTGCTACATCTACACCATTGAGTTCCACAAACATGGATTGTCACACGCTCACATCCTAATAACACTGCTGAACGTCTACAAACCTGCCGATGCTGAATCAATCGATCGAATTGTCTGTGCCAAACTTCCAAATCGCAAGAAAAATCCACAGCTTTTTCGACATCGTCACATCAAACCGAAATCGGTGATTTGGTGCTGAAAAATCGTTGATAACGATTAGAGATCTTGTTAACGCAAATATCGTTTGAAAATACGATTAAAAATACTGCTCCGGATACAAGAGATACAAGAGATACAAGCCGAAAAGCCGAAAGGAACCATTTAAAAGGTCTTACTACCTTTTATCTTAGTATTCTATACTACACAACTAACATATAAAACAGGATAGGAATCAAATTGCTGTTAATTTAACACACCGGTTGTTCCAAAAACTATATGTATGTCCAAGATGTTTAGATTTATTGAGGAATAAATAAATCAGATGTGCTTAAATTAAAGCGAGCTAGCTCGTAGTCATTAAGATTAAGTGGTGCTCGCTAATTTTAGGTTATCAACATTAATGCCTATATTCAAATTTGTAAATTTCGCATAACCTGTTCAACCGTCTTCTGTTTCGTATTTTTTTTTTTTTTATAATGTTTAAATTTTTAATTAATGAATCGCTATTAACCAAAGGCATTTCCAACTAATTACCGCCAGTAAAAATTATTATTTAAATCAACGTTAGACATAATTCATCATTTAACTACTCATTAATAATATAAGAAGATGAGTTTTTTTTAAATATATTTTAATTTAGCTTTCATGATTTATAGGTATAGTATAAAAAAAAAAAATTAAAAATTATTTATTACCTTTTACAAGGCAACATTTTTGGTGTTAAAAAAAATTTACTACATCAAGAATTTCAACTCTATAAAATACAATTAAAATTCAGTAAAACAATAATTTATAATAATTATATTCGACTAATTTTGTTTGTTTCTATTTTACAGTAATTTATCCTCATATAAATATATTTCGTTATTATTATGTGTACGACTAGCTATTAGTTTTACATTTTAACATTTTATTACCTTCGGTATGACTTGAAAGTGAAACAATGGGGCGCAAATAAATAAACTTGGCACTGGCAACATTAAATTTTATTAACCGAACTCTATTTTGTCGGCTTATTGCAATTATACCCCAATGTATAAAAATGCCCCCTGTGGAACAGTGATATTTCCGGAAAATTAATATTCCTCAAAAGCGATGATGAACCAACGGATGAAACCCCTGAGAAATACACTGCTACAAGTTCTCTCAGGCAAATAGTTCTAAATATAATAGATGCCATTGTATGATGTTGTTAATATTTAATTTATGAAAAATAAAGTCCTTGTATTACAATTATGTTAGACTAAGCTTCGACTTTAGTGTCAACTGCATGCAAAACTTATCATATATAAACAATATGAGGAAAGGAAAAGAGGACGAACTGCGAAAGTGCAAGGAGATAATTTTTAAAATGAAGACCACAACAATCAAACAATCAAACATCTCAAGTAGTGTTAAGAATGAGATTAAAGAATTGGAGGAGGCGATATACATATGTCATAATCATCACTTTCTACAGAAGCGACTGGCTGGCAGCAAAGCGGCAGATTAATAGGTTAACCGAGCAAAATTAGTAGGCGACTTCCTAGCGAGTGAAAATGCGGAGCAACTGTAAGAAATAAATACCGGAATACATAGAAAGGACAAAAGCAAACGGATCGCCCCAAGTTCTGTCTAGTCAGATGTCGTAAAAAGACAAAAAAAAAAGAGAGGAGTCACAAAGGATCGCCTCAAGTCCTACCGAGTCAGAAGCCGTTAAAAGAAAAAAGAATGGGAGGAGATAAACCGTGGACTTTAGTCCAGTCAAAATCTTCAAAACCAAAAAGAGAGCCGATAAAGAGAAGGCCCCGAGAGAGGAAAATAAAACCAGAAGCCTTGCAGATCAAAACTGGAGAGGGTGAAACCTACGCACAGGTTCTTGGTATGATAAATGACAGTGGTACACCGGAGGATTCGAACACGGAAATTAAATCTGTACGACCCGCCAGATTGTGCGATGTTCTTTTAGAATTAAGAGCGAAATCGGGGAACAAGGCAAACTTCTGCTATGCCTTAAAGAGCTGTACCGAAGTTCGTACCGAACTCGCTCTCAAGGTCAGAGATCTCTAGATAGAATTGTATTGGGTCTACACAATAAATCATTACAAGAGAAAATTTTAAAGTTCAAAGATGAAGATGAGTAGAGCTCGAAAAAATTATTGAATACTGCAGAATAATAGAAACCACCGAATCACAGCTAAAAGTTTTACAAAGTCGTCCATCGGCAACAGTTAATACAACAGTAGTTTAGAATTTTGATCAAATCAGTAAACCTGTACAATCATCATCATCATCTCGAGTTCAATCATCACATCAGGTACAGCACGATACCAGTAAATGAGCTGAATCACCAAGGCGTGGGAATTTCTCATCAATCAATAAACAAAAATGTCGATAATGTAATTATAATCATGTGTATACACGGCAAAAACTAGAGTTGGTACCACGAAGAAAATGGATTTTTAATTGAAGAAAATGTACTTTTTCTCCATTTTAAAGCTAATTTTCCTATTTCTTTCGCATTTTTCTTCATGTAAGATTTGTGTATCTTGAAATGATAAAAAAATTCTTGAGTTAAAATTTGTTTCTTAATTGTAATCTGAGATTTAGTTTCTTGCATCTATAACTGCTCAAAATTCTTGATTGAAGGAACAAAAACAACGAATGGAGAAAAATACGATTGTTTTGTTTCCAATTTTTCTTTTCTCAAACTATATTGGTTATTTTAAAAATAAAAAAATTGCTTGATCAACACAAATGCAATTTCTTGATTCAAGAATCTATTGAAATGTTAATGATTAGATTGAATTTTTCTTAAATCTAGAAATAGAACCTTTTCTCAAAATATAGGTATGATCCAATTTTCTTGAAATCATCCATTTTAAAAATTTAATACATATATTGAAATAAATAAATGAATTTCATAAAAACATTTTTATGTTTTTATTCAAATTTAATTATTTATGGTTTGCAAACATTTGTGGGGAGTACTGTATGCAATGAGAGATAAGAGCATTTTGTACACATTCTGCTAACTTTGTTCTTTTGAATAGCTGAAATAATTGGGTTACAATCCACAACTAAATTGGGTGTCTAGAAATTTGATTAGCCGGTATAATAGTATGGTTCAGAATATGGAATCATTTGGAAAATATGGTACAGCATTCCGAATAATTTAGATTATTTTTAATTAGGTGGCACAACAAGGAAAAGTTTATTCTCTCTTCGAAACAACCAATTTGTCTATGTTAGTCTTGAACTGAGAAAGAATCTTCAATTGAAGAAACTATTCCTTAATAAATTCCATTAACAAGAAAACTATGATTTTAAGTCTCTCAGGACAAGAAAACATTTTCTTCTCTTAAACGATTTTATTTAAAAATCGCATTTTTCATTTAAACAAAAAATTTTTAATCTGAGAAAATATTTTTAATACAAGAAATTATTTCATAATATGAAAAGCTTGTTTCTCATAACAATAGAATAAAGAATTCCAACTAAGTAAGCCTTTCTTGAGACAAGAAAATTATCGTTAAATTTTTATAATATTGTAAGTTCGTACCAAAAAAGCATTCTATCGCGAACCTTCAACAGTAAAAAACGTAAAATTTTTTTGTGATTTTGAAAGTGGGATTTTGTGAAAATTTTCTTATGTTAAAAATGAACAAACTTAGATTTTTTAAACGGTGGTGTTTCCACTTCAAAGTGGTGTAAAGTGAAAACAGAAAAAGGATTTCTGGAAACATTTAAAAATGTTTTTAATATTTTCTCCCGTTTGCTCGATATTCATATGTCTCAGATGTTCAAAACATATGTAAGTATTTCTGTTATTAAATACAAGAGAAATTCTTAAAAAAATCCTATTTCTTTTGTTTTACAGAAAAAAAAACTGCTAAAAATTATTGGCATTAATTATGTTGGCACAGAAGAATGCACATTTGATTTACACTTCCAAATGGAATCAAAATATTTAAACCAAATGTATTATCTAATTAAAATATACAAAAATTGTTGATATAGTGATACTTTTAGTAATAATGTTTGATAATTAAATTCTTAGTTAAAAAAACAAAAATTGAAAGTCTGAACTTAACATTTTATTGCAACGATTATAAGCTTAGTTCTAAGTGAAAATTATTTATAAAATTATAATTATTTATATTAAAATATAATGAAACAAATAGCAATCGAAATTATCAAATTTGTATTTAAAAATTTTCTGTATCTGATGGTGAAATAAAAAACACAAAATAAATTGTTATATAATTGTATTATTTTAAACAACCATTTCACAAATTGAAGAAATATTTCTGAAACGAAGAAATATTGCGTATCCACACCTGAAGAAATATTGCATTGTCACAAGAAAAGCGTTTCTCTAGTGAAGAATATTCACGTTCCCTGGAAGAAGAAAACCGATGCATACAAGAAAACGCAAACAATAGATTGGTAAATTTTTACTCTACTCAAGAAAATATGTGTTTTCCAGCAAGAAAATATCTGTTTATTTACAGAAAATGCTACTTAAATAAAGAAACGAGATTTCTCACCATAAAAATTTCTAGTTTTCAATCAAAAGAATCGGTTTCTACAAACCAACCGATTTTGTTAAACTTAAGAAATAAGAATTAACCATAAAGAAAACCATATTCTCTATGTAATCACGTTTTCTTGTATCAAGAATTTAGTTTTCCCATATCAAACTAATAAAGATTATTTTAATATTTTAAAAGAATTTCAAATTGAGAAACGCAAAGTTTGTGGTGAGAAAAATTTCGTTTAGCTGAAAAATGATGTACAAATTTTCTTGAACTAATCCGTTTTTTCTTCATATTAGAAATTATAATTTTCCGTGTAATAGATGTCCCGCGTATACCAGATAATGTAGTATTTGTGGAAGAAAAGGTCATTTTATCATTTTGCTACAGTATATGCAACAATTTTAATCGGAGAATCGGAAAATTTCGTAAAGGAAGTTATTGAAAATAGGGAAGTAGATTATGAAAATCAAAACGATAATAATGAATATGTACTAAGTGATGAAAACAATTATTTTTTAAATTCACTCTCGGTTTCTTTTGTATAAGGTGATGATAAGGTTGCTGGATTCGGAACAAATGGATGGCATGAAGAATTAAATGTGGGACATATAATTGGTTTTAAACTAGATTCAGGCACAGACGTTAATATTATACCGTTAGTTACACATTTTTAATCAAATGAAAGCTAGTAAGGTAAAACAACTGAAACCAAATACGTCAAATTTAGAGGCGTATGGAGGATTTACAGTCAAAACTGATGTAAAAGTAGAGTTGTTGATAGATTTCTCAGGTAAATTTTATTTAGAAAAATTTCTAATTGTGTATACAAAATCAAAGCCAATATTGTTTAAAGTCTTGTATAGATCTCGGTTTGATTAAACGTAATGTTTGTGCTTTAAGGAAGAACACCATTGTGGCATTCGTGCAAGAAAATATTGAATTATTTAGCGGATTAGGAAAATTTCCTCAAAAATATAGTCGCCAATTAAAAGACAATGCAATACCTGTAGCTAAGCCTCCAAATTGAATTCCTATTGCACTGAAAGAAGTGAAGAAAAAATTAGAAAAATTGTGTTCTCTAAAATATTCGGAGATATAACTCTAAAATATTCGGAGATCTGCCTGAAGTAGTAATTTATAAAGGAATAACATGATTAGAATCTAGCAAGGGTATTACAACATGCCAGATAAGCTGGTATTCCAAAGAAATTGCACCTATCTGTTGATAAAGTAGAATACTTAGGACACATTTTTTATCATCATGGTGTGTCTCCTCATCCAAATCCCATAAGCGCTATTATAAATTATGAAATGTCAAAAGATAAAAGAGCCCTTCAACGTCATCTTGGTATGGTTAATTACTTAAGTGATTTTCTACCTCACCTGTCAGACAAAATAGCTCCGTTGCGGGCACTGCTTAAGAATAACATAGAATTTTCGTGGTTATCAAATCACACGGCGGCTATCTGAGAAATGAATCAAATGTTGGTTAAGCCGCCTTTGCTTCAAAATTTGGACCCATCACAAGAAAATAATATTCAATGTGACGCATCAAATATAGTGTTAGGATGTTGCCTTTTTCAAAATAACAGGCGTCTTTGTTATGCCTCCAAATCGCTAAATAATGCTGAGAAAAATTATGCATCTATTGAAAAGGAATATCTCGCAGTTCTTTTTGCTTGTCGTAAGTTTCACCACTTCATTTATGGGAGACCAGTTACAGTTTATTCAGATCACCTACCATTAATTGCAATAAATAAGAAGGAAGTGAGTAAAATTGTCTCTCCTAGGCTTTAAAGAGTTAAACTCAAATTGCTTCGATATAACATCGAAATTAAGCACTTGCCAGGACGATATATGTATATATGATAGCTCATAAATTATCTGGTGCATGCCGTGTTACGGATAATGTCGAAGAAGTTGATGAATCACGAAACGATTTAGTTTATTCTATAAACATTTCAAAGCGAAGGCTAAATGAGTTTAAAGAAAAAACTTACGAAGATTATGTTTTAAGCAAGTTAAATTTTTTTTGTATAAACGAGTGGCCCAATTCTAAAAACAAAATAATTGATCTTTTGAAATTCTATTACAGCAAAAGACAACATTATATTTAGCTAAGAGGCTGTAGAACGCTTTGAAAAAATAAAATAATTTAACAATGCAAATAAAACAAATGTTACTATATTGTTTGTGGCGTAGTGGTAACGCATTGGACTAGAGCGGCAAAGGTCTTCGGATCGGTCCTCATCTAATTTTTTTTTTTTTATTTTTTATTTTTTTTTTTAGTATGTATTCATGTAATGACCAAATATTTTACTTTAAATTAAACATTCCGCTTTATAGTTATTACAGCAATTACACAAGAAAATACGTGGTCCGCGTTTATGATGCCCCTAAACACTAGAACAAATTATTTAAAAACTTTCATATATTATAAGTTGTAGTAAGCCATGAGAATTTTTCGGTAAAAAATTGTTTTCCTTTCACAAACTTCAAAGCATGCTATATGTTTGAAATAATTTAAGAATGAAAATTAAATAAATTTCCTTAGGTTGATATGGCTTAGTAGAAATGTTTTCGGCTAGAGCGGCTAAAGTCCGGGGTTCGATTGTGGTCAAGGCATTTCAGTTTTGTTTTTCAATTTATATTTTTTTGACGTAATAACGTCTTACACCGTATGTTCAGAAAATTGACAAGAAATTTTTCCCTTGGCCATTGGCAATTACTAATCAACTATAAGCATTACCTTTAATTTAAATGTGTGATTTCTTAGGTTGGTCCTTAGGCTTCATGCCTCGCACATAATATTATCGAATGATTTCGCGCGATTTAAATCCTTCAACAACTGTAGTGAGAGAATGGCTCATCCGGTCCGAGCAATTCTGAAGTCAATTTTTGCATAAAGAGACAGTGGTGGTTAATTTATTTTAAATTAAAATAATTAATCTACACATTAATTTTAATTTAAATTAAATCTAATCCTTCAAAGCCTTTAGTCTCGAGCTATTCCTACTTGACTAAAAAATAACGATTAAAAAATATCAAATGGCCAAATGGTGATTGTGCCAGCGGCCGCTTGACATCAACATTATATATAAATTGTATCCGTCCTAGGACGGGCTGTACCTCCTAGTATTAGTATAATTGATGATTTATTATTTTACGAAAATCGTATTATGGTACCTTTTAATCTAAGAGAAACTATCCTAGATCTACTTCATGAAACACACTTAGGTATAACTAAAACCAAAGCCCAGGCCAGATCGTTGTTTTACTGGCCGAACATGGATAAAGATATAGAAGACACTATCATGAAGTGTGATATATGTGAAAAATTTCAGCCGAATAATGTGAAGGAACCATTGGTTCAGCATGATATTCCTACATTACCTTTTAAGATCATTGGTTGTGATCTATTTGATTTCGGAATAAGGTCTTATTTAGTTGCAGTAGATTATTTTTCGAAATGGATCGAATTAAAGCCATTATCATTGAAACAATCAGGTTCGGTTATTAAGGCGCTTAAAGAAGTATTTGCGGTACATGGTATTCCATCAAAAGTCGTTGCAGATAACATGCCGTTTGAATTAACGAACTCAAAAATTTCAGTAAAACTTGGAACTATGAAATTACAACTTCAAGCCCGAACTACCCACGATCAAATGGCCTCGCCGAAAAAGCTGTTTATATTTGTAAGGCTATGCTTAAAAATTAACGGAAAGAAGTGAATGTGGTTTAGACTTAATGCTGCTAAATTATCGTAATACGCCTGTAGCTGGGTTAAAGTATTCACCCACACAAATTCTCTATAGACATTAGACGTAGACTTTGCACCAAACTCCCTGTAAGTAATGAACTGTTGAAACCTTCATCGTTATGGAATGTAGGCGAGCAACTTGTTATACGTAATCAAAAAATTAAGGAACACTATGATAAAAATACAAGATGCAGAACTAATTCGTTTTCATAAGGTGATTCTGTATTGTATAGAAATGGTCCTAAAGGCCATTGGTATCGGGGAAAGGTTATGTCAAAAAATACAGAACCTAGATCATATAACATACTTAATCAAAATAATAACATAGTCCGACGGAAAACATTCCACATGAGAAAATCGGTCAATAACTCTATTATTCCTCCTGTAGAACTGGCTATTGAATATGATTATATTTTCAACAAAGTGAACCAAAGATATGCCCACACAGAATCTTCATCTGGTCCAATACCAACAATCAACAAACAATAATTCACAGCAACCATATTCATCATAACGACTAGTAACTACTAGATATGGCAGGTTAATTAAAAAACCTGATTATTTTAAATCGGATAAATTTTTATACATACTATTATTAATGTTTAAAATTAAAAGTTAAGTAAATGGCGGGATGTTATATATTAAATTAAGTATTATGAATTACATATTAACTTTGTGATTGTGAATTGTATATATCATGGAATTGTATTGTATAATAATTTAGACTAGCATAATGTTATGTATCTTGATCTCTGTCTAGAATACGAAACCAATAATAAAAGCAAGGGAGACGAGAAAAGGCAGTCTTGATAGAGTGGTTGAATAAATAACATTATATTCCGTAGCGTTCGATGTTTTATCAAAAACGAAATTCGTTTTATCAAATAATGAAATACGTAAAAGGGCCGTTAGAAGAGAACTTAAAGGGCCAACTGAAGAGCTGAAGGTGTCACTCACCAAAGCAAATACCAGGGAATAACGGATGGCCTCGTGGAGATTGATGTTATATGATGTTAAGATAGGCCGCTTTAAAATAAGATGGCTTTAGTGCAGAATCATGCCGAAAACTGTGGTAATAAGGTGCTATACGTCTGTTTTGGCTATGGCCATCAATAGGTGAGCTGCAAAGGACCTGAGAGAAAGAAGCTAGTGATACGTATGCAATATGGGGAGAAGGGTCGCCTAAAGAAGGATTACTAGGTCAATCCAAAATGTTTTCTCTGGCAGAACCAAGAAATTGTGCCGGAAATTCTGAAACACGTACCCGGATCAGAGACTTGTCAAATATTCAAGAAAACAAATTAAATGAAGGTTCTCCAACGAAACCTTCATAGAAGTAAAAGAGCGGATGCCCTTCTGCAACAGAACGGAACCAGAATGGTACTCTGATAAACTTGTTATAGCCGCTATTTGGACCCCGCGTCCGATTATGGTTGAGGATAACGGAGCCGAAGAGGGATACGTATGGGCCAAAATTAAAGAAAGTACATACATGAGCTGCTATTTCACACCGAACGGGGCCAATAGACGCCTTTTGAGCAAAAATCGACGCCTTTGAGGATAAAGCGCGAGAACTCGACGGGCTCTTGTTATAGCCGGCGATTTTAACGCGCAGGCGCTGGATGACTCACGGTGGACTCACGCTGGATGACTCACGAAAGTACAACTCACGGTGATGAATGAGGTAGCGTCTCAACATTCAGAAGATCGGGCTATGCTGAGACGATTCCCAGCAACACTTTTGTGTCCGACGCGGCTGCACATGATGTCATGGGAAAAACGGTTATAGAAGATTACACGGGCAGTGACCACGAATACATAATTTTCATTGTACAGAAAGAATTACGATAATCAAGAAATGGCACCGGTCGAGTGACGGGATGGAACGCGGCCAAACTAAGTGAGGGAAACCCCACAATGACCATCGAAGCGAGAAAGTACATAGCACTGAGAGAAACCTAATCTCCTGAAGAAATCGCAAGCGCCACAAAGAGGCTAGTAAACCAAGCATGTGATGCGTCGATGCCCATGAAAAAATGCCGAACGGGGAGAAAACCCGTGGTTTATAGATGGTCTGGCGAAATACCAAAACTCAGGAAAAACTGTGTTCACCTAAAACGCGCACTCACTATGGCAAGAAGAAGAGAAGGAAATCAACAGATACAGTCCAGCAAAGAAATCAAATACTTGGGGGTACATCTGGACACAAATCATACTTTTGGAGAACAGGTTAACCGGTCCTCAAAAAAGGCGTCGAAAATAACATTTGTCCTTTAAGGCCCAATGGCTGGCAAAAGGAGGCGTCTAATGTTAGTCACGAACTCCATCCTTTTGTGTGGGTACGAAATATGTGCAGGCTCAATTAAAAAGGAAATATACCATAAAAAAATAGCAGCTGTACAACGTCGTGAGCACTCAGTATCTGCAGTTCTTACAGAACTGTCTCAGAACCTGCTGTGCTGGTTATTGCTGGTGTGATCCCCATAGATGTAATGGCAAAGGAAAAGAAAGTTATATATGACACCAGGGGCGACCTTGGCGTCTTATAGGCAAACAAGGCAGCCAAAGAACACGTCATGATTTGCTGGCAGACTGAATGCCGCGGAAGTTGGACGAAAAGGATGATTAAAACCCTGTCTGCGTGGGTGGATAGGAAGCAGGGCGAAGTAAATTATTTGTTGACTCAATTCCTCTCGGGTCATAGGTACTTTTGCAAATTCTGAAAACAATGGGCAACGTGGAAGAATCGTCGTATATCTATTGATGCTGCAGAACACACTTTTTTCTCTTCCGATCAGTGGAAAAGGAGACGTCAAGGACTAGCAAGAAAGGTTAGCAGGGTAACGCCTAATAATATCGTGGGCATCATACTCGAATCGAAACAGAACTGGGATACAGTGGCCAACTTCGTAGGATCGACCTTACAACAAATGAAACCAGAAATGGACAACCATCATAGAACTTGAAAGCTGTTATTAACAATAAAAATATGGAAGACAAGGCATAGAACAGCAATATACGAGACACCATCTTGATGTAATATCAAAATAGTTCCGAGGTGAATTTTTTGTCTGAAGTAGGAGGCGTTTTTTCTTTTTTTTTAGTTATGCAAGGCAGGGAGGCCGACATATTGTGCGTAAATACATTTTCTTACCTCCTCATAATAAAAATAAAAAAATACAAAAAAATTACAAATATGTTGATCTAATGAATAAAATAAATAAATATTTGCAGATTATTCATTCATCATTCGCTCATATTCCACTGTTTATTTTCTGATTATCCACGGCTGATTAATATTCACTCATTATTCACATATTATTCACTAAATGATCACTCGATATTTACTGATCAGTTCTAAAAATTGAATTAACTAATTAATCACGCATTATGGAATTACCAATCAGTCACTATTAAATAATTAATTCCTCATCACTCGTTATTCATCATTGATTTTTGAGTGATTATTCGGGAAGTAATGAATGAATAACCCGTGGATAATTAATCATCGAATTAATGAATAATGAGTAGACAATCTGTTAATAATCAGTGAATAAAGCTTGCATAATGAATAATGATTAAAAAATTAAATATTACTGATCGAATAAAGCGAGAATAATGGGTACAAATTGAGAGAAATAATCATTCATCAGTGAATAAACCGTTAACAATGAGTGAATAATTTGTAAACAATGGGTGAAAAATGAATGAATTGTTGGTAAACAATTTGGTTGCGTGATGAGTTTTCAATCAGTGAATAATGGAATGAATGCTCTGCGTGGAAATTAAGAGCAGTATTGTACCAGTTTTTCCCGTTACATTTCTCACTAATAAGGAAACGTAGAATAGGTAATAAAATGAAAAATAAGAAAACGAAAAGTATTCTGTTAAATTCAATTTACTTTCACTTGATTATAAAAGTTTCAATTCACTTACTAAACTATAATTTTTTATATATTATGTAAAATTCAAATTAGGGCCCATATTGATAAGTATTTGCCATCTTGCTGTAAGTAGATTATTTTGAATATGTAGTGAAAGTTCTTAGACATTAGCTTGGGAGCAATTAGCTTCGCTAAATTAGTTTGCAGGGGTAATCGGTAATCAACGACACTTAGTTGCACAGTGCACATTATGTTTAATATATTTTTCCCATCTGCAACATGTTATTAGCGTGCCCAAGATCGCTGAATAAACATTCATATTATACATCAAATCAATTGTTTCACATACTATTTGGGTTGCTATAGAAGAATTCTCGAATTCATCGCTTGAATTCCACGCTTTTAAAATTAATCGTTACTCATTCACATTGGTGAATCTTGTTGATGGCAGTTTTGCAACTAAACGTGAAGAAATTCACCAGCCGTCAAACAATCACTTAAATTACTCTTTTTCCAAATATTTTTAATTGGTGGTAACCAGCAATCTTTCAGCAGAAATTTTACCATCGGATAGTTCTAAACCTTTTACTAATGTAATGTTTGGAAAGGGGTATCACAAAACTGTTAACCGAAATATTACGAGTACAACCAAAAAAACAAATGTTACTTCCAAATTTTACAATTTATCATTTAAGTAAATTTAAGGGATATACGAATCAATGAACCAGCGTAATAATTTTGATAGCTTGGGCACACTCTATCGTCAAGTTGCATCTTAACTTTAATTTAAGGTGTAACTTGACAATAAACATTTGCAGTGTGATTTTTGAGTTTATAGGCTGTATGTAATATAGTACATCGTAAAAGCTTACTTAAGGGGACGTACCACCTTCAAAATTGAAAAACAAAAAGTTTTTCAAAGATTTTTTTTTAATGGAATAAAAAGAGATATCTTAATGAAACTTTCCATTAACATTTTATTTTATTTTATGTATAAAAAAAATTTTTTTTTAGTTTTTTTTTAGCCCACTGTCATCTGCTATAACGGTTTTCCAAAAACACTGAAAATTCGCGGCGTGCATCATAACTGCTCTCAGAAACGTCCAAAAAAAAAAAACGGGGTTTTATTCAGCATTAAATTGCCCTTGGAATGAACTAAAAAAAGAAAAATTGGTTGAAAAATAAAAAATGGCGGCATTTTTTCGAAAATTCAGCTTTTTTGTCCCCCCCCAATTAGTTGTAACTCAAAAAATTGAAAGCCGATTATTCCCTCCGTAGTTCATTCTGAGCAGAAATATATGTAGATCAACGTGTTAAAATTTTAGAACGATTGGATAAGTAGTTTTTTCTCAATCTTGCACGCCAACTTGAAAAACGTCATTTCGAGATAATCGCGTTAGTCAAAATTTTTTTTTTTTGTAATAAACCTTACCAAAATTTAATCTGCGATGCCTGCACCGTACAATATACCTTCCTCTCAAAAATTTCTCCTCTACTTTTACAGCTGTTATGTGAGAGAATAACGTATTAAATTATATATGTATATGCATGTATATATAAGCAGGTGTTACTAAGAGAAAGTCGGTGTAGCGATATACAGCGAACTTTGGCGCCCTTCGCAATAAATAAAAAAAAATATAAATAAATTTTTTTTTGAGATTTTCATGTTAAAATCATGTTCTTAAACGTTCATTCTAACATATTCTATCATAAAAAATATTTCGATTTTTTGAAAATTTGAAGGTGGTACATCCCCTTAAGTTGTTTTAGAATTTAATTAGTAAGTATTTTTGGTTTTTCATTATTCAATCAACGCAACAGCGGTTAAGAGTGAGAAATGCATTATTAATAAATAAAGTGTATAAATTTAATAATAATGGGCCAAATCAATATTCATCACTGAATAAAGGGTGAATAGTCAGTGAAAAAAGAGTGAATAGTGAATGTATAGTGAGTGGATAATGAAAAATTAGTGAATTGTGAGTGGATAATGAAGGACAAATTAAATAATATTAATGGAATAAAACATGAATAATGGGTATCGAGTGAAATAATCATATAACAGTGAATAACCCTTGAAAATAGAGTGAATAATTTTTGAATAATGAATGAATAATCATTAAGTAATGGAATGAGTGCTGGGTATAGAGATTGTAGGGATAAAGAGTGAATAATGCGTGATTAATTACTCAAATCAATATTTATCACTGAATAAATGGTAAATAATTGTGAACAATGTGTAAACATTGAATGAGAGAATTCTTTATATATCAATAATCCCAATTTTTGTGGAGCATGTTTTCAGTTTCCATGTGGTTCATTTATTCATCGTCATCAGCTTTGGGGTATAATTTCCATACGCCTGTTTGGTGTGATAAGTTATTAATAGTAAACTACTAGTTTTTCCATTCTTTATTACACTAATCATTATAATTAACCAAAGATACTACAAAAACCCCATAATTTATTTTATATACTTTTGTGGGTGCATAATTAAAATAATAATTTCCATTCTCAACAAAAAATCCGACACACTATAAAATAATTTACTAAAGAAAATGGAAAATTATGGAAATATAAAACCGCAACTACCAAAAATTAATCGAAATTTCGTTTTCGTTTTGTCGTTGTCGATTGGATATATTATAATGTTCGGCTGTATTTAGAGGTTCCACTCAAATAAGGAATTTTCCTTTAATCATTTTCTTATTATTATAATTTATAGTTAAATTAAAATTTTTATTTATTTATTATAACAAACTTTCACACTAAACTATATAAATAATAAAACACATTTTATTTACTTATATTACGGCTACATAATTTGTATATGGTATAGTGTTATTGTATAAAGTAAAATGAGTGGTGGAAAATTATAGGGAATGATATTGTTGTTTTGTAGTTTTTCCGGAGTTTTATGCATATAATTAATAGAAATATTTTGAAGTGAAATTAATAGTAATTTTCCATAAAAATATATTTAATTTGATGGAATTTGATACGTTATGTATCGTATTTTGTGAATTGTATATTGTAAGGCAACGGAATTAGTCTCATTTGCCGTCGAAACACTAGTTATGTTTACAAACTCTTTGATCATACTCAGCTTGACCGATTTTTTATTGATGCATGATTGCAAAATGACGCCTAACATACAAACTTATTCGGTTTCGAAAACAGACATTTGCTTGCCTATCAAACGTGATCATGAAATAATACTGAGGTTTTTCGTGATGCTGATAATAAAATTGAAATGGATATAACATCAGAACATAGGGCAATCTATCATCGAGACATCGGTAGTTTACCATACTTTTAAGCTCTTAGCTGATTCTAAATATGGCAAATTATACGTATCACTTTAGTTTCATTTAAGTATAAATCCAATTACGGATTGTAACGCAAATTGGATTAATTTCTAAACCAATCAAGCTAGAAATTTAATAGTTTCAGGTGTTCAGGGGTTATTCCGAATTTAAAATTTATTTTTGTAAGCTTTTAAAAAACCTTGATGTCTCATATCCGCATAACAAATAGGAGTGAGACAAGCATATATTTTTGAGAGGGATATAAATGTCCTCGAAAACTTTTATATTTGACGACTCTATCCAATTTGGTTCAAAAGATAAATCATAAATTAGATGACCTTTTTCTAGCCTACCCTGCACATGGTAAAACAATGTGCTGACCACTGACTCGCAATAATCCAATACTGTCAATGATTGAACGAAGGTATTTAATTCTGCAACTCCTCTTTAAGAATACGAATCTCTGATGGAAATGTTGCTTCAGTACAGGCTCACACTGTAACTCGTAGCAGAGTTTAGCAGCGTCTTCACTTCTCTGAATATTATTGTATCTGACAAAGGATTGGCTATTTTTAAATTTATGACCTGTCACTCTACTCCATTATTTAATTTCAGATTTCCTAGACTCGTAAATATTGTTAATGAAATTATTATGGGAGCAAGCCAACCAAGTGGATCAAATAGTTTCGATGCTTCTGACAAAATACAATGTTTGTGTAAATATTGATATTTTCGAGCAAAACTCAGTTCTTAAATGAATTCCCAAATAATCCCAGCGCTGTCACATGGCTTTTAGTGGCATAGGGTTTACAATTGATTCACAATTAGAAGACAATTTTCTCAATTTAAACCCCACTGCATTGAAACGTTTTAAAAATGTTTCCTTAATTCTTTAAAACTCCTCAGCTTCGCTCGGCCCGGTCAGTATACGTCCACATAAGAATAATTTAAAATTATCCTTGCAGTTTCATCTTCTTCTTCTGCTGCTTCCTGCGTCCGATTAATTTTAAAATGCGAGTCGCGAGGCGCACTGGCCGTTCCATATACATCACGGTTAATAACTTGTGGTTTTGTATCTCGTGTGGAGGCGACCCTCTCCACATAAGTCTCTGGTTCTCAGCATTATTTGCATGCCTGTAAATTTCTTTTATGTCTCTCGTAAAAATAATTCCACACAGTCGAAACCGTTGAATAGAAGCCAAACTATTCTTGATTGTAGGATTCACCACCAAACAATCATTTAAGCTTTTTCCGGACCTTGATTTCGCAAATGTGTTAAATACCACTCTCAAGTTTGACGTAATGCTGGCGGGTTGTTAATAACTGGTTGTTTACCTGATGATTTTGCTCATATCGGAACTAAAATATTTTTTGCACGCTAGATCTTCTTCTGTATATTTTGCCGGTACTTTTTTTGATTTCCCAGAATCTTTGTCATAAAAAGTCCAAATCTAACTCCAAAATAAGATTTATGCAAGACTCAATGAAATTCAATATCAGCCTTAACATTTCCTTCACAGCCTTGATATTTAATTGCACATTAGTGTATGTGCTTAATGGTACTAATAACCAGGTTTATCTTCCCGGATGCGAACACATGATGAATCTAACTAAGTTAGTGGAAATCTTGTTTTTTCCTCTGGAAGCGTCTGCTTAAACTTCTATTTGTGATCCTGGATCTAAAAGATGTCACCATAATTCTAGATCGCCAAATCGTCCAAATGTTAGAGTTCATGATGCCGTCCCTCACACATTGTACATTTCCAATTAGCTTTACATTTAAAGACGGGATGTTGTTAAGTTATGCAATCAGGCATCAGTCTTCACCAATTTCCTACGCTCATAGATGTTTAACTTCTTTAATGATGCAAAGTCAAGGGTAGGGTGACCAGTTTTTGTTGGAGTGAATGTGGTACAGGTAGAATGAAATTTTAAAAATATGTAAAACTATTTCAATTTTTTTTGTTTATAAAATTAAAAATTCAAAGACAAAAAATAATAATTTGCATTGTACGGACAAGCACAACGTATGTTGTATATTCTAGAAACTTTTAAGAAAACCCCATTTAAAAATAATATTGATAGAAAATTGCAAGGTTGAAATCGGAGCCGCGGAGTTTCTGATTATTTTCATTTTTTTTAAAGGATTCGGAGTTGGGAGCGGAGCCCTGAAAAATCGGAGAGCTCCGCCTAAGTTTTTTGTATTATTTTCCTATTCCACTTAATTGTGAAAGAGATATTATGTTTTACAGTGGTACAGTACACCAATCCTTGAATCATAATTTGAAAATGAGTTATCAGTTGCTCGAAAAAAAATTTGAAATTTCAAAATTCAGGATCATAAAACAGTTCAAATACAGAAAGAAATTCACGAAAAATCAAGTAAATGAAAAAAAAATAATTTTATTTTTAGACTTTTGTTACAAATTGAAATATGTATTTCTGGCACAGATCTATCAGTAGAAGCGATTCGAACGACGCAACTCTTTTGAAATGTGTTGCAAGGTTGAGGAAGCGATTTCCATGATCATAAATATTTAAATCTCTTTAGGAAAATCGGATTTATAGAAATGTTATAAATTTTAAGTTTAACTTGGGCTGAGAATTGTGTTTCTGGATTTACGTTTTGTGGATTTTCCTTTGTGAATTTCTTTGTTTCTGCGGATTCTCTTTTTCTGGATTTTCCTTTAGTGATTTTGGGTTTCTGTATTTTCTTCTAGATAAGGAATATTCAAACCTATAATTATATTGCAGATGGAGCCGAACATTTTTCCTCAGGCTCCACAACTCTGAAAAACTGGCCCAACTGGTTTTTCAAATGTTTAAAACAAACAGGGTTGATAATTTAGTTGAACGCGAGACCTTTACCAAGCTTCATTGATGGAACCATCATCTACATTTTGACTGCTAATGGCAGAAACGTATTTCTTTTTCCATTAGTATTGAAATTTTAACGCCTCAGTACTGTTAGAAATTTCATGTGCCATTTTACAGTCTACTTATATCTTATTTCTGAGGTATCATCGGTAAAAAAAAAATCGACTAGCTCTGGGCTTACTTCTAACGAAGTAAACTAGATTTTCAACGTTTGCTAAAGTTTTAAGATTCCATATCGGCATTAGCGAAAGCCAACGAGTTTTGAAGAAATTTTAAGCTATTCAACCGGAATACGACCAGCTGCAGATTAAATTGCTTTGTGTGTAATATGGCAGTTCAGACAATACCTGTATAATCTCTTTCCATAACTCTTAGTGAATTAAAAATTTATGTGTGAAATGTGGTACCTTTGGTACATTCGATCATCTTGTGGTACAAAATGTGGTACAGTTTGGAATGTGGTACGTTAGTTCAAAATGTGGTACAATACCGCACACAATGTGGGACGTATGGTCACCCTAGTCAGAAGGGGCAAATTCCATCGGTAACTACGTGCAATGACTTTGAAGGGTACCTTCTGGAAATTGCTGGTCGTACGTTGGATTTGAATGCTTTGCTGATTTAAATTTTGGGTTGGCTACCTTATCTAGAAAAAGATAATACAGAATCTGAAAATCCCAAAAATAAATCCTGAAACAAAACAATTCAGAAAAACAAAAATCCAGAAAACTAAAATCCAGAAACACAATTATCAAAGTGCGGACCAAATCAAAATTAAAATTTATAAAATGTCTATCGAATTTTACTTTTCCGTAAAGTTCTTAATATTTACGATAATAGAAATTACTTCGTCAACCTTGCGGACACAGATCAAAGGAATCGTTTCTCTCATATCGCTTCTACTGATAGTGCTACCACAAATGTTTCAAGTTATTTCGTGGTTAGCTTAATTCGCTGGGTAAGTATGGCTTCGGCAAATGTATTGGAGCGAATTACGAGTTTAATGCTTCGTAAATGCTTCGTCAACCTAGCAGACACCGATCAAAGGAATCGTATCGCTCATATCGCTTCTATTGATAGTTCTGGGTTGGGCATAGATGGTCGAAAAGTACACCCTGCGCCATTGAAATGTTCGGTTTGAATTTTTAAAGTAAATTTTGGAAATACCACCGTTTGCTTCAAAAGTAGATAGCAAAAATGATAGATTCTGATAATCAAAACAATTTTTACACTATTCCGAATATATTCAAATAAAAAGAACGGTAATCCGACATTTTAGACCTACATAACGTCGGATAAGGAATATTACCGCCCTACCTCGTAACAATTTGGTAGGTCTTTACAGTGTTTTTAACAAAGTTTTTTCAATTGAAAAATAGTTTTTTGTTGACAATGGTAATTTTTATTCAAAATAAGAATTAATAGAAATAAAATAATTCATCTCAACCAAAATATTTTGAGAGAAATTGAACTTTTTAAAATCAATGATTAATAACCCAACCCTTGGCTTTTATGATGGCCTTAAACCCGATCAGCATTGAATTCGTAAGTTTGATTAAATTATATATTATTATTTCTTCAAACCAGACTTTTTCTATCAGATTTTTCGGCCCTTTGGCACTTTTCAGCTTGTAATTTGTAATCTTCTTTCCCATGAAGGACCAAATATTTTCAACAATATTGAGGCCAGGACTATTTCCTGTCCAGGGTAACGACTCAATCACCAATCTATTTTTAAATTCGGCTACCTAAACAAAATAGACATTAAAATTAAGCATTCTTACTTCACAAATAACATCAATAACTCACGGAGAGAAATCGTCCTGGAAGAGTGGAATACCGATGTATTGAGTCGGGTCCTCAATAGTCACGATTCAGGTTTCGATAATTTTTTTATATTTTCTTCCGTTTTCTGAACTATCCAGAAGGCATAGTGATCAAACTCCAAAGGCTGTTATGGCTCTCAATGCCACAACATGTGGTGAATTTTTCACTGTCGGCGAAATACATTCTGTTAAATACCGTTTGCCTTTTCGTCGCCGAACCCTTGTCCTTACATCGGGTCCAAAGATATGGAATTTGGATTTATCCGAGAATATGGACCAACGCCAGTCCCTGGGCATTCAGTTTTTTCATTTTATTGCGAATTTGAGGTTTGCAGCTGCCATTTTTGCTGCCAGTAATGATTTTCTCGCAGGTCGACAAGCATATAAACCAAATTCCTTTTAATAGTATGAACTGAAATAGTGTCGGTTGTTGCTATTAGAAGCTAACTTCTCAGCTCCAAAGCCGTAGCAAATCTTTGCTTAAGATCTAAATGTCTGAAATTCGATTTGTTGAAACAGAAGTTCTCCTCTTTGCATCAGAGCCAAATTATCGTTTGATTTTCGGAATAGTGGCTTAAAAACTTTCTAACTGCTGTTTGGTTACACTAAATTACTCTTGCAATTTGTGAATGTGTGTACTTTTTGCCTTTGCTTGCAAAATTTTGGCTTTTTCGTTAGCATTTAATTTAGAGCGACACTTTGTAAAATTAACTCTTTGACTACTTAATTGAAACCGAACGAATATTTCAGCCTTAGTTTGGTTTTAAATACCTAATAAGGCGTAAAATATGCTGAAAAATAAAAAAAACAAAAAAAAAAATAGCTAATGAGGTAAAATCTATGAGAGAATTGCATGAAATAGTAAATAATCGAAATCGAACATTTCAATGGCGCAGGGTGTATGTGCTCGAAAAAAAAAAATTCACTAAAAAAGTTTAAAAATAAAATTCCTTTTTGAAAAGCTTGCAAAGAATTTTCACAAACAAAAAATCTCGAAAAAGTAAAATCTAGAAAATAGAAATAATCGATTTTGGATAAAATTTGATATTTATAATCGGGCCGCCCGATTAAACATCAAATCTTATCCAAAATCAATCATTTTCTCCAAAGATTAAGTCTACCAAGGGATTTATTGTGGTTAGTATTTACAAACCCTTTGCATTTGTACTTAAATTCAATCTATTTATCTTCTGCAGGATAATTGTTACACTTTTTATGTATAGAGTAGCAAAATTGACATCAACTACTTATACATATAAATTTAGTAGGCTTTGGTGACATTCATGTAATCTATAGTATAGACTCAGCATATAACATATATTATTCAGCAACTTAAATTAATTAAAATTTAAAACAAAAAATAGTAAATTTTCTAAACATGGATAAGAATAACCTTAATAAATGTATTAAAATAACTAAAATCAATAAAAAAAGGGATAATCTATATTATTGAAGGGATTTTCTTTCAATTTAGAAAAAAACACTTCCGAAATTTTTAGGTGGTCATGTGAAATAAAAAAAAAAAAAATTGGTTGTCGAGGACAATTGTCAACTAAGTTGGATTGTGGTAAACACACAATTACAAAATTGTTGCAAGAGCACAATCATGTATCGAGGTACTAAAAACCAACGAGTTTATTAAACAGCTCGCATGCCACTTAAACCGACCGCCATATCGCAAATTACCAATTGCTGCGTTTATACCGCAGCTAAATTAGCAATGCTAAACCGAAATGACAACTATAGCAACGGTATAAACGCGGCATATACCTAGCTCAGCCAGCTAAAATAGCATTGCTAAATATCATTGCTATGAAACTGACATTTGTAGCACGGCTAGTTTAGCAGTGGTATAAACGCAGCAAATGACGGTTTGATCAACTGTAAAAGTAATTGTTGGGTTTATCTCCCAAAAAAAGAAGCACTGAAAAATAAGATCAAATATGTAAGGAGGCATAATATAAAGGGACATAATGGATTCTTTGGAATCCATAACAATTCCAACTCATTTGATGCATGTTGTAGGTAAATCATTTAACTTGAAAGTAGTTATTCCATATATGTAGTAATAAATAATTTTTGGTGATTTATTTGTATTATCGGAGAAAACCTTCACAAAAATTAAAATTATTGTAATGGATACAATCAAACGCATCTACTACTTATCAGAAACTAAAAATTTGGCTTATGGATGGAACACTTAATGTGGTTTCTAGAATAATAACCCAACTATTTACTATTCATGGGCGAATAGGAGATGTTACTATGCAATTATTATTTTGTCTTATGAGTGCCAAATCGCAAGAATGTTACAACGAAGTTTTTTTTTGAAATTCTGCATATAGCTTGCTGTAATAACATTGAACTAAAACCAAAGTATTTGATGACCGATTTCGAGATTGCAATGATTAATGCGTCAAAAAATTACTTTCCAAGCGCACTTCACAAAACATACTATTTTCATGTTGGACAAATTTTGTTTCGGAGGATACAACATGAAAAATTAACATCTAAATATGGAAGTGATGAATAATTCTGGCTCAACATGTTGAAATGTCTAGTAGCCCTAGATTTTCACCTTTGTTATGGTCCATTAACGAACTTATGCCGCAAACGCAAAATAACATTCAGGCATAACATAGCCGTCTTCAAATTATTGTAGTTAGATCACACGTTGGCGTTTATAAACCAATTAAAGATTTGTAAGTGAAATATGTTAATAGTATGACCATGATAGAAAAAATCATTGCCGTTAATGTATTTTAATTAATTAAGATTCCCTTCTAAATATATTAAACCAATTATCAAAATCTCGAATTCGATATTCTGTCAAATCGGAAAAATGATATTTTGTCCTCGAGTTAATTTTTATCGATTTTCTTAAATCGAGATTTTTTTTTTCGTTTTAGAGCACACAAGAGCTATGTCTATATTTTGAATCTTAACAAGAATGTCTCTAAATTCAAAAATATTTGAAATTTTTATTCAATTCCTTGGAAATAATGCTATAAATTATTATAGTGCCAAATAATAGAACCATAAATGATAGAAATGCCTTTCTAAAAGCCTAAATTTGTATTTACCACAAATTGTAAAAATGGACATAGCACTTGTGTTCTCTAAGGTATCGATATGATGCTTGGCCATAGTTCTACCAGAAATGTTTCAAGTTATTTTGTGGTTGGCTTTATTCGTTGGGTTAGTATGGCATAGACGAATGTATTGGAGCAATTGGACACATTCGGCCTTTCCACATTTGGCCTTTCGACATTCAGCCTTTCGACATTCGGCTTTCCGACGGATTCGGCCTTTCAATATTCGGCATTTCGACATTAGGCCTTTCAACATAGAACAATTTTGAGTATCTCTTAATTTTAAAAACGTTTTTCTGAAAAACACGACTTGTGTCATTATGGCTTGTAGCCACAGATATAATATTTCTGGTAAATGAATGTCCGTATTTAATACCGTATTTATTTGATGACTTAATAAATATTTAAATCACACGATTAGCGCTGATTTGTAGTTCTGTTCTTCTTAACGTGCAGTACAATTTATTTCTTTTTAATTGATTTCTATGGTCTATTCGCACAGAAGCGATTGCCGAAACAAATTTTTGTAAACCAATCGCTTATACCCACTTATAGACAAAGAAGTTCAATTAGCGTAAATAAAAATTCGAGACCGGAGCGGCTGTCACCCTAGGTGAATTTGACAAAACGCACCTGAAAAACTGTTTTTCGGTGGCGTTTAAAGTGCATAACTCCCTGAGATCATAATTAATTTAGAAGTTTTTCACATTGATTAAATAATCTTAATGCGATTTAATGAATAGGTAAAACTTAACGATCTGAGATAAACAGGACCACCAACCCTAACAAAAAACAACTGTTGAATTTTTTTCTTTCAACTGCTAAATTGCATTGAAAATAGGTAAAACGTTAAGAGATTTCAAATATATTATAAGCTATAAAGTAAAGCAGAGAGGGTTGAAGAGAGTACAATAGTGTTTCAATAGCTTTTGAAAAGGTAAACATAGCGAAACATGGTGTGTACACCGTATAGAGATAGACAAAAAAGTCCAATTAGCATAAATATTTGCACAACAACGGTGTCTCAAGACCAGTAAGGCAGATCGAGTAAAGGAAGTTTCGATATACGTGTTTTAGCGGACATTTTATATGCATTATTATGGAATATTTCAACCAATAAAACCTTTTTATCGTTTAGAAAGTATTCGAAAAATGTCTGAACTTTCAAAATACCTCGAAAATCAAAATATTGAGAGAATGCAAAAGCCAGGTCAAGCTCAACGGCAACAAAATAATAAAAATAAAATCAGCTTACGCTCATCGCTACGGAGTACAAAAGATGGCAGAGAATGCCCACTGAACAAATTTTCAGTGGTGAAATTGACGGAAGAGTTTCGTTACACTTTATTGAAATTTTTTCCATTCAATTGAGCGTTTTCTTAATTTTTGATTTAAACTGACTGATTCAAATCGAAAAATAAGCAGACGAAACAATAAAGGCGAATTTTATTTGACCAAATTCAAATTGGTATTCATTTCGGAATCGCGTCCCTGCTGAATTTCAACAATTATTTTGTAATTTACGTTAGACAATGGCACGAAAAATAAAACTGTTGACAACTTTAAGAACTTTAAAAATAAAATTTAGCGAAGATTCCATAATTAGATTTTGAAAACCACGTACCCAGTGAGTATTCACGAATCCCAAAATGGTATTGGATACATGGCATGTTGTTGTAAATGGTCAAATAAAATGCGCATTAAGACAATCAAAATTTAATCATTTCAACAAAAGCTCTCTCTTTTCACAAAATTCATTGAATTGACTAAATACTTATTTAATCCTCAAACCTGGAAACGCAACGTGGAATTCGCGTTCTTAGATACATATCGAGCATAAAACATTACAAAAATCATAAACATAAAACATTACAAAATATTTAGAACTCGAATTCCACGTTGGGAGCTGCTTTCGTACGGTGTTAACATCTGATATTCTCATCATATGTGAAGCAAAAAAGGCGTTACATTAAAATCACAGGTTTCCCATAAAGGAAAACATCAGAATGAAATAGAGCAAGTCTTCAGGCCGGCGGTCATTTCAGGTTTACAATCCCGTGAATTCTTTCGGATATTCGAGATGCTAATCAATGATAGAATCTACTAAAAGTAGAAAATAAAATTGAATAATAGTTAAACTAAACACGTATGCAACAATCTTTGCAACAATTTTACCTAGAACTGTCAACAACAATTTTACCTACTTACAATTAGTTCTACGTTTCTCCTACGTGTTTGAGCTTCACCGAACTACCATCAACCCATTAAACCTAATGTTATACCATCATATTATAGCTATATATAGATCACCATTTTCGAGACCATGTTGAATAGATCCTATTCGTGGTTACTACACTGCTGTAACAGTTAACTGAAAATATTATTGCCCACTTGCGGGATTTTTCTCGAAGAAACTTTCCCGTACCGAAACTAGGCACTTTCTATTTGCTAGGGTACTATACTAGGCACCTTCCTCGCATAGCGTAACATAAGAATTTAACTTATAGCTCTGGAATTTACTTTCTGGTTTCACAAATTACAATACACCTTTTCCAAATGTAATTCAGAAAATATCAATTGTAATACAGATTAGTCAATTGAATTTCAGAAAGCGTCAATTGTAATTCGGAAAGCGTCAATTGCAATGCAGAAAGCATCAATTGTAATTTTGTAAGCTGCGATTTTTGGTTTTGTGATCCACCCAGAGTTGCAGACATATTTTGTTTTACAGATAAAATTATGTAGAAATTAATTATTAAATATTATTTCAGTTTATAATTAGTTTAAGTAAATGTTATGTCACCAGACATCAAATTACAGTTTCAGCAAATAATTATTCTATTATAGTCTCAGCCAGAAATAATTTACCATGTTCACCAACAGTTATTTTAATAATTTCACCTAATTGTAATTAACAACCAACGAGCATGTCATTCATGGCTAAAGCTCTAGCTTGGTGTACTGTACAGTGCCGCACAACCCGAGCACAATCACCTCCGACTATGGTGTTCTCTGCATGATCTGTAATATTCTTCAAGTAGACCAATATTTGTTCCATAACGCCATTACCTTCAACATTTGGAACGCTAATCTTACTTTTGGAATAGGCTTTGACTTTAGACCAAATACTCTCAATGGGATTTAGCATTGGAGAATAGGGTCCTAGCTGCAATAGAGATGCTGTCGTCCCATTAATTACTGCTTCTACAGTCTTGAATGGCAAAATGCGTTGTCTGCAACAATGACTAAATCTGTCAGTTGATTTCCCATATCTTGCCACTGTTGCATTAATGTTTTTACCCAATCATTTGCTAATTGTGCAGTAAATGAACCTCTTCTGTGTTCCATAGATACAACTCCTGTAGTAGAAATTGCTCCAATCAAATGTATGTTAGGACCTCTTGATGCTGGAAGGTGTTGGAAGGACTGCTCTGTGACCAGCTCTTGTACAGCCCTTTATTCGGCGGTAAAACAAATTAAAATTTGTTTCATCCATCCATACAATTTGTTTGCCCTGCTGTATGTGGTGGTTCAAAGATTGGACATATTCAGATCTTATTTTATTGATTTCCAAATTCATTGTAATCGATTCAATATGCACTTTTTTGGTAGTGAAGAGTCTGCCTTCTAAGTAGTTACCAACGGTCGACACAGACACCACTTTTCGGAAACAGTTCATAATTTTTTGTTTTATATGTTTTAATGTTATACTACAGTCTTCTTTTACCCAGGAAATAATCAAATCAATTTCATCCTCAGTCCAAATTTTTGGTTTTGTACCACCTTTTGGCAACATTGTATCGCGTTCAGATTTTATCCAGTGATGTCTTCTGCTTTATTTGCAGCGTTACAGCTACAGCTATCCAGTCATCATCTCTGTTCGCACAAATCACGATCTTTTTCATTATTATTTTTTGTATTTCTTCCTTTCAATTGGATCAGTTCCAATCACGGCAGTTCTGCAAATAGGACACGAACTATCTGAAACATCGATTATAGGTTGCACGCACACACTTTAGGTGAAATATACGTAGGCAAGGTAGCAGTCGTGTTATTGGACGCCTTATCATTACAAATTGGCAAATTGTGCA
This sequence comes from Tipula helvola, assembly GCA_963556165.1. Taxonomy (NCBI): domain Eukaryota; kingdom Metazoa; phylum Arthropoda; class Insecta; order Diptera; family Tipulidae; genus Tipula; species Tipula helvola. The sequence goes on along the minus strand of OY744483.1, from coordinate 166,773,015 downwards.
ATTGTCCTTTAGTTCGATTTTTATGGATAGAAATCTTGTATTTTACGGTTTATACGATTAAACTATACCTATGTATTAAATTGTGTGTATTAACTAATTTTATCTGTAAAACAAAATATGTCTGCAACTCTGGGTGGATCACAAAACCAAAAATCGCAGCTTTCTCGTAATTGTAATTGACGCTTTCTGAATTGCAATTGACGCTTTCCGAATTACAATTGACACTTTGTGAATTACAATTGACTAACCTGAATTACAATTGACGCTTTCTGAATTAAAATTTACTAATCTGAATTACAATAAACGATTTCTGAATTACACTTGGAAAAGGTGTAGTATAACTATCTTACAAGCCTAAATCTTTGTATGTGTCTGATTTAATTGTCAAATATCTACGGAAAAACATCAGCTAAATCTAAAAAAAAGATTAAATTTAAACAGTTAATTAACTCGCTGCTCTTGCGCTAATCTAAACAGGAATGTCGTCCAGTGGATGGGTAAAGTCTTGTTTAACTTCAAAAATGTAAAATCAATATACAAAATTTGCACATGGACAATTTTAGATATAACATAATATACCATCAGACTGTTTTGTTATATTCATGTTCCTACAAGTATCGACTATTACGAAAACCAAAACGTTTTCTTGTTGCTATACGTTTCTCATTTTGGATATGGTTATATTGGAGCGCTATCTACATGTATCCAACGACTCAATTTGGAATCTCCCCTTAGGTGGTCATTTGCCATATGCATGTGGTTGATCTCGTCACGACAAAGAAATTTACCCGGGTAAATTTTGTATTGAAAATTCAGAAAAGTAAATTCTGCTACGCTAACAGATGAATCCATTGTTTTGTTTTTTTTTTAAACGTCAGTATAGCGAGGGTGGTAATAGTAATATTTATTTAGTATTAGAATGTTTATTAAATATAAAGTAAATTTTACTTTGATACAAAAAATAAATTTAAGGGAAACCCATTCCCGGAGTAATAGTCGCATTTTTTTTTTTTTTTTCAATTTATTGATGGTAAAGATTTATTTTTACTACTTTTACCGGCGGAAAACAAGAAGTTAGTAAATCTTAAGAAACAAATTATTTGCACCCTCGAAAAGCCTAATTTACGAGCTATCAATAAATTTGCTAAGGTTAATCAGAATGTACGCCGAAGTTAACGCCTCCAACGAAAAGCAGTGAGAACTCTTTAAATTCTAACAATAGGACTTAGGAATAAAACATTATCAGGGGTAAAAATTAAGAGTCTTACGATATTCCCAAATTTACTGTTGCTAATGTGACACTGTTGACCAATTTGGTTATTCTCAATAATTACTATATATCCTCGATTTGGTTAATTGTTAGCATCAAGTTTGGTTAGATCTTGAGTTTGAGTTCAGCATTTGGGTGTTTCCCAACATCAAGAGAAACAAATAGTTTTGTTCGACTACTTAGTTACTTTAGAAAATTTGTACGTAGTTTTTTTTATGTTGTAAAACGCTAAAAGATTATGTTAATAAGAATCAGAAGAGTAAGAGATAACACGGAATCTCGGGGAAACACATTGTTATTTGAGGTCACGTAATTTATAACGATTTGTATTTCAAAATTTGCAAAACACGCCCGAGTGTCATCAATCCCATGAAATGAATGACTGGTTAATCATAATTCTATCATTTTCCTACAGTTTGCCATTGCATCAATATCTGGATTTAAATAAATAAAAAAATATACTTCCCAATACCGCCATAATAAAATATTAAGTACCTTCCAAAGGCTATAAACTAAATATGTTCTTTCAGCGAGCAAATATTTCACAGCTGCTGTTCAAATAAAAATTGGTGTTGACCGCGTGAACATCGATTAGAGCCCTCACCAATTATGGACGATGTAAAACAAGAAAGCAGACAAACAAATTTGTGTATTAATTTAAAGCTTTGTTAAACCGCGCAGTCACCTATTTCAATAAATACTAAAATACCGTGTTATTTTGTTGTTTTGTTTTTGTATTCGCCGATCGCACAAATTAAATTAGATCCCCGCTAATTAACCCTTTTTTCATTACTACATTATATACGCACACACACATACACACCCATATATTTTGTGTTTAATTTATATAAATTATATAAAAATGAAAAGTAATTTAATTTCATCCTCTTAAATAGTTTTTATTTTTTGGACACACAAATTCGTTCCGCTTCCTCAATCCCTTTAATAATACATACTCGTATACATACATAGTAACATAACAATAATAAATATAGTTCTTAATTTTATATGTTATGTTCGTATGTATCATTATTTATATTGTATTAATAATTTTTATTTTTTGTTTTTGGTTTTATGTACTTCCATCAAAAAGTATTTTTTTATCCATCCATAATCAGAATTCCAGACAACACATTGAATTTCGTTTTAAAATACAATATGAAAAAGGCGTGCAATTTAATTTTTTTTTGTTTTTTTCTTAACCTCTGAATAGTCCAAACTCCCATCAAGCAAGAGTATGAAAAACTTTCAAAAACATCACACAGTACAAGAACTTAAATAAAAATAAAATATAATTCTCCCTCCCATCAAAAGTCCATCAATCAAAGTTACAAAAAAAAAAATAAAAATTTAAAAACGAAAATACTGTTGTTGGGATTCATCTTACTCAATTCCTTAAAGTCTAACTAAAAAAAGAAAAACAAAATTGTTATATTAAATCTTGATATCGTCGGAAATCCAACTGTTTAATTTATATTTCATGCTTAAGATTAAAAACGGGTGCAAACCTTAATGTTATACACATTTGATATACTCTCGTACATATACAAAATAAATAAAACCAAGATCATCATCATAGCGCGCATCCATCCGCCGAGATCATTAATTTATATTATTTTTATTTTATTTATCTTATTTCTATAAGACATGACAATTTGATAGTTTTTAAATATCAAATCTATACTCCGTTCGTATACATACATACTACATTAGTAGGTATACCAGTTAAACAACAAAATGTAATTAGACTGGATTTGTTCTGTGCATCTCATTTTCAATTATACAAATTTCGAGAATAATTAAACCGTATAGTTATACGAATTAACATACCGAGTATATTAAGACAGAAATGAAGACAAAAAAAAAACGTCTGGCTACGATTTAAAGATGGAGAGGATCTCTAATCTAATCATCTTGTGTAATACGTATATGTGTAAAATGGTTTTGTATATAATTTTACAGTGTGAGAAATCTAAAAGTTTTTCGGTTTTATTTTCTTCTACATATGTATATGAATACACAAAAATACTCCACACATTTCTTGATAAGATTAATGAAGTAAATGTTAAAAAATGATCGACATTTGGATTGAGTGTTATTTAGTTGATTGGATAATTAGAAACAAAAAGAATAATAGTAATAATGGTAGTAATGTTACGTAGGTAATAAATCATTTTTTTAGTTTTTCGCTTTTTGGTGTTAGATGAGAAATTGTATTTTCTTGATTTTCGATTTTTAATGGTTAATAGATATGTAATGTGTTATGATTATCGCTAAGGTGTTTGACTTGGTGCATAGCTTATTTAATATATTGTTGGTTGTACTTTCACACGGTAACTCAAAACACATTAATTTTTTTTTGGTGTGGGCCTGATTGAAATACAAGAAGGGATGGAATTTTTTTTCGTATAAATCCTAAAATTACGTACTAAATTCGTATTGCTTAGAAACAAAGTTGCCTCAATGTTCACATGAGCCTCTCCTCATGTCTCCGCGCTTTCTCCTGAATTTCATTTACGATGATGTTCACTTTAAGGTCCCTATGGAGAACATTGTTCCTGACATACCAAGGTGCATCAACGATATTTCTTAGTACCATATTCTGAAACCTTTGGATGATATTTACGTAGCTCTGTTTGGTACAACCCCAAAGTTGAATACCGTACATCCAAACCGGTTTCAGTATTTGCTTATAAAGTAGAAGCTTGTTGTATGTTGATAAAGAAGAGTTCCTTACCATCAGCCAATACATCTTTCTGTATTTAATTCTTAGTTCTCCACTTTTTTTCTTGACATGTGCTTTCCATCGCAGTTTAGCTTCCAGGGTCATGCCGAGATACTTAGCTGTGTTCGCATACGGTACTATTTCTTGATTTATGGTAAACGGGATATGTTCAAATCGCCTGCTTGTAAAATTGATGTGAACTGATTTAGTTTCATTTATCCATTTATAAATCTTTTTGTCCATTGTAACGAAACATCGTCACCGAGGGTGTTGACCATAGGTGGAGAAATTATAACGATAAACCGATAATAATTAATAACCTGGTCTAGCAAGTTTGATTGTTTTAAGGGGGGAGAAATGTTTTTTTATGGACCGGACGGTGTGCGAAAAATTTTGGAGTTGGGTAGTCAGTCAAGAAATAATCGTATTACGGGAAAGAATAATACAAAATAAAATAAAAATAAAACAATAAACTTTTGTTATTTGTTTTTTTTGGTCGACCGATACCATACGTTCAGGTGAAAATAAAAAAAAAAGACAATATAGTTGGCAATTTGGCATCTATATTTAAAATTATTGTGCCATAAATTAATCAGAAATAAATTAACGTATTGGTGAATTCGTTGAATAGTGACTAAAACCTATATCTCAGTCAGAAAACGTTAACTGATTGTTTGGTTCTTTTTTCGAGAAGAAGTACGGTGTATGTAACATTTTCCGTTATACACAGGTACATTTTGTTAAATCCGGTCACGCGATTTTTTTTTTTCGTGATGTGGACAAAATTTAAATAGAAAATTATTTAATTAATAATACATAATTGTGAATTATATATATAAAAATAAAAATAAAAATACAAAAAAACTGATAGTGTGGTTATAATGGTGTTTATATGAGTGTATTCCAAATTTTAAACTATCAAAATTAAGAAAATAAAAAGTGAAATTAAACTAGATGCTATTAATCATTAAAGAACAGTTAATAAAGAAACAAAAACAAAATTCAAAATATAAAATTATAATCGTGAATACAAACAATTAAATTATATACCAATAGTGATTAATATGATTAAAATGATTGTGCCTTCCTTAAAATTGCTTCGAAATGATATACCTAAGGAATGGTAAACCTAAAAATTAAAAAACTTTGTTTTATGGTGTAGGAATAGTTAAAGTTTTTCCTGAAGTTAAATATAAAAAAATTGGTATTAATTTTGAAAACGAAAATTTGCTAAACCAGTAAAGTAAAAAAAAAAAAAAAATAAAAATAACAATAAAATCCAAATTGTGCATCATTACATCAGACAACATACCTCAAGGAACAGCATCAACAATCAACAGCAAATTTCATTCAGATGAGTCTTTAAATTTTATTAATAATTTTTTTTTTTCAATATTCTGTAATTTTTTTTCATTCATAATCATAGCAATTAACTCAAATAATTACAATCCAGATAGATTATTCATCATATTATTTTGATTTACCGCTTGTATATAGAATCTGTTTAGATGTTATTTAGTACATTTATTATTTTTTTTTTACTGTAAGTGTAGGGCAAGTTTTAAGTTGGTACCAACATTTTCTTTATCATTTTGTAAAAATTTTGTTCTATTTTTTTTTGAATTTTCGAGCGTTTAATAAAACGACATTTCGTTAATTATAGTACATCGGTCTTTTCTGAATCGTGTTTTCCGTTTTCAGGATGAGATAGGTTAATTTTATTGTGAGTGAGATTAGGATGGTGTGTCTACCTCAAAACTGGGTAAGTTGATGACCATAATTTGCCTTCTTGTTTTCTCCCTCTTCCTTGTCATTCCTGTGGTCTAACAAGATTTATCAATGGTTTAGGAAAACCCACCCCATACCCTGAGTCTAGCCGGCTTAAAATGACCACCCTAAAATCTATTGATAAATATATTTTCTGCTAACAGTTGGTACTATGTGAGATCGGGTGTGAAAGTATCGCAGTATTGATGCTTTCATACTCTGAACCACAAGACACATTCCGATAACTGTTACAGTGGCGCCCAAATTATACGGCTTAGTTAATTTTTTTTTGTTACAGCTTTAATCAGTTTTGCTCTCCAAGTAACCTTGTTGAAGTAGCTGTATTGATTCAACATTTTTGTTTCCCCCTCCCAAAATTGTTTGCAGTCAGTTCATCGATTTGTGAATATGCTATTTCAGTGTTAACTTTGATTTAGACGCTGTTCATAAATCGAGTGATATCACTGTGGGTAGTTAATATTACAGTGAGTTGCTTATATTATTCCACGTAAATGTTTGGTGTAGATATAATATTTTGACAACTGCTGTGTATGGATGGTTGGGGAAGTCCTATAGTGAAAATTCTTTCTTATCAAAATACGAACTCTAACAATCTCGAATAATTTTGTTGAAAGTTAAAGAAATTTTCCTTATTTCTTTATTTTGAAATCCCTATCCTTACCTCCGTATATCCTAAAAAACAAGGCAGGCAATAATCAACTTTAAGAAACTTTTACCAATGAAAAAAAAATATATATATAAATACCAGCCTTTTAGTTTGGAGGTGGACCCCTTCCTAATCTCACTTTTTTTTTTTGAACTCTTTAACAAACATTTATAACAGTATTGTTTTATTGCCATTATATATTTTATTGATTTTGATTATCATTATAATTTTTTTTATATATCTTTGATAATTATTCATAGTTCGGTTGCGGTTTGTAACTTTATCATTTATTTCTTGACAGCTATACTCTAAGTCTGAAATCATTCGCTGTTAGGTCTTTCGACATAACGAGTGTTGACCTTAAAATAGAGTTATTTTTGTTTCTATTGATTTATCTCCTGAATTTGTTCCTAATTATTGGTCAGGAAAAATTAATTTTTATAATTTGTTTTCTTAATCGGTTAGAGTATTAACTTATGTAGTATTATTTGAATTATTTGAATTTTGTTCTGAATCATAGTGAATTTATTTTATTTTTTTTTATTTTTTTTTGCTTTATTTTTTTTTAAACAGAACGGAAAAGATTTTGTTTAAGGGTTTCTTATTGGTTTCCCAGGTTATAATAGGTGTTAACTGTTGCTCGTTTTAGGAGCATATATTTTTTTATTACTATTTGAAACCGTTTTTTTTTTTTCTCTCAAACACCAAGTCCAACAAGATGGATGCAGATCACTTGTTTCCGGACGAATTCGAGGTAGAGAGCAATGTTCGTCATCTTAAGGGTAATCCTATAGACAGATTACAACTACTCAAAGCTGCATTTGTGAATGAAAACAATAACCCAGTACTTAAACCTTTTCGCCCTCACTCTTTGGCTAGCAAGAACCCAAAACGAGAAATCCAAAAGTGTACCAATAAACTGCAAGAACATCGTGAGTGGGTCGTGAATATTGATGCGACGAATAAACCTTCTGCTCACGCTCTTCAAAGAATCGAAGTAAGAGTGTTGCACGTGATCGAACGTTTAAAGCGGTTAAGTAATACTAGTCGAACATATAAATCGCAGGCTAAGGCACTGGCTAATAGAGGTGAGGTAATATTATCTGCCGTGCAGTCAGTAATGCAAGAGGATACCAATTTAGATGAGACTTTAAGCAAACTCAAAGAGTCAGAGTGTTTCGAAGCGGATGATTTGTCCTCATCAGATGATGAAGATTATTACAATAAGTTCAGCGAGTTAAAAATCGGAGCTCAATCGGCGAATTTGCAAGGGGAATCAAACGAACAAGGTACCTCTGGGCAGCACGGTTATACTCAAAATCGAATGTCTTCAACTGCGTGCAATCAGCTTAATATAGGGAATATAGGTGAAGTAGAAATGCGTCCTCCCCATACATCGTTGAATAACCAGGTGCATGTACAAGAGCCACCTGTAATTAATCTAGAGCCAAAATATACAGTTCGTTCGAATACTAGCCTAAGTCAGTGCAAAGTTGTTTTTGACGGCGCTGCGGATGGTTTACCAGTGGAACGTTTTCTGTTCCGGATCGAACACTTTGCCCGTACTTACCGATTAACTAACGAAGAGTTGCGGAACGAATTGGGATGCGTGCTTAAAGGAAATGCGTCAAATTGGTATTGGTGCTATTTAGAGCGGAATCCTAAAAGTACATGGGATACCTTAAAAGCAGCTTTAATATCCGGTTTCCAGGATCGACGAACAGATTCTGATATCAAACGTGTTGTTGAAAATCGAAAGCAAAAGAAGTCCGAGTCTTTCCGAGATTTTTATAATGACATTATGTCAATGACTTTACAGTTCCGCGTCCCTATGGAAGAATCCGAAATCCTCCATATTTTGAGGAGCAACATGCGACCTGGCCTCTATGTAGCACTGGCTGGAAAAACCATAAATTCTATAAATTCATTGGTTCAAATGTGTTTAACACTCGAGGATGCTTGGCGTCGTACAAAATATGAGCCTGAATTATTGTGCCATCGGCGTATCGTTGATGAAATTGGCATAGCAGGTGCTGAACAATTGTACTCAGGTCCAGATACGTCACGATCTCCATCTTCAACACAACACAACGGTAGTACCGCGGAAATTTGTTCTTTCAATAAGTTCGCATCATCATCACAAAAATTTGACGTTCAAAAACTTCAAAAGTCGCCAGGATATACACATCAACCAAATCGAGATAACTCTAACCTTAGTATCTGCTGGAATTGCCAAGACATTGGACACACTTTCATAAATTGCCCGGAGCCCATTAAAGGAGTGTTTTGTTTCGGATGTGGTAGGTCGGGTATACTAAAACCGAATTGCTTTAAATGTTCGGGAAACGACCAATCGAGGGTCCGACTACCTGGGAGAATGACGCCTCGATTATTGACACGACCCAGCCCGGAGAAGAACGAAACTGGGTCCAGCCCGGAGGTAGCAGCAATTTCGTCTCCCGATTCACAAATATAAATAAACAAAACACTAATCAAACTACCTTTAAATCACCAACAAGCTACAATTTAAATGTTACAAGTCCGCTCAAAACATCTCGAACCTACGAAGTCCAAGTTACCTCGCATAACATCAGGAATAAACTCTACTGGCGAAACAAACGCGAACTCCGCGAAACAATTTCAGAAGCCCTTTTCTTAGACCAGTCTGACGAACGTCCTTATACCAAGGTGACAATAGACGGAACACCATATCAGGGTTTGCTGGATAGTGGTGCCACGATTACTGCGTTTGGTCACGGTAGCGAGAAAATTTTAGTAGATAAAAGATACAAAGTTCATTATTTATCCACGAATGTAACAACAGCCAGCGGTCGTCAGGAAAGAGTACTGGGACATATTTACGCAAAAGTTGGTTTTAACGGCAAGGAAAGAGTCATGAGAATTCATTTAATTCCCAATCTTACTCAAACTCTTTACCTCGGTATCGACTTCTGGAAAGAATTCAACATTGTTCCAAATACCATTTCGGAATTATCTGACCATTCTCAAGCGAAAGAAGTACCAAGGCATGATTTGACTCAGGAAGAAACAGAGCGTCTGAATAAAGCCATAAAACAATTTCCATCTTTCGCCGAAAAAGGTTTAGGGAAAACAAATCTGGTAACCCACAAGATCGAGATAGGCGACGCAAAGGCAGTAAAGCAGCGGTATTATCCCATTTCTCCAGCAAAGCAGGCCGGCTTGTATCAAGAACTGGATAGGATGCTCTCGCTTGGTGTCATTGAGGAATCATCAAGTTCATGGAGTTCTCCCGTAACGTTTGTCCAAAAGCCCAACGGTAAAGTAAGGTTATGTTTAGATGCCCGTAAGCTGAATGAGGTGACGATAAAAGATGCATATCCGCTACCTATCATTGACGGACTCCTGAGCCGGTTGGACCAAACCAGGTACATCTCTAGCATTGACCTGAAGGATGCATTTTGGCAGGTTCCCCTGGATCAGGAGTCTCGAGGTTTAACGGCGTTTACTGTACCGGGTCGTCCCTTATATCAGTTTACGGTTATGCCGTTTGGGCTTTGCAACGCGCCTCAAACAATGTGTCGCCTGATGGACAGGGTTATACCCCATCAACTGCATGATCAAATCTTTGTGTATCTCGACGATTTACTGGTAACATCAAACAGTTTCGATAAACATATTGAATTATTGGAGCAAGTCGCCTCATTGTTAGACAAGGCGGGTTTAACTATAAACGTGGACAAAAGCAAGTTCCTCTTGAAAGAGATTCGGTATCTTGGCTACATCGTGGGTGATGGTTGCTTAAGAGTTGATCAGGATAAAGTTAAAGCTATAGTGGATTTTCCGGCACCCAACACTGTGAAAAAACTACGCAGTTTTCTAGGATTATCAGGTTGGTATCGGCGGTTTATTCCATCATTTGCATCACTAGCTTCGCCATTGACAGACTTGCTGAAGAAGAAACAAAAGTATGTATGGAATAGCGCCGCAGATAACTCTTTTCGAAAATTAAAGGAAGCATTGTCATCTGCCCCAGTTTTGGTACATCCAAACTTTGCGCAGCACTTTTACATTCAGTGTGATGCTAGCGCTACTGGAGTAGGTGGAGTCCTTTTCCAGAAGGATGATGATGGTGGCGAACACCCCATCGCTTATATGTCCCAAAAACTTAACGCTGCTCAGCGCAACTACTCGGTCACGGAACTCGAGTGCCTTGCTGCTGTGTTGAGCGTCAAAAAGTTTAGGGCATATATCGAGGGGTATTCGTTCACCATCATTACCGACCACGCTAGCCTTAAATGGCTAATGGGCCAGAAAGACCTGTCTGGGAGACTTGCTAGATGGAGCCTGAAAATGCAAGGTTTCGATTTTGCAATAGAGTATCGAAAAGGTGCCCAGAATATTGTACCGGATACCTTATCTCGAGCATACTTGGAGGCAGTAGAGCTTAGCAATAACGACATTTTACATGTAGATTTAGCTTCTCCAGAATTTCAATCCGAGAGTTATGTTAATTTGTACCAAAAAATTGAAATGACACCGTCAAAATACTTAAATCTGAGAGCAGAGAATGGTAAAGTTTATATAAATCCTTCAAGGATCAAGCCTAGTTTTGGTGACCTTCCTACATGGAAGTTATATGTTCCTTCCAGCTTGACACAAGGTCTAATTATACAGGCACATAATCCTCCGACGTCCGCTCATCTAGGTATTGCCAAAACATTAGAGCGTTTACAACGGTTCTATTTCTGGCCTACTATGACTGTCGATGTCCGAAACTATATTAATGAGTGTCATAATTGTAAAACAGTCAAAGCTGTCAATATGCGATTGCAACCACCGATGGGTAAACAAATTCCTGTACTGCGTCCCATGCAAAGACTATATATGGATTTTCTCGGCCCTTACCCAAGATCAAAGAACGGAAATTGTTATCTCTTGGTTATTTTAGATCTATACAGCAAATATATTTTTCTTAAACCATTAAAAAAGGCTTTGGCGTCGCACGTATGCGAATTCTTGGAGAAAGATGTGTTTATGGCGTATTCAGTTCCCGAATCGATAGTTACCGATAATGCCACCCAGTTTACTTCAACTTGCTTAAAACAGTGTCTTGATAAATATGGTATTACTCATGTCTTTACACCGAAGTACGCTCCTCAGTGTAATGCTTCCGAAAGAGTGAATCGATCTATACTAACATCCATTCGTTCGTACGTCAGAGATGATCATCGTTCTTGGGACCAACATATTGCCGAGATATTGGCAGCTTTGCGCAATGTAGTACATTCGGCAACCCAGTTCTCACCTCATTATTTAATGTTTGGCCAACATCAGATACAACATGGGAGTGATTACAAACTTCTTCATGAATTAGGTCTTATGGAAAATATGGAAGTCGCTGTTAATTCGAAACCTATACATCTCAGTTTATGCCAGCAGTTAGTGATTTCTCACCTTAAACAAGCATATGAGCGTAGCGCACATCAGTATAATCTAAGGAGTAGAAACCGCGAGTTAAAGATTGGGCAGAAGGTTTTCGTTAAGAATTTTATACAAAGCGATGCTAAAGAAAGCTTTTCCGCAAAGCTGGCTCCAAAGTTTGTTGAGGGCGTTATACGGAGAAAAATTGGTAATTCTGCGGTTGAGGTAGCAAATGCAGCTGGTAGGAGTATCGGAGTCTATCACTTAAAAGATGTTAGAATTTAGCTCCTTGCTTTAAAAATTTATGTTACTTATTTCAGTTCCATTCTTCCCAAATGCCTGGCTTTTGAAACTCGTCTCGGGTGTGAGTCGTCCCCACGATCTGTAACGAAACATCGTCACCGAGGGTGTTGACCATAGGTGGAGAAATTATAACGATAAACCGATAATAATTAATAACCTGGTCTAGCAAGTTTGATTGTTTTAAGGGGGGAGAAATGTTTTTTTATGGACCGGACGGTGTGCGAAAAATTTTGGAGTTGGGTAGTCAGTCAAGAAATAATCGTATTACGGGAAAGAATAATACAAAATAAAATAAAAATAAAACAATAAACTTTTGTTATTTGTTTTTTTTGGTCGACCGATACCATACGTTCAGGTGAAAATAAAAAAAAAAGACAATATAGTTGGCAATTTGGCATCTATATTTAAAATTATTGTGCCATAAATTAATCAGAAATAAATTAACGTATTGGTGAATTCGTTGAATAGTGACTAAAACCTATATCTCAGTCAGAAAACGTTAACTGATTGTTTGGTTCTTTTTTCGAGAAGAAGTACGGTGTATGTAACATTTTCCGTTATACACAGGTACATTTTGTTAACATTTTGTTAACAGGTACATTTTGTACATTTATAAATTTTAGTTATTGCTGATTGTAACTTTTGTGTTTACTCTTCGTTGCTTGTGCCAACAGCTAAGATCGCCGTGTCATCTGCAAAAGTCACCACTGTATTGTTTTCTAATGCAGGAAGATCATAAGTGTACAGTTTAGGTATAAAACCGGCCCTAATACAAAGACCTGTGGAACTCATGCGTTGATTTCTTTCAATTCAGAGAAAGTATCGTCTAACTTAATCCTGAAGAATCTATCTTTCAAGTAATATTCCAGTATTTTAGCAAATTGGATTGGTAGAAGATTTATTAATTTATGATTAAGTCCTTCATATCACACTCTATCAAATGCCTGGGCAACGTCTAGAAATATTATTGAACAGATTTTTTTCTTCTCTAGTGCTTTCTCAATTACACTGGTTATTCTGTGAACTTGATCAATTGTTGACTGTTGGGTACGAAAACCGAATTAATGATTTGGGATCAAGGTTTTACTCTCGATTATCGGATTTAATCTTTTATACCAGAAGCTTCTCAAAGAGTTTGGACATGACTGGCAATAGCGAAATTGGCCTATAAGATGCGGTTATGTGTGGTGGTTTCCCAGGTTTTGGGATCATGATTACTTCTGCAATTTTCCACAAGCTTGGTACATATTTGATTCTAAATGCTGCATTTATAAGATTGGTGAGCTTCACCAGTGCTTCCCTTGGCAGTTCTTTTAAGACTTCTGCAGTAATAAGATCATACTTAGGAGCTTTTTTGATATTAGCTTTTATCTCACACACGACTTCTTTTGGTGTTGTCGATAGGATTTCTGTACTTTCTTGCACAGCTTGTACAGATATTATCTCGGCTTCTAACGTTTCATCTTGATGTGGCTGGAATATATTTTTTCAAGGTGTTCAGCAAATTCTCGAGCTTTGTCTTCATTATTCCTAGCCCATTTCTCACCTGCTACTGTTACTGGAGGATTCTGCATTATTGGACGTTTAATTCTTTTGGTTGCTTTCCAAAGAGATTAATCAGTACTGCTATCATTAGTTAATTTTCATAAATAGTTGGTGATTGATTCATTTTTCAATTCTTTGATCTCTCCTTTTAATTGTTGAGTGAGACTTCTCAAATTAGTTTTAACTTGGGGGGCCCTTGTTTGTTGCCATACTCTTCTCGCTCTTCATTTTTCTGCTAGGAGTTCCCGAATTTCCAAAGGGTAGTTGTTTCCCTTGATTTTCTTTAACTTCAGAGGTATTTTCCCAAGCTGATTGCTGTATATCGTTTACAAATTTGTGAACTTATTTGTCTAATTGCTCCTCGGTCTTTAATGGAACCATTAACCTAATTTTTTTTTCTTGCGATATTCTAAAGCATTCCCAATTAGTGTGATTATTTACTAGAAAAGGGTTCCTTTATTTCTGAATAATTTTTTCACTTAACGTTAAAAGTATCGGTGAATCATCAAAGTTTAAATTGTGGCTTTCATCTACTTGTACATAATTTATAGATATCTTCTTTATTATAAAGAAATCAATCAGATCTGGTACTTTATTTGGATCAGTAGGCCAATAGGCTGCTTTTCCAGTTGGGCGGGCTTCACAACTGCATTTCCTAATAACTTTTAGGGGTTCTACACTTTTAGTTGTTATTAATCTGGAGCCCCAGTGGACATTTCTTGCATTAAAGTTTCCTCCAAGTACAAACCGTTTTCCTAATTTACTGAGGAACTCGAGATAATTCTTTTCTTTCAACGAGTGCTTCGGTGGGCAGTAAACACCAGCAATACAAATAGAACCATTTTTGGTTTTGACGTTAACAGCAGTTGCTTGTATTTCTTCTGTTTCATATTTGAACTCTTCATAGTGATGGATACTATTTCTGATTATAACAGCACTACCTCCTTTAGCAGTGTTTTCCGGATGAATGGCTTGATATATATGATAATTTGTAAATTTAATGATTGTTTGTCTAGTGAATAGTGTTTCCGTGATGAGGCATACATCGATTTTTTCTGTGTCTCGGACCACATGCAATTCTTGTTGATGTTGCATAAGTCCATTGGCATTCCAACATAAGATTCTAAGATCACTGTCCATTTTTATGTTTAGGGATGGCTCCCTTTGTGCTGTATTCTAATTTCTGTAATCGCTCATCAAATGTATTGAGCCTGCTTAAAATTAATTTAAGTGTTTGACTTATATCGTCATTTTGACCAGTTTACCCTGGATTTCCGTTATACTCATCGTTACTTGAGCATAAGTCATTTTACTCAATTGTCCATGAGTAGTTCCCAACGCTTTACGATTTACATCGGGTTGGTTCATCGTAACTGCCTGCTGCCTGAATAATCTTGGATTTTTAGCAATTACATTCCTATTTTTGATGTTTTGCAGTTCAATAGCCACGCTACATCTTCTGTAGTTAGCCGGATGGTTTCCTCCACAGTGAACGCATTTAGGCTGAACATTTTTATCTTTTACACAATTTTTGGTATGATGTTTACCTAAACATTTGACACACCTGAATTCTCTGCTGCAATATTTTAGTGAATGTCCATAGGCTTGACATTGTTTACATAAGCTTAGATCGTCTAAAATTTAAGTAATAAAATTATTTATTCGTGTCTGGTAATATGATTTCAAATTTTTCTTAAAATGATAAAAATTCACGATAGTTTTAAAAAAATCTGGTAAATTTTTGTAAATAAAAGGCCCCAAAAATCTGATTGATTTTCGTCGAAATTCATTAGTGATAAAACCGCAAAATATATTATTGGAAAATCTGGTATGATAATTGTGATTATAATAATAAAATTCTAAATTAGAGAGAACCGAAGATACATTCAACATTTTATACACATATATTGTTACTTGGTATTCATATAATGCACTTACGGGTAAAATGCCTTTGGATAAAATATCGAATAAACTCGACGTGGAAAACCGTGTAGGTAGTTTCGCAATAGCTTTCAAACTTTGATTTTGCAAGATTTGAATAACCGAGTGTAGCTGGCAGTTCCATATACAATAATCCCACAGAGAATTCGAGTATGAATAAATGCAAAATACATTAATTTCAACACATATTTAGGCACAATATATAAAAGTATTCTTACTAGTCCAACCAACGGGGCCATCTTACTACAAACTGTTATAATATGATCATCCCAAGACATTCGGGAATCAAAGGTTACTCCTAAGTACTGAAATTTCTCAACTCGATCAACAACGATATCATTTATTTTAAAAGTTGTTACATTAAATGGAATGAAATGATATTAGACTTGAAATATTCAAGTAAAAGTTTCATATCATGTTCCATGTTATTAATTATTTCAGAAGAATCTGTTGTTTCATAGATAACTACAGCATCATCTGCAAAAATTCTAATATGTCCAATCAGGGGCAAATACGCAATATCATTAATGAATATGAGGAACAATAAACGGCCTAATACACTACCTTGAGGCACCCCACAGTTAACATTAAGAACGTTGCTACTGATTCCATCAATCGAGACATATTGTGGAACTATTGATTATATATGATATGATATTCCACAAAACCCATAACAATATAACTCATCAAGAAGTAATTTGTGATCAATTGTGCCAAACGCTTTCTTAAGATCAAGAAACAGTGCTCCTACATATTCCTTCCGACTGAAAGCATTATTTATTAGATTTGTCATCTCTACTAGAGCCGTCTCCATACCTGCACCATCCCTGAATCCATATTGAGAAGCATAGAAAAAATTTGAACTGTTTAAGAAATTCCTTATGCGAATATTTATTATTTTTTTTATGATTTTATCAATTACAGATAAAGTAGAGATGGGCCTGCAGTTAGAAATAAGACTTTTATCACCACTTTTAAAGACTGGCACCATTTTAGCAATTTTTAGGAGATTGGGATAAACACCAGTTTCAAAAATATGATTATTCATTTCAGTAAAGATCTCTGAGAAAAAGGAAGCATTACTCTTCAAAACCAGATTACGAATATTATCTGGCCATCCACCCTTACTACTCTATTTAGCAGGCAAATAATATTATAGACTTCCGCTGGTGTAGTGGGGGACAAAAATATTGTATAAGAATTCGAACGCAACTTCTTCTTCTTCTTTTAGTATCTTAATATAATACAAGAACATCATCAAAAGTATCAATATTATTCATACCTCGCACATTATATTGAAGAATATTTAATTTTTTTTCATGCAGAATCGGTACATTTTTTTGCCAATGAATATTCATCAACATCTAGAAAATAATCATTTACGCAATTGTTTTCAAGTATTTTACTAAATTTACTCATGATTACTATTCATAAACAATTTTCAATCTAAACCGTATTGCATATTGCATAATGCATAAATCATTATGCAATTCGAAATATTTGCGACCAAACTATATATCTGTGTCAGCCGGTTTACCGGAACTAATCGGCCACCAAATCACACTTTTAGTATACAACCTAAAAAATAGCCCCAAAATAGATTTCACTGTTTTATAAATTATCAAAAATTATCTCTCTCCCTAAAGGAAGTAATTATTAAATTGCATGATCTGACGAAATAGTTTTTTTATTTATACAATATATCGGTAAATTTCTATAAAATTTACCCATAATTCAGTAATGTGTTTTATGCGGTAAATCCGGTAAACCAATAAACTGGCAGGAAATGGTGAAAACAATATTAATTGGCTTAGGGTAGCATAAGGCTACTCCATGCTTTGTTAAAAGAAAATTGACCTCCGGCTGCGATTGTTAATGACATTGCTCGGTAGGTGTTAATTTTTTTTATTTTGTTTATTTAGACCGGTGAACGTTGTAGGCAGATAAGCGGGTATGGTGGTTAGCACCATGTGTTTCCTTGCTGCCTCTTGCGAGGCTGCCAACAAACATCCAACCAGTCGGTACTCAGAAGTTAGTAGGTTGTCATTTGTTAGTAATATTTAATATTATTTTATTGGTATAGGGCTCTTTATTTTTATTTTTATTTATTAGTACTTGAGCTTCCAATCCCACTTCTGGATCATTTTCCAAATATAAAGAATTGGCTCAATATAAATAAAAATAATTAGTAATATTTACCTGCTGATTTGTCTACCTATTGGTAGTAATAAAAAATGTTTGATTTTATTTTTAAATGTACTAATTATTTATTTATTTAGGCTTAACACAATTAAACTTCTCCAAAAGAAAAGTATTTCCAACAAAAATGAAAACCGACAAAAGAAGAACCCCAAACAGAAAATTGTTCAGGTTTTTATACAATTTTCGTAAAGAAAATTCCATAATTCCCCCTACAATATTTTGTGTTTGGTTTAATTAAAAAAAAGTGCACTATTGCAATGTTGGACACGTTGGAGTTCATCCACATTAAAAAAAAACTGTTTTTACGGTTATTTACCGAATTATTGCATTCACCCTGTTAATAAATTTTCCCAATCAATAAACGTAAATGAAACAAAAACAAAAAAAAATTTTGTTCCATAAAGAAAAATGTTTTTTAATAATTTATTTGAAGTTACAATTTCCGAAAAATTGTAAGCGAACCTACTTAATCCAGTTTCGAACTGATGAGCTTATGATTATGAAAAAATCAATCCATCTCATCAAGCCGCGGCGAAATTAAATTACACGTTATAGAGCTGTGTGAATGTGACGAATAGTTATAGAGCTGTGTGAATGTGACGAAGAAAAATTTGTAAGATAGTTTATCTGTATTAGTATAATTCGCTAATACAACTTGCACAATACATTCTGTATATATAGAATAGAATGTAAATTGTGATACAATCAGTCCAGTCGCCGCGGCCTGATGAGAAGGATTGATTTTTTCATAATCATAAGCTCATCAGTTCGAAACTGGATTAAGTTAAGTAGGTTCGCTTACAATTTTTCGGAAATAGTACCTTCAAATAAATTAATAATCATTAATATTGAAACCTGCCTATTTTTGGGGTGATAAATAATTGTTCGTAAATACTAATACACTTCTACGTGTTATCTATAAAACACATTAAAATGGTCTTGGAATCGATGTCATATTAGAAATTACACGAATTAAATTAAAAAATAAATAAAAATTGTTAATTGAAAAATGTTTTGATGTTTACTTACAAGAAGCTGAGTGCACAATTTTAGTGTATACGTTCAAACTTGGAAGTAAACATAAATTAAAAGGAATTTTATGAAATTTTATTTATTAATTTTAATTCACGTAATTGAAATGGTATGATAACTGCATCTGGATTTTGTCATGGAATTTTAATTGTTTAGAAGAAACTATCTTCAAGGTTGGGATGCAGTTTTTATTTATAATTGATATAGATTGGGTAACGGGTAATGACATGTGCCCGTTACACAACATGAAATTATTGAAATTTCGTTTGTTTTCATATTGTAGATAACAATCATTTAATGAGGTCATCCTTTTCGATGGGGCACTTAAATTTGTATTTTTTAGGGGATTTTTCGTTCGGAAACTTAAAAAATTTAAAGGGAATAGTTATTCTTTACAGTATTTAAAAATTTTTAAATTTTCAAAATTCTTTAAAGCTCTTAATTTTGTTAACTCATAGCTTTATTTTCTCCTTAAATTATTTATAATTTAAAAAAAAAAATTAAATTCTTTAATAATTTATAATTTCATTAAATCCTTTTATTTTTGAATTCTTTAGAAATTTTTTAATTATTTTTAAATATTTCAATTCTTTAAATTATTTTTATGATTCTGATTAGATTTTTTTCATTTCTGTAAATTCCGTAAATCTTTCGATTCTTTGAATTTTTAAAATCATAAACATTTATTTTTCCATACCTAAATTTGTTAAATTCTTTTTGTTTTCTAATTTCTTTAAATACTTATCTTAAAATTCTTTAAAATTAATTTTTTTTTCCAATTTGCTTAAATTTTCTAAATTCAAAAAAATCTTTAATTCCTTTAAAGTTGCTGAGTTTTGTATACCCTTATTGTTTCATTTATTAAAATTCTTTAGTTTTCTAAATTTTTAAATTCTTCATCTGAAAATTCTTAAGTTTCTTTAAGTTCTTTAAATTTTTATAATTTTAAAATTCTTCAAATTTTGTATAATCTTATATAATTTAAAACTCTTTGTAGAAAGAAAAATCTAAGTATAAATTTAAACAGAAGAATTTATTGAATTTACAGAATTTAAAAATGCAAAGAAACTTTTAAAGTTTAAAAAATTTAAAGAGAAGAATTTATCGATTATCCATTCGTTACTTGACTTTTTATTATACGATAAAAAAAATATTTTCATATTTTGAGCTATACGCATTCCTAAAAATGAAACTAAATTGTTTTATTTCCAAACGACTCTGTTTTCCCGGAAAATCAAATTTTCCGTGATTTACATTATATGCAATAAGAAGCGCTTATTCACAAATTTTAAAAGTTACATCTCCTTGAAAAGAACATAACACAACACACAAGTATAATGAAATACCAAAAATATATTTATTCACCGTAAAAGTATATAAACAAATACAACAAATTAATGTAACAAAATATGTATATCAAATAAAATAGAATAATCGCATTTCATAAAATTAATCACATATAGCAAGGTAGTTTGATAAAATAATTCAGTTAAGATCCTCTGTTATCACATTTGTATATATAAGGATGAAATAAGCATATAAGAAGATTTCGAATAATCTTCGCATTTACAAATGAAATTGATTGAAGCACTTTCGATTTTATTAAACCGCAATGCGATTTCATATATCTCGCATGTGACGAATGTTTTTAACACCTCGCCAAGTTCTAATCGTCCACAATCAATTTTGTAATTTTTCAACTAAAAAAAAAAAAAATTAACTTTGGGCAGAGATGTTGGCATGGTAGGTACGCCATTTTGATATAGATTTACAGCTAATTTATAGGGATTTGAGTGATCACTTTAAATTAAGGCTTCCAGCGCCTCAAAATTGTTTATTGATCACTTTTAACTAACATAGATGGTCATTACGGCAAGCCTCATTCCTAAACTTCTTCAAAACTAATATATGTACAATAATACAAATGTCAAAAAAATTATAGGGTTGTTCAATAAATTCAAAAAAAAAAATTTTATATTTTGGTACTAATGTAAAAATAACAACCAAAAAACATCTAGACATTAGTACTTTTTGGTGGTAATTTTGAATGTTTTTTTTAGTTGTGAGATACAAACTTTATGTCGATACACATTTTTTGTGTGTATTGTACCTATACTATCCGTGTGAAGTCCGTTGTAAAAATAACAACGATTTTTTCTGGCGAAACATACACTAATAGAATAGTGTTGGTAGAGCTAGTTCGTTTATAGAATTTCTTTCTATGCCTTCTAAATGCTTCAAATTGTTATATTGGAAACAATTGCAATAGTGGGCGGAACTATTTTTAATAATTGCTTTACTACGGCTTGTATAGCCAGTTGTACTGGTTTTGATTATTATCATTTATTTTCATTCATATTTCTTTTTGTGTATACAAAATACACCGTGTTTTTGATCGCCTACTTCATGAAAATAATCGTTTTGAAAAGTTTTCAACGTGCGATTCAGTACCAATACAATAATAAATGAAACCAAACAGATCCTTTATGTATTACACCAAAACCAACACAAATGTCTTATACAAGCCATATTATTGCCACTCAAACACAAAATAAAACCTACTATTTCTGTAAGTATTAACGTCATAATACAGTATGTATAATCTTTACATACTTTGATTTTAAATTGTAGTTTGTATCAAAAACAGTATAAAATATCACCAACGGTTGGAAAAGGGGATTTAATACAATAATATGCGTGCGTCACGGAAATAATATGGCATGTATAAAGACATTTGTGTTGGTTTTGAAATATACCAAAATAACTTCAGAGAATTTTTATTGTAGGCATTCTCGGAAATAGACCAAATTAACTTTTCCCAACATGACCAGGTGCACCAATGTCGACGAGCACCAATTTATATTGTGCATCACAAATGGCGAATAGCACCACGCTGTGGCTGTGCTTATAATTCCTGTTTATTAAGCCGAATTTGCTAAATGCCTGAAATTGAGAAAGTATATATATATATATATTCCGGGAAAGTATATATATATATATATATATATATATCAGTGATGAAAAACGTTATTTGTGTAACGTTACACATTATAACGTTATGTTATTAATTAAAATAATTTATTATAATTTTTTTTTAAATTTATTTTTTTTTATTTTTTTTTTATTTTTTATTTTTTCATGTCATGACGTTTTTGTGTCAAAACGTTACATAATTCGTCGGCTACACAAAAATATTAAAAATGTATAACGTTACACATAACGTTATGGTAACGTTACACATAACGTTATGTAGTGTGTTAAACGTAACGTTTTTCATCACTTCATATATATATATATATATAAAAATTCTATTCAGAATGCCTCAAATCAACATACAACTACCGGTGAAATTAACTTTAGTGATAGTGTCGCTTCGTTAAAGTTTATATACGACCAACTGTTAAAAAACGAAACTGCATTCAATAAGAGGTTTGATAACATCGACATACTTTACAATAAGTTGGAGGAGTTACAATTAGAAAATCTGATTTTGAAAAAAAAGTGACAGATTTGGAATGGCGCATCGATAGTATTGAACAATCAACTAGAAACAGCTCGTTGGAGATATTTGGCTTACCAGACTCAATTATAGCTGACCATAGCCAAATGATTGAGCAAACAGTTAAAATAATAAATAAGGGGTTGAACTTAAACATCGACGTCAATACTGTTCAGTCAGCTTACAAAGTAAATACACCACGTATGAGCAAGGTCATACTGAAGTTTAATGATCATCAGGTTCGTGATGCAATTTTAACGGCTAAGAGGAAACAACGTTTAACCACCGAGTGTATTGGAATCCTCCCTCCAGTGAATATATTTATAAACGAAAAACTCACGAAATCCAGGAGCCAAATTTACGCTGAAGCTAGGAAGAAAAAAAAATTAAATAAGTTTAAGTATCTTTGGATCCGCAATGGAAATATTTTGGCGAGAAAACTGAAGGTTGCGTAACAAAATTAATTAGATCATTATCTGACCTTGAAAATATCTAACCTAAATTATTCACTGTTTCTGCAGTGATCAATTATACTTTTTAATTTAATGTCAAGTTCTGTTTGTCAAGGTGATGGTGATTTAATTGATTTTGGTAATAATATTAGTGCGGGGTTTTCCAAATTTTACTATATATAACTAAACATAAGAAGTTTGCGGGCCAATTTCAATTCGCTTTTAGCCAATTTATCAGTCGACAATATGGTTGTTCCTGACGAAATTCTTCTGTCAGAAGTATGGATTAATGAGGATGAATCAAATAATTATAAAATACCAGGTTATAGTTTTTACATTTGTAGTAATAAAAAATCTCGAGCAGGTGGAGTCGCGGCTTTTGTGAAACAAAACATTGCAGTAAACATGCGTAATTACAATTTAATAACATGCGGATTGCATGGAGCTTGAATTTATTTTGGGGGGTATTTTAATGAATATCTTATGTATTTATCGGTATCATTGTCATTCAAGTGAAGATTATTTAAAAGATATTGTTCCAATCTTAGAAAAACTTCGTAACACTAAACATCTTTTATTAATTGGTGACATTAATATAGACATTTTAAAGTCAAATTTGTCTGTTGAAAACTATAAAACTACTATGTCATCATATGGACTTTTGTCATTGATTAATATACCTACTAGAATAGCAGATACAAGCTCTTCTTGTATAGACCACGCATTTTGTCGATTTAGCTCAAAAAATGTATACATTAATGCTGATGTGGCGAAATTTCAAGTAACTGAGCACCTGCCAATTATTGTTTCACTCGACGTTAAAAACTCTTCAAAGTCTAACAGCCATATAGAGAACTTTGTATGTATTAAATATGACTATTTGAACATTCGTTTACAACAGCAAATTTGGGATCCGGTGTTTCTATCTGCATCTGTAAACGATTCCCTTGGTAATTTTTTGGATATATTTCACACCAATCTTGACAGTTGTAAATATACTAAGCATTTCAAGTCAACTAACTATAAAATAGCCCCATGGATGTCAGTTGAACTTCATGGATTAATTAATTTAAAAAATAGGTTATCTAGGAAGCTCTATAAACATCCAATGAACACTAGATTATTTACTCGTTATCAAAGATCGGTGTACTAAGCAAATAAAAAAGGAACGGTCAAACTACTATCATTCGATGTTTAATAGTTGTTCTAATGACAGCAAAATGCAATGGAAAATTGTTAATTCGATTATTGGTGAGGATACTAATAGTAAAACAGAAATTGTATCCATATTAGATTCATATGGCCAAATAATTACTAACCCTATTGATATTTGCAATTTGTTTAACAATTATTTCATAAATGCAGGTAGTGATGTGAACAATTTGACTTCATTCCCTTCAACTTGTGATACTATATGGCATAATAGATCATTCCGATTTAACGAAATTACGCCTGATGAATTACTCCTAACGATCTCAATTTTAAACAATAAAAAAGCTGTAGGTTCTGATGGAATTAATTCCACTATTTTAAAGTTAACAGCCCGTAGTATATTTTACGTATTAACATTTATTTTGAATCAAAGTGTTAAGACTGGAGTGTTTCCAAATACTTTAAATCTTGCTAAAGTTATACCTGTATTTAAGAAAGGCGATAGATTACATATGACAAACTATAGGCCAATTTCAAAGTTATCTGTAATATCTAAAGTATTTGAGAAAGTTATTAAGAATCGGATGATGATATATCTGGACGCTATTCAGTTTTTGAGTGACTGCCAATATGGTTTTAGAAGCGGACGAAGCACGGAAGGGGCACTTGTATCATTTTATACTTCTGTATATGAAAGATTGAACAAAAACAAATTAGTTGGTGTGATTTTCCTGGATATTTCCAAAGCATTCGATAGAGTAAATCACTCTTTATTATTAAATAAATTATGGCGCATTGGATTTAGAGGATTCATGTTTGATTGGTTACAATCATATCTTCTAAAGAGACCACAACAAGTTGGTATAGGTGGATTTATAAGCATTATTGATGAAAATTTATCTGGAGTCCTTCAAGGTTCTGTTCTTGGTCCTGCTCTATTATTAGTGTACATAAATTCATTTTTTGACCTACATCTTTATGGTAAAGTTGTTGCCTTTGCAGATGATCTTGCTTTGACTTATGCTGCTGGGAGTATGGATGAGCTTGAACACCAAATGAATGCTGACTTACAATTATCGCATACCTGGTTTACATATCATCATATGCGCTTAAGCGATAAGTCAAGAGGAATGCTAATTAAAATCGGTTCCAGAAATCCTAGAGAATTAAATGTTTTTTATCACGACAGATGTTGTAGTCCTTTAACTAATTCTAATAAGTGTCTTAAGTTGCAGTTTGTTCCGGAATTTAAGTATCTTGGAATAACCATAGACAATAAGTTGAATTTTAAACCGCATATCAAAAATGTTAAAAATTATCTGAATCTTGCACTAAGGAAGCTATATTTACTTCGACCTATTTGTCCCTTAGACGTAATCCTGAAAGTGTACTATGGAATTTTCAATTCGAAACTTGAATATGGATTGGTGATTTACGGTGGAACTTATTTTGTGAATATTAAAACGTTAGTAACATCACAAAAATTTGCTTTGCGAATAATTTTTAATAAAAAGCTCACTTACCACAGCCTACCATTATTTCAGAGAAGTCAAGTTTTGCCACTAAGACATCTATATATTTATAAAGTTTTGAAGCTATTCTTTTTACGTAGTGGACATAACATAGTTAAAATTCACTTACATAATTTACGTCTCAAAGATACCTACAGAATTCCCTTCACACGGAAAGAATATTTCAGGCTTTTTTACACATCTAGAGCTCCAACCTTCTTCAAAAGTATTCCAGTAACAATCCAGAAAGAACAAAAACTGAAACGATTTTGCAGTCTATTAAAGGAGTGGCTATTATTACAGACCGATATTGAGAAAATGTTCCAAGTTATTGAGTAATACGTAAGATACTAGTTTGCATTGCTTATAATATGTTTGATTTAGATAGATGAATTAATGATATTAAACGCAACCTGCTATTTTTATTGTTTATTCCTCTTCATTATTAAATATTTTGAGTTAATTTTAATCTTGAGGGTGATTCATTATAGACATATTTTGTCTCAGAATTACCTACCTATATTCAACTTTACAAAGTATTTCGTAACTTTAATATATGCATTATATCATTTTGATAATTAATAAAGTAATTCAACCTTCAGTTTTATCCGCATATCTATGTAAATGTATAATAAGAAAAAAAAAAAAAAAAAATTTTATAATTATCTAATTTATTAAATAGCAATTATTATTGTAATTTATTATTATTATTATTATTATTGTTGAATAAAGTGTATAAAAAAAAAAAAAAAAAATTCCTCTAGTATGTACGGTGGTGTATCGCTTTTTAGTGCTATCTTCGGTCTTAGGTATTGGAAGGTCTCATCCGAGAGTTTAATGGTGATTCCTTAGTTGATAAGTAGATATTTTATCATAATAATTTCGTTTGTTTAATGAGAGATCTTTTATAACGCAAATGATTGCTTTGGTGCATATGCTTGAAATCCGGCGTACTCAGAGCTGGGAGCATTCTTTTGAAATTCATGGCAACTAGCATTACAAAAAAAAATGATTCATGTGCAATTGCTACTTAAAAAAAAAGTTAATCACCCAAATACCATTACTCCGACACAACTGTTTTCCACCACATGCTGTCCGATCCTTCCCAAACTCAAGAAAAATTAACAACGCATCTTCATTATTTATACGTTCAAATCATTATATTTGAATTTTAAACAACCTCATCTAATTACTACAAATTTTACAGAATTCTATTATTCTTATTCTATTTTTATGTAATTCAAGGTTAATCAAATTTTCAAAAACAAAACAAAAAGCGCGAACGTAATGCACGCCACGGTATTTCATACAGCGGTGAATAATGCGTAAATCAGTTAGGTTATTTGTTTAAAAAGTAATTTTTTTTTTTTTCTGGAATAGTATTTATGCCACATTTTCCTAAACGTGTAAATAAAACAAAATATAAACAAATACAAAAAGAGAAAACCTCACCAACAAACTCAGAAATGCTCTGGTGTTGATGGCCGAATATTATCGGTTAACCTAAATCCTAGGAAAAAAAAGCGTTAGGAGAATTGACCGCGCCACTACCATCCACTTCACGTCATTGTTATTATTTTTTTTTATTCCTTTTTTAATTTTTTAATTTGTTTGGTTTTTCAAACCAACTGACTACACAAACTATCGGTTTATAGAAATGACCGCGTAACTGTCTGTGAACAAACCACTAGACTTTGAAAAAAACTTTGTACTTTTTTGTATCACTAAACCAATATTAACTTAACTAACTCAAAGTCACTTAAACTATTACACAAAATTTGCTCATATTTCTTAAATTTTCAATGGCCGGCACTGACAAAAATTCCTATTTTCTGTTGTTATATATTTTTTTTTATTTTTTTTTTTGTGGGTATGTGTGTATTCTATATTTCTGGAAGGTAGGCTTGATTAACCGACAGGTGAGGCCACCGGAATCCCACCCAGCTATCTTTTAGCTCGGCCGGCCTTACACCACCAATAATTTGTTGGAATTTATTTTTTTGTGTCTAAAGATGCCTACACCAACACAACAACAAAAAATATTGCTTTAAAATTTGTTTATGCTACATTCACGACCGTTTTAATTTAATTTTATTTTACATATTTTTTTAAAACATACCTTATACGTTGTTTTTTTCGAAAAAAAAAAATACACTAAGATAGGCCAACAAATATTTAAATATCAAAAATAAAAATATAAAGGGCTGAAAGCTCAAGAGGTGATCAGAACTTTGGTCTTTGGTATCTTCAATGGAGGCAGCATTCACCTGTTTCATAAAGTGTGTGTGACAATTTTTACAGTATTGATTTCTATTTTAACCAACATATATTTACTTACACAATAACAACCGAACAGCTCAAAAGCTTCAGTAACATGAGTACAGGCATCCAATTTAACACGAAAAATCGTATTCTACAACTTTATACAGAAAGTAGTATACCAAATAATACCTACTGATATTTCTAACCGTGTAACTGACCATATTCCAGAACTTTATTTGAAAATCATTTTAGAACCCCATTTACAACGCAAATGTCAAATTTCATAATAATCGGATAAGGAATAACCAAGTTACATCCTACTTGGCCATATTCCAGAGTTTTATCCAAAAATCCTTTTAGAATCCCATTTCCAACTCACATATCAAATTTCATCATAATCGGTTATGAAATAGCCAAGTTCCATCATACCTGGCCATATTCCCGAACTTCACCCAAAACTCATTTTAGATTCCCATTTCCAATACACATGTCGAATTTCAGCATAATCGGTTGAGAAATGGGCAAGTTCCATCATACTTGGCCATATTCCAGAACTTCATCCAAACTACATTTTAGAATCCCATTGCCAACACACATGTTAAATTTCATAATAATAGGTTGAGAAATAGCCAAGTTCCATCATACTTGGCCATATTCCAGAACTTCATCCAAAAACATGTTAGAATTCTATTTCCAATACACATGCCGAATTTCATCATTATCGGTTGAGAAATGGGCAAGTTCCATCATACTTGGCCATATTCCAGAACTTCATCCAAACTACATTTTAGAATCCCATTGCCAACATACATGTTAAATTTCATAATAATAGGTTGAGAAATAGCCAAGTTCCATCATACTTGGCCATATTCCAGAACTTCATCCAAAAACATGTTAAAATTCTATTTCCAACACACATGTCGAATTTCATCATTATCGGTTGAGAAATGGGCAAGTTCCATCATACTTGGCCATATTCCGTTGCTTCATCCAAAAATCATTTTAGAATCACATTTTCAACGCACATGTCTAATTTCATCTTAATCGGTTGATAAATAGGTAACTTCCATCACACTTGGCCATATTCCAGAACTTCATCCAAAAATCAATTTAGATTCCCATTTCCGACACACATGTCAAATTTCATAATAATCGGTTGAGAAATAGACCAGTTCCATCATATAAAAAATTTGTTAACTAACCTCTACATCCTAATGCAACCCCAACTCAACTCCAACTCAAATTCAACTCAACCCACAAACTGACCCCTAACTTAACCTTCAAATCAATTCCCAATTCAATGCCCAATTCAATAATCAAACCAGCATATTATATAAAAAATCGTAAATATTTATAAAAGTAGGTATTTTGGGTCAATTCGTATGGCAGGTACCCCACACTCTTGACGTACAGTCTCCAAAAGCTTTTCAAATCTCCGCCCTGACCATAGAAACAGATTGGCGAAAAAAAATTCCAAATCGGACCAGCCGTTCTCGAGATACCACTGGTACAGACATCCAGACATCCAGACAGATGGACGGAATTTTTTTTTTTTGCTTTTTCAAACTCAGGGACTTTCAAAACGTCGAGAAAAGTGGTTTTGGACCAACCAAATTTTTCGTCATTTTTGAATGGATTTCAATACTTTGTTTTTTTTAGACCGAAGTAATTATGTGTAGCTTAGAAGCAAACCGATGTCTTTTCCACATTCTGGAAAAAGAAAGTTAATCATGAGGTTATGTTCGTTTTGTATAATAAAATCAACTTATTCAACTGGATTTTTCTAAAACAGTTGTTTTCTCTTCCAAAACGAGAACAAAAAATAGATCTGGTTGCAAACTGCAAACCAACTCTATTCCTTCTCTAAGTGCAAGGCAAAACCATTCTTTTCCATTCGAAATTTTGGTTAAGGAAGCTTGTTGAATAGTTGTGTTGTGACTAGTGCCTTTCCTAGAAGTGAATTTTTATGAAATAAAATACGAAACTCGGTAAGGATGTTGTACATTATGATTGTAATGTTAAATCAATTTATTTCTTAAGAAATTAATGTTAATGCTTTAAGGAAACGCAGGTAAAGGATAGTTACTTCCGAATGATTTTTTGCACAAAATTCAACGTGGGATTCAAGACCACAAGCACAGATGTGTGCTCCACGTGCTTGTGTTTCAAGGGACAAATAAAATTGGCGATGGAAATACCTAAAAAACATGAGCTAATGGTTCAAAATCGAATACATAAATTGCGTGCAAAATCGTTCTTTGAGTTTCTAAGTGAAACGAGAGATAATTTGCTCACAGTTTCATCTGACTTCCAAAAGAACATGGTCCTACCCAAAATACTCGATCAGGCTGCTTATTATAACAGACAACTCTATTTATACTTATTTGGGATGGTCATTAGAAATGGACACTCTAAACTAACGAAAGATAACGTATTTCTATACCACTTGACGGAAAATTTTCATCGCAAAGGATCCAATGAAATAGTTTCGGCGGTTTTTCATAGATTGTGCAATATAAACTTAAAGAGATTCATTACTGTTCATTTGTTATGTGATAGATGTGGCGGGCAGAATAAAAATTCTATCATGGTAGGAATGGTTTTCTATTGGCTTGCTACAAAAGCTTGTGTGGAATTACTATTTCCTGTAGCAGGACATTCTTACATACCACCTGATAGAGTCCTCGCACAGATTGAAAAAAAAAGTGAAAGTAAAGAATACCATCGTGGATGTTCAGGAGTATTTGGATAGTTATTCAACATTCGGACGAATGTCAGTCTATGACTTTAGAAAATCCGTTGGGAATTATTTGAAGCCTAAAACCCACTAACACTTTAAATTTCAGGAATCAAAGCGTATGATTAGAACAAAAAACCAAAATAGGCAGATTTCAGTACGTGGCGAATTATTCTATAAATCGGACTTGGGCAAACCTATGAGCGACATGAAAAAGAACAGGTTGATTCAATCATTAAACTCAACCATTGTCTCGTCAGGCGTGTTAGTAAAATCAAAAAAATTGGCCAATGTAAACAAGCTTTTATGCAAACACTTTGGCCTTGAGTGGAGAAATAACCCGTCGTGCTTATTTAATAAAAAATTAGGGGTAGGCTGTGTCTTCTACCGTAGGTGTTTTCCGTGATAACGTTTATAAGAGGTGGGAGAAATGGCACGATGTATGTGTTTGTTAAAATAAATTTATTTATTATTAGTATTATTAGCATCATGAAATGAGAGTACAGTGATTGTTTGCAAACGATTAAGTACTGGGCGATGGTATGAGAAGTACGATATGAAGCGCAGGATCTCAGCGGTGATGTGCCTGATGAATGTGAGATCCAGACAAGTGCCTCCCAAAGTCGCCGAGGCTAGTGTGGTGGAGACGCAGCCTAGGTCAAATGTGTATCAGAGTCCACACTGACATGTGACCTATCAGATCAGGCATTCCTCCATTATAGTGCTCTCTAGCATTGTAAATCGCCACATTGTAGATCTAAATTTTAATTAAAAGTTATGTGAAAATTAATTATGTATTTTAATTTACAATAAATTATCTGCCACAGTTTCTTTACGCATAAATTAGCACTAGAATTGCTCCGATCAGATGAGGCATGAGGGGTTCTCTCGCTACAGTGATCTTAAGCATTGTAAATCGCTATTTTGTAGTTTGTAATTTTAATTAAAATTTATGTGGAAATTAATTATTTTAATTAACAATTTTAGGTTATGAACAAAACTGTTACCAATGAGGCGGAACTGATATTTCTCCTTTATTCCGTTGGCGGTGGTCAATGTAATCGTTGTAGGTATTTTCCGTATTCAAAAGAAGCCGCAGGTCTAAATGACTGTGATGTACTTTTCTTGTGTCCAAAATGAAAGCGAAGGTGAATAAAATCAATGCGGGTTATATGTTATCCAATTAGTTCGAGTATATTCTTTAAATAAAAATGACTGTGTATTTAGATATACTTGATCACTTTTTATTCGCTGTATTCACCGTAAAGAAAGATTAATACATTCTTGAATAGAAGGGCGCCCAAATTTAATTTTTATTTATCGGTATATATGTATGTCCGATATATACATAATTCATCATACAATTAATTTTTGGGTCGAAAAGAACATTTTTTATCACGCTCTAGGTCTTAACAAAAAAAAATTAGTACACAAATTTAAGGCTATTTCATATAAAGATGATTTTTGTTAAATCATCCGATACACAAACCAATAAAAAATACACCTCTTTTACATGAAATATCCTCTGGTATAAAATATTGGTGTTGCGTAAAACCGGCTTTTTTCAATATTGAATCGTTTTTGTTTCATTGAAATGTCATTTTAGTAGTGATTGTGATTGTGTATGCATCAGTGTCGTGTGAATTTATGTAAGTACGCAAATTTAATAATTAAAAATAGTGGTAATTGGTTCAAATATTATTGAACAATATTAATAAAAAGAAATTTTAAGTTTTTTCTTTACAATAATTATGGTGAGAAATAACCAACAGGAATAAACAATAAAAACATTTTGGTGAATCAAATTTAATAATGACGCCATGTTCATTCATGTTACAATTTCGACAAAGTATTTTCATTATAGTATTATTATTTAATGTAGATAGAGAGCTCTAACCCAATTTATTTATTAATTTATTTATTTTTAACACTTTTCACCCAACGCATCATAATTTCTTAATTATTAAGACATCATATTACATACTTTTAACTTAAACTAAACTTAATCTCACTAAGTTTATTCGAATACTATACGCTAAACCATTAACTTAAAAAAACTATCTATGGATGTATATCACTTACCTGTAACAATGTCCATTATATATCAAGAAAAACTTACAAGCTAAGCGGAAACATATCATCGCGGAACATAACATTTTTATCGCGGAAATACAATTTTAAAGAATCGCGGAAATTACGGAAAAATGTTGTGTTGATGAATATGTTTGTTTTTCGATTTTACAACTTTAAATGGCATTGACAAATATTTATAATTATGCGCTTATTGTTTGTAATTTAATATTACGTAAACACGATTTACTAATTATAAATTAACCTTGAAAGTCGGATGACCGCGGAAATTAACTTATTATACTTAAATTAAATTTAATAAATAAGGAGTGTTTCACAACATACCTTCCCTTCATATAAAGGTTTTTCTAAAGGAAAAATCTTATTGGACATGTAATTATGTATCTAAGTAGGCTCAGGACTAAATATATTAATGGTGATAAATTACTAGCGTATTCGATTGGACTGAAGAGTACAACTTTTCACTTCAGTTAATTGAGTTACTCTTCACTTAATTGACTTACTGAAGGGAAGAGACTATTCGACTGGTTTTCTTCACTTCAGATAAATGTCAAAATAAAAATAAAAATTTATTTCAATACGGCTGGTATTTAGAAGAACTGTTTCAAAAATAATTTTCCTGCTTTGACCAAAAATCAACTAAATTGTCATAATCGAAATTTTTATTTTCTATTTTATTATAAACATTTTTAAAAAATTATAATTGAAATTTGTCTGTTTATTTTACTTACTTTTTTTCAAAACCGAAAAACAAAGAAATCCTAAAAAAGAAAAGGAAATAACTTATCTGAAGTAACTACACGAGAAAAATGTCTCTTCAGTAAATTCAGTTGCTCAATTTTTAACTAAAGTGAAGAGTTGTCAATGAAACAGTCTCTTCACTTCTGTTACTTCATATACAGCTACTACTTCAGTTAATTCAGTCCAATCGAACATGCTTTACTATTGGCCTTTTCACAAGCTTTACGATTTTTGTCGTACGAGTAAAAATGATTCGCCGATTTTTCTTCAATTACATGGTAAAATATTTACTAGTCACCTGAGAAATAGTAAGTAAACGATTTCGAATGTAATATCATTGACAATTTTTTTCGCAAAACGCATATTTCCTAATAATAATTGCAAAAAAGTGTTTTCTCGCGCGAACTTTCCCATATGGCGGCGATTTAAACATTTTTTGCAGCTTTTATTAGGAAATGTGTGTTTGCTAAAAAAATTGTCAATGCTATTACATTCGGAATTGTTTACTTACTATTTTTCAAGTGACTAGTAAATATTTTACCATGTAATTGAAGAGAAATCGGCGAATCACTTTTACTCGTACGAGAAAAATCGCAATTCATAGACCATTAGTGTTCTTATATTCTAATTTGTTGAGGCTTACATAGTGGCTTCGTTGTCTGCGTTGGATCTTTTCATCTTTTTTCTGGTTTTGTCGGAGTAATATTTGTAAATGTTGGGTTCAATCTCACAATATTTTGGAAGCTTTGGTTTCAGTTTTACATCAGCTTTGGAATTTTGAATCGAATTTCACTGCATCTTGCAAGTTTTGGTTATGGAACACCTGAACCTTTTTGGTTGCAATTACCTTGACGTTTCATAATTTTGTTGATCTGCCTGTTGTTTTCGGAATAGTAATGTTGATTTCTTTAGCTACTGCTCTAATGTTGTGTGGATTTGGTCGGAATTCCAAATATGCCTGTTTCAACGTTTGTATCTTATTTCGGTTATGTTGAAACAATTCTCCTTGATAGCTGGATGATGATCATGTCTCACACATCTTGTCTCAGGATGCGTCTTCATTTGTACTGGCCGTACATATGTTTTTCTGAACCATTGGAAGATGTTTGAATTTTAACGCAAACTGTCATGAGATGACATCTGTATTTTAGCGAGAAAACGGGAATCATCGTATGTAAAACTGTTGCAATAATACTGTTTGGTTATGATACTCCAGCGAGTATAGCAAGGTTGAAGTTGATCAGGTTGTTGTAATTGCTCGTACGTTAAATAGACTTAATTTGTTGAATCGGCTGTTACGATGAGTATTATTTGGCATTCCGCTTCTACGAAATTAATGCCATTACTTTGCTTGCTGAACTCAAAATCCGTCTTTTGTGATTCATTGGGATTTTGGTTATTCGGTAATTGGATCGGTGTCTAAGTTTGTTTATAATTTTTAATAAAAAAATGTAAATTCTACAAGTTGTATTGTACGTGGTATTTTATTTTAATAAAGTTTTATTTTATTGATCACAACTATCTATTTTAATTTTATCCGTGCGTAAATTTTCACCTCACAAATTAGGTTGGACGTTTCTTCAAAAATTAATTTTCTTATACGCTAAATTATTTGAAGTTGTCTCATTCCATAATCATTGCCACCTACAAACGATCACAAATGTATATATGTATTACTTTTAAGCTCATTGCTGTTCTCTATATTCCAATAGGAAATTATTATAATTTTGTGGTATTTAAAATTATGAGATCATCCGTTGGCAGCAATGATTATGGTTACATTGTTTTGGTTTTTTAGTGCATTTAAAGATTGACATTTATACTCATTTATTACCATGGAGACGTAAGTATCGTATAATAGCTTTTCATTAATTTGTTATATTTACAGAATTAAATAACGGTACGAAATAAGATAAAAAATCTTAAATAATTAATTAAAAAAGTAAGCACTTGCATTTTACTGTCATGTCAACCGATAATTTGTGTTCTTTTCCTTTAACAATTCCCAAACAAAGTTGTCTTTGCTGTTCATATGCTGCCCATGTGACCAATTGTTTATTCGGGAAATATTTATGTGGGCTATCCATTGATTTGATCTTGGCGAATTAAAATCATGGTTGTATGGTTGAAGTGCGCAAATTTGTTTGTATAATGGTGATGCTTTGTCGTTAGCCATATTTTTGTATCAAGTAGTGTTGACGTACTTTAAAAAAAAAAAATCTAATTTCGATAATGACTTTGTTTGTTATTTATGAAACAAATGCTAGTACCAAATTTCGATTTTAACTTAAATAAATGATTGTTCATTAGGAATTTATTAAAAAAAATAAAATTTATCTTTAGATTTCTTATTCTAAAAGTTAGTAAATTGCTCGATTTAGTAAGTTGTTCTTTTCTTGGGGTTATGTGGCTCCAAGCGAAGAAAAACTAACTAAAATATTATAACTAAAATTATTGTTGTCTAAGGCAAAATTCGGGAATGGATTAATGATCGTGGCTGAACTCAGGATTGGGTTAAGTATCGAGTTAAGTATTAAGTTATCTGCCACAGTTTCTTTACTCACAATTTGACACCAGAATTACTCCGGTCAAATAAGTGATTTTCATGGTTGGTTGTAAATCGCTGTTTTGTACCTTGTAATTTTAATTAAAATTAATGTGGGGATTAATTATTTTAATTTAAAATAAATTATGTGCCACAGTATTATTAAGCACAAATTAATAACCGAATTGCTCCGACCTGATAAGGCATTCTCTCGCTATAGTGTCCTCAATCTCTATAAATCGCTATTTTGTAGTTTGAATTTTTAATTAAAATTTATGTGGAGATTAATTAATCTAATTTAAAATTAATTAGCCACCACTGGTTTTTTATGCAAAAATTGACATCATCTGATCTCCGATAGGATGGGCCATTCTCTTGCTACACTGGTTCGTGCATTTAAATCGGTCGAAATCAGAGGTTTGCGGCACGAGTGCCTTTGCCGCCCGATGACCTCATTGCAATAATATTATGCATAACACATAAAGCCGAAGGACCAATCTAAGCAATTATATCTTTAAATTAAAGGTAATGCTGATAGTGGATGAGTTATTGCCCCCGACCAAAAGCTAAATTTCGGGTTAGTTTTCTGAACATGCGGTGTAAAACGTTATCACGTCAAAACTTATTCGAAGTACCCGATATCGAAGCAAATTGTGTTATAACAAATGATCCAATTTGTGAATTCCAGGCTGAAAACGACAAAAAAATTATTTTATTTATATTTTATTATTATTAATTTTTTCTTTAACCACAGCCTGAATTTTTGTGATATATTTTTATGTTTATATACATTATACAATAGCTAATTCAATTTATTGTTTTATCTCAAAGTGAGCTTATTCCCATCGTGTTAGTTACAAACCATACTTATTCCAATCCTAAAAGCAATAAAACTTAAAACTATGCAATTTTATCGTGGATTTTTGTTCAAATATATTATAATTGTGTTGTTTCTATTGGCTATAAATAAAAATAAAGGGTTAACTTGCGAAATTTTTCAATTGAGAAGTTTTTTTTTGATTTGCGCAAAATTCATCAAAGTGGAAAAGGCATCAGTTTGCTTCTAATCTGCACATATATTATATTAATTAATAGCGATGCGCTGCACCAAAAGATTCGAATTCAATTGACTGACGAGAAGCGAGAACACGTAGACGTTTAAAAAAAAAACCATACGCGAAATCAGATCGGCCGGCGAATACAAAATAACGGTATTATTCGATCAAAATATTTGAAGCGGATGAACAAAAACATTACTACCCCTCATTATCTGTTCATTATCGTAAGCTCATTATAAAGCTGATAACCATAAAAATTCATCACTGCTAAAAAGCAATAATCATCATTTAGGCTACTTCTATGCCGTGGAGAAAACAATATTTACCATAAAATAACTTGGCAATTAGTTATCTTGGATATTTAAAAAACGATCGTTACACTTTCTGCTAGGTATCTAGTTCGATCTTGCGCCAATTATGAGTTAGAGACTTATATGAACATAAAAAAATATTGATTTTTATCAATTTTATTATTTTACACTTTTATGTTATTATATTCTTAATTTTAAAATCTTAACTAACGAAAAAGTAATTTTGAATTATAATTTATAATCTAAAAATTGATTATCTAAGCTTTACAATTATTTTCCCACTGAAACAAAGAATGGTTTTCAATTATTGCGCGTTGTTGAAATAGAACTTCGTTGTATTACAATGTTGCTGTGTATGACACTTAATTGACAAGTATATGCTGAGAGTCGAGTTGAGTTTAATCCTAGTTTAACTCTCACTATATACGGAGTCGAGTTAAACTCGATTCGACCTAATAATTTGTCGAGTCGAGTTAAACTCTACTCTAAAAATGCACTATATACGCAGAGTAGAGTAGAGTTAAAAAAACAACAACAAAATTAAAGAAAAATTCATACACACCATTTCGTCATTTATATTTTAAATTAGCTATATTGTTGAAGAATGAAAGCAATATATGTACAAATAATAGATTTAAATATATTAAACAATAAGATTTTAATTAATAAATTTGCATAATAGTATGTATTTTGTTTTTCGAAAAAGATTATTCCGACATATCGGTGGTCTATATCCTTTAATTTTCAAGGATTTGAAAATAGCACATATATGGTGATCAACAGATCAACAAAAAGAATCAATCAATCTGATGATCATCTGAAATGATTTTTTGTTAAATTTTTTTTCGATTATTTTAACTCGGTTTCAATCCTATTTGAACTCTGCATATTTTTAACTCTGCAGTATATACACCAAGAGTTGGTTAGAAAATAACTCGACTCTGTATATAGTGAGAGTTAAACTAGGATTAAACTCGACTCGCAGCATATACAATATAAATGTCTTTCACATTCTTCACCTTTATAACACCAGGCCAGGAAAAACGGTTCGACGTCATTAGTAGAGTTTCTGATTTCTCGAATGTGTTTCATTCTCGAGATTCTCGAATTTTGCAACAATTTTGTTTCTCGAGAAATAGAGAATTTCAATAAATTTTCTCGAGATTCTCGAGAGTTTCGAGAATATTGAAATACTAATTTTGCCTTCGAAAAAAAAAAATATTTAGCAAAATTAATCTTAAAAGTTAATGATAATTTATTAATTTAAAATAGAACCTTATCCACTCATTCAGGGTAGGCAATAACAAAATAAATATCAGTTCATCATATAAATCAATATTTCTTATTAAGATTAAAAATGATACAAAAGATATATACTACCAAAGATCATAGTATATTAGAGATGAGTCATTCAGTACAAAAAATAAAAAAGACTAGGAAACCCTCCCATTTCTTTAAATAGGGTACCTTTGCATAAGAAGCAGTAGAATAGAAACCGGCACATTTAAGTTCAACTATTTACATCGGGGGGACCCTATTTTTGCCTCATATTTTTGTACTGAATGAATCATCTTTAATATGGAATTATCTTTAATACTATACTTAGAATGAAATAATTCAAATTAATTTATTAATAAGTTAATTTTCGTTATTTATAAAATAATGTTTCAAAACTACCAAACTGTCTACACAAATTTTCAGACACCGAAATAACTCTTTTATTTTGCGTAGATGTGGGTTTTATTACTAATAAACCATTTGTAAGATTTTCCAAATTTCTGGTTATTTTACCAGTGCTTCATATACCACCATATTTCCGCATAACGGAAGTCATTCTCTATTGTTGTGGGTAGCTGTATGCTTTCTCGAATACTCTCCTCTAGAAGTTGTTCTATAGAAATAATATCGTTCTGAGGCGTTGTTGAACTTGAAGATTAATTAAATTCAATACATGATGATTCATGTTACTGATTTTTAAAATAAGTTTGTTTTTGGCATTATCGTGAAATGTTTAAACAAAATTCATCACATCTGATGGATTTTTCAGGATTAAGTACCCTTGTAATCGCAGATTATTTCGAATGAATTAACTCTTTAATAGAAATTTTTTAGCATTAATAGATATTCCATCGTTTCCAGCAAGTTAAGAAACAATTCTTGCAAGTGTTAAACTTTTATCATTTATAAACTACTCGCCGATCTATTTTCCTCTTTGGTTGTCGGTTCAGAAACTACGCTGGTAGAACATTCTTTAATTTTCGCAGCGGAATTCCGATGTAAACCCGTCATAGATGCGGAATTACATGCAAAAGACTCCGCGTATTGGGTACAACTAGCTATATCTTGGTCAAGGCCGGTTCTTTTAAAATATTTCCAAACATCTTCGCTGTTATATTCGGTCATATTAAAATAATTTGGGTGGTTAACTTTATGTGTCTCATCTTTTTAACAAACTGTTAAATTTATTTAAAAAAGGTAACAAATGTACGATATCAAACACTATTTTATTTATAAAAAAATTAAATATACTGAACAACACAATAAGATTTGTACTACATATATTTATTTTATGAGTGTGAAGTGTATATGCTAGAAAAAAATAACAAAATATTACACTGTTAAATTTAGAATTTTGAATAATTTTGATGGTTTTATAAATTATTGTATCTCCGATCACAGAGATGTCCACAATGTCTCGCCTATATTTTCGAATAACTTGTCCATGTGCCAATATACGTGGCCAACCTGATCCAATTGTGACGAACTTATTGGCTATCTCCCAAATTACGTCCACAGCAAAAAAATATTACTGGTGTACCTACACCCAAAGAAATGATTGGATAAAATATTCCCATAAGGCATAATCTATACAAAAAATAAGTGCGATTTTCAACCGTACCTAGCTAAGGAATAATAATGACATATTAGGGATGATGTATGCAATTTATATTAAGCACAGCTTATTTCTTTTAGGAATGATGAGTAATTTCATATATGTATGAATCGTGCAAAATATAATCATAATTTAAGCACTAATTTTAATGAATCGTCTTCTAGCAAAGGATAAGTTGAGTAATGCAAAGTTTTATTTATTCCGCAAATATGAGATAACTTATTCTAAATTAAGTATTACTTAAACTTTGATAAACATGAATTCTTTATTATCAATCATGTATGATGCATTAATCGATCACTAATTATGTTCTGTTAAACACAAATCATGACACTTCTAAACTCAATCCATCAGTAAAAGGAAGTAATATTATAAATTAAAAGGCATATATTAATTATTCTTAAGTATAAATTGTTAATTTTATTTGATAATTTCTAAATTTTTTGTATACAGAAATATTTTTTTATTACAGATTTAATGTTTTGTTAATATACATCTTAATTCCTATACAACAATAAATTATTTTTATAAATTATTATAAACTCAATTTTACTCGAATTAACATTTATAATCATTTAATCCATATATTAATAAAAATAAAACAAAATAATAACACAAACACACAAATCATTTGCTCTTATTTTAAAAATTTAGAGAAATGCGTGTTTTTGTTCATATCGTAACTAAAATACAAGTAACATAGAATAAAATAAAAAAATATTTTTTAATTTTTCCTAAAAGTTTCTAGGCAAAAAAAAATTAGTCCCATCACTGTGGGCATGCAATTCAAAAGGTTTTTTAGTAGCAAGTGAATCAATTTCTTTAAAAAAATGTTCACCTTTCGGTTTGCCTGTTTTATAAATTTTTAAATTAGGTTCATAACACAAAATTTCAATTTCTAACAGAATTAGGATCAGCTTACATCCGAGCATTAACATATCCTGTATTACATATAATTTTGATGAGTCGTATATGTGAAATCCGTGTTTAAACAAAGTTCCTTTGTAACGGGCTGCCGAAATTAGTTGAACCACATTATTTTTTATAAACGGCTCCATGTTTAAATTACTATAATAAACATTATTAAGTCTTGCAGCTCTCATGGTTTTAATTTTAATAATTTCAATATCTTTCTTGAATGGATGATTGCTTATAATATCAGACGCAAAATTGTAACAGCACTTTTTACTAAGAGATAGTGGTAAGTTAATTCGCGAGGAACACACTTTAGAGTATTCTTTGACTTGCTTGTTTTTGCTCTCCATTCTCATACAACTTAATTG
This sequence comes from Tipula helvola, assembly GCA_963556165.1. Lineage (NCBI taxonomy): Eukaryota > Metazoa > Arthropoda > Insecta > Diptera > Tipulidae > Tipula > Tipula helvola. Next base: position 166,731,625 of record OY744483.1, on the reverse strand, counting down.
CTTCAACGGACCCGAATATTCAATTAAACGAGGATAATGGCATATAAAATGATGTTTTGGCTTCAAAGTTGTTTTAAAGCAATTTATGTATTTGGTGTGATGCTGTTTTATCAATTCTCGCAAAGTAACTATGTCAATTTTATTAAAAGAATCTTTTAATAAAAATTCGACAAGATCATGTAAGCAGAGCACATATTTCCAACATAAATCATGTTTAGGAACTTTGTTACCGACGAAAATAGGAAAATATTTAAGAAAACAGTAACTTTCTCTTGCAGACATATGCAAGTTTAAATTTTTTATATGATCTTCTTTGATCAAATTAGGACGATTTTGAACTTCTATCTCTCCATAATCAAATGATTTAAATTTATTATTAAGTAGCTCTAAAGTAAAATAACATTTTTCATAAATAAATATTTTTAAGGTATGAGCTAATCCAATTTTTATAATGCCCTCAAATACATCATGCATTATATCGCAATAATAGTTGATCATCTCATGATCGGCCGCATTACGTAATTTATTGATATTTTCTGTTACTGATTGTTGAAGGATTATTTTTTCCTCTTTACAGTGTCTACAATACAAGTTATGTGAAAACGATGTACTATAACCCATTATAGAATTTAATGCTAAATTATCACCAATAATGAGACCAAGCACAAACTTGACACGTTTTATAGTATTGTCTATATTTAAGAAAATGCCTTCTGTTTCAATAAATTTTAAATTTTCAATAAGGTGAGAGAGGGATTGGTTAATTCCAAATTTTTTTAAGTAACTAGTTTTCATTAATTGAGCTACAAATATATTATTTAATTTTAAACTGGAGGGTACAGATGGAAAATAAAAATAAAACCCTGCAATCGATTGAGATCCTGCGTGACTGCCTAAAGCATTTCCAGTCTCAAAATCATCGTAATACAATATATAAGGCAATACTATTTCGTCTGGTGAAAAGAAATTCAATTTGTCCTTCCACAATTTCCCCTGAACAAAATTTTCTAAGTTATTTCTAGTTCTGAGCAATTGATTTGTATTCTTTAATGTTTCAGTAAATACATTTGGCCTTTGGAAAAAATATTTTATTTGATAAATAATGGGCGAAAGCACACACAAATAATTGAAATTTTTAAATATTGGTTGACCAGACTTAAATACTTGTTGTGTTTCAGTATGGATTACACAGTTTTTTGGACTTTCAAATGCAATTTTTTCTTTTAATTCTTCGTTAAGTAAGTATTCTGTTTTCACTTTATCAAATGTTGCTGCAATCACATTGAGGAATTCCTTAAAATCACACTCCGAACTAGAGATAGTAGGTAACATTTCTTTTAGGATGTCAATCAAAAATTGTAAAATATCACTTTGAAAACTTTTTAAAATTCTATCTATTAAAACAGTGGTCATATTAGTTTTTGCATATAATTCTAAAACAAACTTCAACGCTTGATCTTGTAATTTATTTAGTAAATCCTTAAAATTAGTCTTTAATTCAATTTTTTTTAACGAAACTGTTGTAGGTTCATTCAATTCAGTAAATTTGGAAGTCGGCGGAGTATATGAATCTAGCTTATTATTTTGTTTAGTTGAATTAGCATAGGCAGTTAAACTGCTTGAATGTTTATTTTGCAGATGACGTTTGAAAGAATTTCGGTTTGTGAATAACTGGTTACAATTTTCTTGATGACATTTTAAAACATCTGATGGTGCCAAAAGGTGTATGTACGTAAAATGTTTTAGTAAAAAATGAATCTGTTCAAATGAATCCGAACACAAAAAACAGGCAAACATAGTGTATATAGTTATATGTATAAACAAAACCTTCAAGATAGCTATTTATGTAACTCCGATATCGTATCAATTATGTCAGATGTTAAGTAATCATAATTTGTCGATATGTCGTATAAATATTTTTGTGTGAATAGCCAAAATTTTTCTGATCGTTTAGGATACGATAGCCTAAACACAAAGAAAATTTTGAAACATACGTCTAAGGCGACTAAGAAACGATCGAAGCTGTAATATATGTCGTCGAATACTACACAAAACTGTGGGCTGTTGTTATTTATGAAAACAATGAATGGTTGAAGTTTAATTTTTCTTGAAGAGGCAAATTCCTTTGCCAATTGAACTTTTTCGTCCACATGTGATGTATTCGAAACTTCAATTAAAAATGATTCGATTGAATCATTTATGGTATATTTTCGTATTTTATCGCTTATTTTATGTTTACCTGATGGTTTTATTACATAATGCATCAACTTACATAATTGTGTGTTGCAAATATCTAAAAAAAGAAAGAGTAACGCAATAAGCATTTTTAATACACTTCATAAAGTATTAATTGAACATTTTACCTTCATTATTTGATAGACTTTTGAACATCTGCAAAGCCGACCGGTCCTTTAACTGTTTCTGTAGAATAGGTCCAATTTTATGTTTAAATTCATGCCACGTTTTGAAAAGATTCGCGTGGTTTTCAGGGTATAAAAGTTCAAAATCAATTTCAACCTACATAATAAAAAATGTAAGCTTAGCAGTGTGATATAACAATTACAAAACATATATGGAGCGCCGCGGCTAGATACTTACAAGACGAAATCCTTTGGCGTTTTTGTATAATGGCCATTGATCAATTATCGAACTAATATCTTTTCCTTTTGTCTGGTCTTGATTACGAATGTTAAATGACTCTTTCCATTTCTGCTCCACTGTTTCCCACGGTGCGTTGTGAACTTTAAGCCAGTCCTTGATGTCGTCGTGAGCTTCTCCTTGATCTAAATAATAGATTCAATGAATGTAATTTCAATGTATTGTGAATTTATATTTATAAATTACCTGCTAATTCCACCTGGGATAGTTCGATTTTCGAAATTGTCGAGCGCCGCCTTTTGATGTCAGTAAAATACCCAACTTTCTTTAGGTTTTTTGAAATTACCCTATATTTATTATATAGTTTACCAGATGGGTGTTTTGTAATGTTAAAGTAGTAGTCCTATAATAAAAAATATGTTATTTATTACAATAATACATACATTCAACATATTGCAAATATTGAACAATATTTAACAACTTGTTGCTGGAATCAAATTGACGGCTGGTACGGTATGCTCTAGCGAACAATATTGAAGTAGGCAAATGCTGTAACAAAAATTTGCTTTATGAAGTTATATGGGAATAGAGTCTATTTCATTTTTATTTTTATTTATTAAAATTGTAATGATTGGAAAATTTAATTAATCCGTTATGTAACTTAAAGTATGATTTTTATATATTTGGTTAATTTGGACAGTTTTATTATTCAAAATGCCACAAAACTGTGCTTAAAAATTGCAGAAATTTAATGTTAAGTTCACTCTAAATCTATCTTTGAATCACAAAACATTTTTGAAATTATATTAATCCATATTTACCGCGTTTTACATGGTAATTACAACCTAAAATTCAATATTTTAAAAATATTTATGTTTTTACTAACATTCGATTAATATCAAACTTCTGCAATTTGTAAGCACACGTTTCTGCAATTTAACTTCATATAGCAAATTTTTTTTACATCGTTTTCTTACATCAATATTGTTCGCTTCAGGCGCTTGTTCAATTTTACCATCCGTCGAATATATTTTAATGATTTTAGCTAACTACTCCCTGGATTTTCTTCAGGGAAATTTTCAATTATTTGATTGGTGACATGGCGGAAATCGTGTAAGGTCATACATTTATTATTTTCTACATAATAACGTGCGATATATGTACAAAATAATTCTCTAAGCTCAGGTGAAAATTGAGGTGGAACTTTTGCATCATACATTAACTTAATTTTCGCGCCAGTTGAAGTCTTCAAAAAATTTGTCAAATTCTAATAATTCAAAATAAAACAATCAATAAATTAATTAGCAATATATCAGAAAAATAGTTAGTCTACAAAAAAATCTGAAGAATTTTGTGGTGAAGCGCAGGGTGATATTGAAGTTGGGGTTGTTGATATTGCCCTTTCCGTTGCCGAGGAAAATTTTTCAAGTAAGCTTTGGCTACTACTTGAATTTGATACTGTCTCATAGCTCTCATTTAAAGTAACACATTGTGGAAGGTTCTGAAAAAAATTCAAATATCAATATCAAGTCAGAGAATTGTGAAAACTTTACATTTTTCCTTCGCCATTCTAATAGCTTCGCCCGAAATCGCGCTTGATTCCCGAGATCGTCTTTGAATATTGAACCAAGTTCAATTTCAGTTAAATATTGAAGGCTATCCACATCGATATTTTTACCTTAAAATAAATTTGAATTAAGTTCATTTCATGATTTGCTAAAATTACTAGACACACTTATAAGTTTTGGCAGTAACGGCTCCATAGACCATTCCTTTAAAAGTTCAGCTAGGGTATTTTCGGTTGGTACAATTATAAATGAGCTGATGTCATATATCTCATTGTCATCGATATCGCTTACAATGGTGTTATCCATCTATTTAAATTGATTAAAAATTTAAACTTATTTATCTTTTAAGTAGTTGATTTGAATATAATTTATCTAACGTTCTACTGTATTTTAAAATGCCATATTAAAAGATGCTCAAAGTTCATTTTAATGATTGTACCTTTGTGTTAGAATTAAAAGAAATTAAATAATTTCTTGAACGGATTTAGATAATTGTTTACTGAATATTTGTATTAATTTCATTTTTATTTGACTAAGAACTATTGTACGATATTAATATAAAACGCCCGTTGTAAAAATTTTAAAGTTCAATTTGTTAATGAAAGAGTAATTTAATAATATCTAATTGATATGGAATTAATATATTTCCCTTTGATTTAAGCGCTGTATATTAAATTGACTACCTAAATTTGAATGATGACGAACGAATCATATCTGAATCATGAAATTTACTGTTACATACTAAACTGCAAATACGTATGGATATATTCATAAATACGATCAACGTGTGAATAATGTATGGAACGGTTATAAAATCCTCTCTACGTTCTGATGAATATATTAAATAATTTTGACGAACAAACTTATCAAACACTTCCTATTTTCAATAAAAATTAACATGTTCCTCAGCACTTGAAACAGTATTTTTGAAGCACATGGAAAAGTTTTCATAAGTATAATTAAACTTTTGCAACTATAATTATCACTTTATATACTTTTAATTTATATCTGCCTAATTGACTATCCCTATGCCAAGCCAATATGTTTATTTCACAGTAGAACACAGGATTAATGAATATTTTAATTTACAATTGATGAATTTCTTAAATAGGTATACTACACCATGTAATTCATTATACGTACCTCAAATAATAATTCAGTTGTATATTGAACTGCAATACTTTACACTAAATCACTGAAAATTAATTTATTTATTAAAACAAATAATTTATAGTTAATTTTAGCACTCGGAAAATTATTTAATATTTAAAGAAAACTTTTTAAGGCACACCACACTTTTCAATTGTTAAACGAAAATGTGCTATAGGAACTCAATTATATTTAGTGAAGTTAAATATTGAATTCTCTCTTATATCTATGATTGACAACCTTTGTTTTAGGTGATCTTACAGTATAAATCCAAATATGTACGTGCTGTCGTTAGAAATATTTACTCATTTACCATGCGTTTAAGGTAGGTTGGTGATATGTTGCTGTATGTTAAATTGAGTAAAAGCAAATGATGAGAGTACGACATTCGAGACAGATAATATTGTGGAATAGATCAAGCACATTAGGTATAGTTATTCCATTATTTGGATAAAGGATGAATTGTTTTGTAATTTACCGTAACTATTTATTATTTTCGATTTTTTACAACCTTGCTCATGATAATCATAGATCATGAATTATTGAGAATATTTTTTTATGAACGATACATACTCAAAAAGGAATAAACTGTTAAAAAATTGGAACAATTTATAAAATTAGGCATAAATTGTACTTAAAAGGAATATTTAATACTTCAGAATAATTTATCGTTAATATTCCTGGGTTAAGTATAATTCCTCTAATTACATTTCTCTGGGTGTAAACTTAGTGGTAGAGGAAATAATGTGCAATCCAAACGAAATATAAGTAATCAGTAACGAGATCTATTTATTAAACACATTTCAAGCTTCCCATGAGAAGTTCCAAAAAATATTTAGATGGAAACCTAAATGTGGTCAAATTGTACGATTTGTATAAAGAGCAATGCATAATTCAATCTCAACAACTTGTGAAATTAAGCTTATACCGACAAGTTTTTAACACTGATTTTAATCTTGATTTCCATACGCCCAAAACGGATAGATGTGCCAAATATGAAATATTTAGAATTGAAAAAGATAAAGATAAACTAAATGAAACAACTTACAATGAACACGTTGAATTAAAAGAGTCCATGCGATCACTGAAAGAGAAAGACCGAGCCAGTGGGGTTCCTATTGTTACATTTGATCTGCAGAACGTCATTACATGCCCAAAAACAGATATCGCCAAGGCATTTTGCTTATCGGAACTTATAATATACAATTTAACAGCACATTTATCTAGTAGCAAAACCGTGTATTGCGCAATTTGGCACGAATATTCATCAGGGAGAACAGGTAATGATATTGCATCAGCTTTATTTAAAATATTAAATAAAATATTTGACGACAATGACTTTGACAAAATTATTACATGGAGCGATAGATGCGTGCCTCAAAACAAAAATTCAATAATGGCTTATGCTATACAATTGTTTAATAAACAACATCCCTACATAAAAGAAGTAAAAATGAGATTCTCGCTACCAGGGTATTATTGTGTACAAACCGTTTACAACGCTCACAGCCAGATCGAAAATGTTCTAAAGACCAATGAATTTTTTTCTCCAATTAGTTTCCTAAGAATAATGAAAAACATTAACAGGGTACGGACATTCGTGGTACATATTACAAATGCAGCTCAAAGATTTTCTGAATTTTGCTAGTTTATCTAAAAAGATCAAATACAAAGAAGTTCCGTTCAGTAAACTACGACTCCTAGATTGCCATCAAAACGTTAGGATACTTACTTCACTACTGCTTAAATTATAACGAAGAAATGATTGAGGCTAACCTTTATAAGGATGTAATAACGAGAAAAAAGCAATCACTAGCGGCCACTAGTATCAGGGTAGCACTACTTGAGGATTATGTAAGTGAACCAGAGCCAATTAAAGCAGCTAAGGAAATTTCCAAGAAGAAAAAGGACGACATTATAAAAATGTTTCGATACATGCCTGAAATAGACAAACAATTTTATAAAATAATTTACTGACAATTTGAAACAATTTTATAAAAATTACTGGTAAGTAATTGAACAAATTCTGAAACTGTTGTATTTGTAGTATATTTTGTGATTCAGTGTAGTGACAAAGTTCTAACTGATAGTTAGAACTTTAGTATCTTTCCAACTCAATCACAAAATCACCTAAAAGTTCTAACTGTAAAACTAAAGTCTAAATTTCTCAGCTGTTTTTAATTTAATTTTGGAAAAATTGCGGATTTAAGGTAAAAACTATAATCCTTACCGATTATTTCTTATTAATTTGTTGTAATGTTAAAATATTTCAAGTTATCTGCCCTGAAAACTTTGAGGTCGATTTTCTCGAAACGGCAGTTGGGACAGTTAGAACCCTTTTATTTTCAGCTTGCGTAGGTGCTGCCAAATATAGAATTATTATTTCTCGAAAATCTCGATTAAATTTCTCGAGAAATGAGAATCCCGAATTTTTTCTCGTGAGATTTCTCGAGAAGAAACTCTAGTCATTACATTTCGTCTGCCATGTCTCATAGGATTCCTTGTGTGATGGGGTAGGACCCGATGTTAAATTTTTCAGAAGGGAAACAACACATCCAAACTTTAGAAAAAAAAAAACATTAATTTGTATCCAAACATATTTTACAAAAATATTGGCTGAAATCATTTTGTTAACTCAAAATTTTAAATTTAAGCCACATGAGAACTACATTCTGGTGTATACACATTATACACATATGTATTTGTATTTTACGGTTTATATCAGGAAAAACCATTTATATATTTGTTTATTTTGCCAGAAAATTATCATATTTATATCTACTATATTCTACTTTCACTTCCTGCAAAACAAGAATAATATTCATAAAAATCACCACCTCAAATCAATAAAGGGGGTGGTTTCCTAAACCAAGCTATTACATAATATAGCATTTGTATATGAAGATATAATCCATTTGTAATGTGTTTAATGTAAGTTTGGTAAATAAAATGTTTATGCAAAATTTGGCAAGCAATCCCTGTATACGTCCCACCCCTAAACAAAACAATATGAACACATATACATAATTTGTGCATATGAAAATTGGCGAAAAATGTGTTACGCAAATAACGATTCGGTTATATTGCGAATGTGATATAACGCACTCTTCTCGCTCAAACGCTAACAGAGTTAAAAAAAAAACTAGAAAATATAAAAGGGGTTGAAATAATATATGCGTACATCAGAAACACATACATATGTAACATATACAACAAAACTTATCTTTTTTTAGATTTTATTTATATGGAAAGTTTTTTTGTGCCACATAACGGAACGGAAGAAATCGGAAAAGGTTTCTTTTTAGATTTTCATGAATTTTTTTTTGGATCAATAATAATTGTATATGGGCATAGTGTGTTATATAAAATATTTTTTTTGGACACCATTTATAAATACTACACACATACACGAAGTATACAACACACTATTTTCTGTGTATAATGAATATTTCCTTCTAATTAAAAATGAAAATTCATAATATAAAAACAACAAAAGGGTTACAAAAAAAAACATTCTCTATGCATACGGTATGTGGAAGATAAATGACTGTTGTAGTTTTAGTGACCTATAATTAATGAAATTAAATTATTTATGTTATGTTATGGTAAATACACAGAAATAGTGTGTTAGTGTGATAAAAGGGTAACTTTTTTTTTTGTAGGTGACATTATTTGAAATTATTATAGTGCGTGCGGGCAGCTGGAATAATATATGTACTGTGTGTGATGTGGCCATCTATAGTTACTCGCATTGTACTAAACACAACAGAGTTTTTTTTTCTTTTTATTCGCAAAACATCGAACCCTAAAACATTTCCACAATAAATATTCTCTCTCTAAAAAGGGGGTAAAATTTTCCTCTTTTTTCATAGCATAATACGTAAAGTGTTTCAAGGTTGAAAGTTCAATTAAAATAATTTTTTTAATTTATTTTAAAGAGAGGGGTTTTAATTTTCATTAAAGTTAAATCGTCTTCTGATTGATGTGTGTTGCCGAGTTTGATGTGTGCGGTTACGATTCATCATCAATCATGAATATACATTTAAACGGTACGCTAAACCGTTTGTGGCCAGTTTGCGATATGCTACATTATATTGAATTGCAAAAAAAAATACCCATATCACCTTTAATCGTTTGCATATTAAAATGCAAGTAGATTTAGTTATATTAAAAGAAAAAAAAAATTTGAAGGAATTTTACTTACATGCGCATTTCCATTGTTTTTTTGTTTATTGACACCCTTTTCCCTATTTATCCGCCTTATATTCGTGTATTTTATTTCAAAATGGCATTTTTTTTTAGTTTTTTATGCAGCGATAGTTCAATAAGCAAGGTGACAATAAGAAATACTTAGAAGTAATATGTAAGCTTGTAAATTTTAATTATACTCTGTATTCAAATATTAAAGCGTCATTAGTAACATATTTAGAAGTTAGCTTTCAGCAAAATTTAAACAGAATGCGACTCGATTCCGTACAAACACATCTTTCGATTTGTTATGCGTAGATAACCAATCTAACACGATTGTGGAATCTGCCTAAGCAGTTACGGACCTAATTTTTATGAATTTAAAACTTTCCTTAATAATTTTCCACATTTTCGTTAATACGACCGCAGCGGACAGTTCCAATTTCGGTATTGTCAAACATTTAATGGGTGCAACCTTCGACTTACTGCTAATTAGTGAGACCTTACATTCTTTCTGTTCACTGATAGTTCGTAGATAGATTGCTGCTCCATAAGCTGCAGAACTAGCATCACAAAAACAGTGTATCTCGAATTCCATGCCATTGGTGCTTGCTTAACTTTATTTAATTCTGATATCTCTTGTCTGTGCTTGATCCATTTTGTTTTGATGTCGTTAGGTAATTCATCATCCCACTCTATTTTAGTTTTCCACAACTCTTGGAATAGAATTTTTATCGGCACTATGCACGGGCCGACCAAACCGAGGGGATCGAATATCTTGCTGGCCTCACTTAGCAACTTCCGTTTCGTGAATGGTATTTTCTCATCCATTTGTATATCAAATCTAAAAATATCGTGTTGTGGATCCCACAGCAGCCCAAGCACCTTCATTAGATCAGGTCGTTCATCAATTGATCGCCTATTTAGTACAATGTGGTTTGATGGTACATCCTTTAATATCTCGGGGAAATTTGATGTCCATTTCCCCAATGTCATTCCACAACTTCTGAATATCGTTTCAATATGTTGTTTTAATGTATGTAGTTCTGGTTTGGTGCCAGCTCCGGTCATTACATCGTCAACATAAACGTTGTTTTTAATCTCATGTGCTGCTACTGGATACTGGGATTCGTTCTCTATTGCTATTTGGTTAATGGTCCTCGTTGCTAGAAACGGAGCTGCTCCTGTTCCGTACGTTACTGTCGTTAATTCGTAATATTGTACAGGAAGATTTGCTGACTCCCTCCAAACAATTCGCTGCCACTTGCGATCTTCTGGTGACAACATAATCTGCCGGTACATTTTTTGGATATCACTCGTGAATACAAATTCATGTATACGGAATCTCAATAGTATTGAGTACAACGAAGACTGCACTGTTGGGCCCACCAGTAAAATATTGTTTACCGACTTGTTGTTTGACGTCTTCGCCGACGCATCAAATACTACCCGAATTTTCTTTTCATTGTTTACGGTTTTTAAAATCCCATGATGCGGTATGTAATAACCCTGTTCCGTTCTTTCGTTATTGCTCAGCAAGCGTATGTGGCCAAGATCACGATATTCCGTCATGAATGCCTTATATAGTCTTTCAAATTCTGGATTGGATATGAAGTTGTTTTCTATGGACCGTAATCTGCCCATCGCTAATCCCAACTAGTTTGGTAAACTGCATGGTGCTTCTCTAAACGGCAGGCGAACTACATATCGTCCTTGTGAGTCTCTGGTTGTTGTCTCCTTGTAGAAGTTTTCACATTTTTCTTCCTCGTCATTTAATGCAGACTGGTTCGGTACCGACTCGGCTTCCCACATAGCTCGTAATGATCGATCTATGTCCTCTATTGTTGATAAACTCGTTACTGGATGAGACTGTATGTCGCAATACATTTTTCCAGCCACTACCCATCCAAACTTAGTATTTTGAGCGATGACTTGGTTTTGTTCATGGTTTGACCTTCTTCCAAAATATTAAAAAATTGATCCGCACTCTCTGGGCACGTTAAACGATGGATCTGCTAGCTTAATGTTACTTAAATATTTGTGATCCTCTCGAGTAAAACCAAGTTGAGGAAGCCTTGCAGTGACTATAGGCAGGATATGTGCATCTACTGACACTACCATTTCATCTTGTTCATTAACCAACTTTAAGTGGACACACCCTTTCGTTTTGCCTGCTTTCACTTTACCAATCCCGGCTACTGGCAGTTTTCGTTTTGTAATTGATAATTTAAATTTGCGTACAAACGACTCTGAGGCAAAAGATACCTGTGAAACTGAATCAAGAAGTATACGACACACACCTTTGATTTTATCATGATCACAACAAAACCTGACCACTGCTGTTGATAACACTGTATTGTTTGTAGTTCTAACCTCTTGAGCATTTAAAACGTTAGTTGCGACTTCAGCATTCGTATTTTCAATGTTTATGCTGGTATTCGACACATCGGACTGCGAAACATTAGATAATTTGGGTGCTTCAGTTTGATTTGTATGAAGTAAGGTGTGGTGCTTCTTCTTACACAGTGTACAGCGTTTTTTCGAAAGGCAATTCAATACTGAATGATTAATGTTTAGATACTTATAACATCTGCGTTTCGTCTGAATAAATTTACATCGATCATCAATTGACAGAGACTTGAACTTAGTACAGAGTTATAATTTGTGGTTATCCTCATGGCAACTAGGACACGTGGTATCTTTGGATGATGTATGCCCATTGCCCACGCACCGGAAAACTTCTATGGCTTTGACCTTTGTTTCCACTCTGAAATGTTTTGAGGTCCTCCAGTGCGTCAAGTCTCCTCTGAAGAAACTCCAAAAACTGCTGTATGGTGGGAAATTCCTCATCCCTGGAGTCATTCGCCCATTTTTCTCTTGTGCCGTTATCTACCTTGTTTAATAACAGCCTGATGATCCAATGGTCTTGTACTTCCGCCTTTGATCCCAAAGCCTTTAAACCCCGTAGAATCTCATCAGAGGTATCTAGCAACTGTTTCAGCGAAGTAGGATTAGATGAAATCACTGGCGGCTGGTCCAAGAATGTTGTAATGTATGAGTTGATTATTTGCTTCTTTCGACTATAGCTCTCTCGCAGTTTGCCAATGGCCTCGAAATAATGAGCATCGGTAAGTGGTAAATGTTTTATTAAATTGATGGCTTCGCCCTTCAGATATCCCCGCAGAAATTGAAATTTTTGACTTGGGGTCAAATTTGTTCGATCATGTATATTTGCGCAGAATAAATCGTAAAAACTCTGCCATTCCATGTAGTTACCTTCGAAAATTGGCACACTGGTTTTAGGTAAACGCAAGTCTTGATTACAGTTGTGTTGGGTGGTATTCAGCGTTTCATTCAAGTTAATCATTGGGCGAGCTTCATCATGTGCTTTTAACCAAGATCCAAATGTTGCTTCGATCTCGAAATACGTATTCTCATTTTCTACTGCATCGATAGCTTTTTCTGGTTTTAAAGCGAGTAACTCCATATCTAGACTCTTTATTTGAGTGGCCGTTTCTCGAGCCTCCGTTAGTCGAATGTTAACAGCTTCCGTTGCTACATCATCTTTGAGTGTCACTGAGAAATCATGAATTCTTTTTATTTTTGCGATAAGAGCAGTTCGTTGAGCGAGTAAACTCTTAATTCTCTTTTCCGTCATAATTTCACAATGGATGCACTATCACACTATATACTTGTTACTGCACTACACGTTGTTATACGATACCACATTGTTTCACTTTACACTAACTGATCTGTCCCGTTGTTCAAAACTGTTTTTCACTAACTGTTTTTTCCCGTTATGTAAAACTGATTTTCACTAACTGTAACGCTCTGCTACCATGTTCGGTTAAGGCGTTTTATTTCAACCTTATTTTCCGAAATTTATGTTTTCCTCACGTTTAATAATTTTCTTCACAACAAAATTGTATTCAGGACAAAACGTTTAGTGATTTAACAAAATATCTGCTGGCTGATCAGATTTATGATACGCAATCTTCAAATTCACTTTTAGCTAAACGATGTTTTCTACCACAATTAATTTAAACAAGGTTTGTTTGGTTATACAGAATTATATTAATTAAGTTTATTTAATGAAAATTTAAATATAATGGTACGTATTTCAGGACCAGTTATCTTCATCGAGATTTCTCAACAATGATCCATAATTTTTTCCTTCTTGCATATATTTGTTTTCCCAACGTCACATTGCTCATGTTGTACTAAAAAATGTGTTCGCTAAATTACCGAACTCACACTATAAATTGTGCTTACAATAATTATTAATTCTACAAGTGCACCCTATATACTAGTTATTAAATGTCATTACAATTAAATACAATTGACAGGTATGTACACACCAACTTATGAATTAAATTTTATTACAAATTATTAATGTTGTATTTTTGTTTACTTTTTAGGACCCACCAATAATTCAATAACGGCCAGAAAGTCCCTCTGTTCATATATACAGGTGAGTTAAAGATATTTAATTGAGACAAATTTTTATTAACATTAATTGATAATTTTTGGATTCTTGCATGTATACTGGAACGTCATTGCGCCGACATCAGATTAATCACGCGGCTGTTGATTTGACTTAATCACCACTGTTTGTTTATTTTAATAAATGTTGTGATGTGGAAATGTGTTGTTTTTGTTATTTTACGATGAAATTTCATTTACAGTGTCGGACGGTAAGTATTGCTTCCTGCGTGTCTTCAACAAACGGTCTAGTGAATAAAGGAAGTTTCGTAAAATCTGGCCAAACAGTTATGGTTTGACCTATGAAATTTTATCTGTTATACTAAAGTCTAAATAAATACCTTGCAATTATCAACAAGTTAAAAATACACTATTAAGTTGGGATCTCGGAGATGGCCTTTACAAGTTTTTTTTAATATCCTCTACATAGCTGGAATTAATGCTTGGATACTGTACAAAGAACTCACGAGAACAAATATTACCAGAAAGGACTTTTTATTTCAATTAGCAGAAGAACTTTCTACTGGGTATCAAGATTCATTCGAACCAAGAAACCTGAATGAACTACTGTTGGTAGATAAAATTGTAAATTCTACACGAAAATGCTGTCAAATAAAAAAAAAGTCAAAAAATATTTTTGTGGGAAATGAACATTAAAAAAACTTTTAGTTTATATAAATTGCGCTAATAATAATTAAAAATGAAATTATTACTTAAATTTATCATATAATGTATAAAAATTATATAAATAACAAACAAACTTTGAATTACATGCTTCTAAAGAACTCTAGTAAATCTAAATAATAAATCGTTTATTTTAAAAGACGTCCAGGTCAATATGACCGGTTGGTAGAGATAGGTATATATCATTTCTTGGTATATCTAGTGTTAATCAATCGTTTCTGCATCAAATGACTTATTCGTTCTTAATGGTTTTATTCCTAAAACAGGATAAAAATAACTCGAGTTTTACGGTTCTTTAACCCATTGCTTAACCCATTCTTGTATATTGTACATATGAAAATTTTCCTTCAGTTTCGTTCCTCATGGTATAGTATTCTCTTTGACTTAACGAACTAACAAACTTCGATATTTTACTTGTGTTTAGCAGTTCATTTACCTTTTATCTTTGGTGATTTAATCACAATATCAACAATGATTTGGTGGAAAGGGCTTACAACAATTCTCAAAAAAATTTCAAGTTGCTTTTTCTGAAACTGTTTATTTTATTGTAAAAAAATTGAATAAAAACTCATTTTTCAATAGTTGTGAATATAACATTTAAGGTGAAACTAATCCCTAAACATTATTTGTTCACTCATTATCCAAATGTAATGGTGAAATTACGTATACATTGGGCCAATATTCCACAATGAGATACGAATTTAAACATCAATATTTTTAAAATTTATCAACTAGACTGAAAAATTTCATAAATTTACCTAAAACCTGAACTCAAAGGCATCAAAAAAGGTTTGTTAATACTTGGTAAAATCTCCGTAAACTTCCAGCAGAATCCGCATCACGTGAGTTGTTCTTGTCATGTATTATGCAGCTGCATGATGGGTACAAATATGTAATGGGTAACCTAGTCACTAAGGTCATTTGGCTCAGGCTAAAGTACGGCACAAAAGGAGGAAACTTTGACAAAAAACCCTAATCTTAGGTTGAACAGCATATGCCGATGGATGAATGGCTGATAGGTTAGGTAAGGTTAGGTTAGGTTAGAGTGGCTGCTATCGCCCACTTAGGCCAGCAGTGGCCCATTGTATTACCACAGGATCCCATCACCCCATTACTCCCGTTGAAACCAACCAGAGTCTCTTATGCAGCGTAAAATAACTCGCACTCCACAGTCCGCGAGTTCCGAAAGGTTCTCCATACCGTACACACCTAAGTACTTATGCCTTCTGTATGATAACGCCGGGCATGAGCATAGGAAGTGTTCCAAAATCTCCTTCTCCTCTTCGTCCATGCAACTTCTACATAAGTCATTCGGTTGTATACCCAGCCTTCTCGCATGTTCCCTAAAAAGGTAGTGACCTGCCATTATCCCTACGACCCATCCTATCTCTCGTCTTCCCAGGGATACTAATACAATCTTCATTAAATAAACAATCAATATCATCAGAAGCCAATTTTTAAACTTTTTCAAAGAGTTCATATCTCTAATTGGTTTAGGAATTTGATTCCAAGACGAAAAACACCGTAGCAGCACTGAATTATAATAAAATTTGTAAAACTACGTGGTAAAACAAAGTGACCAGTTCTAGTTGATGAAACAAATTCATTCTTGTTAAATATGTTTATATTTAGGTTCTTCGAACTTAATTTATAAATGTGAAAACGATCCTAAATATTAAATAATGCGTGGACCAGCTAGAACCAATAACTGACTTAGTAAAACTTAAGACGTGCTCGTAGCAATTGAGATTATAAACATATATCTAATGGCGTTATTGAATGAATGGTTCTGGCATCACAGTTCGAGTAAAATATCTTGCAATAATTTATAGTATATCGGGTAGTATAAGAGATTTAACTAAATAGATTCTCAATTCTGGGAAATAAATACGCTTATGGAGTTTTAAAACATACAGTATTGAAATTATTTTCCTGTATAATTTTAAGTATCGTTATTCAGGTTTTCAAAGACTGAGCAAATTTGGGGAATATCACCACTAATGTATATTTAGTAGCCATCAGCATAAAAATGTAATTTACTGAAGGCCCAAAATCAAAGATATATAAGTTTTGCAGTTAACAAACGGAACAAATGAACGACGGTTAACAAAGTTATTTCTCAGGGATACGAAGAAACCCAAAATAATTTATTTGTTGGTTTTAACTTACTATCCTTTATATATACACGAAATTTTGATGGCGTTATTCCATCATCATCAGGGTGTTTCATATGCAAAATTTCATTTCATTTCAAGTGGCGTACTAGGCTTTAATGGTTTAGTGTATAAGAAAATTAACTTACGAGTAGATGAGTGTGTATATGATAGTTATTCAAGGGTTGACAAGTTCCTCAAATTTGTATGTAATCAATTTGTTAACAAAATATAACACTTTGGAAGCCAAACATTTATTTGTAAGTTATCGTTAAGTTTAAAATTTGTCATTTTATATGTCTGCTCCTGATGCTGATCTCTATTGTCTCGTCTAATTTAGAAATTTCACTCTCTAAATCAGCTACACTTCTGGGATACGGAATAAAATCTTTCTTCATTTCTCTACATTTGTATTCCATAGCCCTGGACAAGGACGTTTCCTCTGCATCAGTGATATGTTGCATTAGTGAAGAAATCTTTGGATTGAGCAGATCAATTTTGAAAATTTTCTGACTTGGAATTGTTTCGGTGCTTCAAAAATGTAATCATATCGAATTTTAGAATTTTGGAAATGTTCATAGATGTTGGCTATTGTTAAACATTATAATTTTGTTGTTTCCTTATTGAGCCAAACAACATTTTGAAAAGTTCCTGTAATTTCTTGATTGATATTCCAAAAGATGAATTTTACCGATAATTGTGAACACGTTATTATGTCCATTAGTCGGAAAACATCTCTTTTTGTACACCTTATGAAAAAATTCTTCTTCTTTAGTTATTTCTTCTTAAACAAACTAGAATCTGTACCATTATCAGTAAAGTTCTGTTTGTACTGGCTTCGTCCGGAAGATCCATCCATTCGACATAAATTTAGTTGCCGTATGATCCAAAAGAAACTGGAGTTTAACACTAGCGCTTTTTTAAGAAATTGTCAAATTTTGAGGATGACATCTTTACTATTCTCGTTCCAATTTTTTATATGTTGGAAATAGCTATTAACCAATTTATCATCAAACTTCTTTACATATTTTCTTAATAGTCTGGTCTTTTCCACTGTTAAATTCAAGTTGATGAATAAAGCCAAAGCTGCTTTTACTTCTAAATCAGTCCCTTGAAGCTTGATGTTAGATATTTCAGATGATGTACGCTTACGATTTTTCATAGAACACACTGCTGCGTATTCAATTTCTTCCGCCTTGTATGTCTTAAGAAGTTTTTCATTCCTCCTGCTTTTGATTTTCTCAGAACACTTTACAAATTCCTTCTCCTGACGTTTAGTGGTTGTAGACGTTGTTGCTGTAGATATCGTTGCTGTAGAACTTGCTCGTACGGATCTTGCTGCTACAGTTATTTTTGCTGTATCTTCATTGAGAAATACTTTCAAATTATGTGTCAGCCAATCAAAATTGTACTTGAGGAATCTACTTTTGTTTCCGTGGTATTTTATCATAAATCTTTCATTTTTTATCCCTTTATGAACTTTTCGTTTAGCGACCAGATATCAAAACAAGATTGCAAGTTCCAAAGCGAAGGAAAATGCACAGGTTACAGGTTTCGATAATGCTAAAATGATTCGAGTACAAAAGTACCAATTCAAAAGTGCCAGAACAAAAGTGCCAAACTGAAAGTGCCAAAGACCACAAGTGCCAAAAGCCTTAAATGCCAAAATTATTAAATGCCAAAGTTATTAAATGCCAAAGTTATTAAATGCCAAATTTTTTTTTGGCATCGAAATAAACATTTTGGGCGACAAAAATAATTAACTGGCAACAAATTTATAAATAAATAAATTAAAAATTAAAAAAATTAAATTAGTTTTAAAATATTCTGGAAAATGGAGATCCCTATAATTTATTTATTTATAAATTTGTTGCCAGTTAATTATTTTTGTCGCCCAAAATGTTTATTTAGATGCCAAAAAATAATTTGGCATTTAATAACTTTGGCATTTAATAATTCTGGCACTTTAATGATTGGCACTTTTGAATTGGCACTTTTGTCACCACACCTGTTAAAATACCTTTATGCTTTCGTAAAAAATGTAAAATATTCACTTTGCCACACTTTTCCGGGTCTTTGTAGCCTGATCTAAAAAAAAAGGTTTCCTAATTGTTTAGAGTGTCCCTAGTAAGAATCCAGTAGCGAAAATAATAAATGCAGCAATTTAAAAAAACCTATTTGTCAATCTCGTGCAGCGGGAAGACCTTACCAAAAATAAGTACCTAAGTCTCACACGTGCTACGTGCTAAAAATCACTTTTTTTGTGAGATTTCAATGCGTAATGGAAACCGTATACGTAATAAATTAAAACTTTGACTCATTTTGCTACTAGGAATTGTTGACGCATTGTCTTCATTCTCGACGTCACTTTTTAAATTGTCTACATACATTGGCTACAAACTACACCTATTGATTAATTACTTCATGTATACAATGCGCCACAACACTACAGATAATATTTTAAATGAAATTTTTTAAATAAATTAACCTGAAACTATGTAAGAAAAAAATTGTTCATCAGTAAAGCTATTAAACGAATTGCATATAATTTGTGAATTATAGGGAACCTTGTTTATCATGTCGTATAAATCATGCTAAAAAACTAAATCGGTTAGGTAGACCAGACTATTGTAAATATTAATTTATTACTCAATTTAATTTATTGGTTGGCTTACAAAATTCCTTTCATATGTAAGGTTTAGTTGAAACTATTCCTTGACACACCTACACTAGTTTTCTTACCGCCATAACAGTACGACATAAGTTGATAACAAAACAAAATAAAAAAATTATGGTTTTCTTAATTTTTAAGAATATGTACTTGTAAATTATGAGAGTCGAGTCGAGTTTATTCTTGTTTAACATAAGGTTATCTTCCACTAAATGCAAAGTTGATTCACCTTGCAGTTTGTAACGGCCACCTGGGCGACCGCTACAAAAATCATTCGGTCGGAATTTCCTGGGCACAGTTTTGCCGGCTACGGACTCACGGTATTGGTCGTGGGGTATTTTCCAGGCTCCTTTCGAACATGTCTCACTGTGCATATCGGGGTTAACGTGTTCCATGCCCAACCCACTATATCCGACACCACCTATTTAAATATTTAACGCATATTTACAATTTTATTACACATATTAAATAAAGCCATGAATTCAAGATAAATAAAATAAAGAAATTAATTGAATTAACCAAACTTAACTAATGAAAAAAATTAATCAAATAGAATTAATATAATAAAAATTTATCACCTGAATTAACCGTTGAAATGTCCTGGTACCTAAATCCCACAGCTAGTGTTTCACTGTATAGTACCGAAGATGATTATTTAGGGCTCTGATGATGTATTTGTAAAAATTCCACAGCTATCGATGATATTCGATGAGGATTATTTTGGTAAATGTCCACACAAAAGACTTTTTATCACCCTGGTATAGTATTTACGTCACCACTGGTGAATATGTTGTCCATATAAAATTTGATGCCAATTATATCAACACTTTGACATCCAGCATACGTTGCGTTGTAAATGTGAGTAATTTGCACTTATGAATTTTAATTTATTCACGATTTCCTCTTCATGAGGGGCAATGTGATGACAAGTCGCGAAACTGAGTGGATCACCAATCAAAACTCGGTGATAGTTTTTATTTTTATAAAATTTATTTTTGATTTAATTTTTCCTCTAATTCAACATAAAAAGTACACTACAGTTCATAATTGTAACGTTATAAGTTTTATATTTTGTTTTCTTTTAATTAGCTTAACAGTTTTGTCTATAATTTTATTAATTTTTTTTTGGTTACAAATTTTATATACTATGATTACAGCATACACCGATACATATATTTGGTTTTATCTTGGCTTTTACAATTTAGTATTTAAAACTTTTGCAAGTGTGATTTTCAATAAAAAAATTGTATACATAGCAATTGATATTAGCTTTTATTGATCACATAACATGCGGATTATTAAAATTACTTAATATTTTGTTTTTCTTATTATTTATGATTTTTTTTCTAATTTTTTTAAATTTTATTTCAACATTAACAAATGAAAATTATTAATTTTATAGATGCGCTAAATCTTTTTATTTTTGATTAATCACAGCCAATTTAACAGGCCAACCAAATAAATTTTAAAAAATCACTTCTTGTTTCTCGAACGTTTAAGCACTCAATGACTATCCCACAAAAAAACAACGCAACTTCCTTTTACCTTCATCCCAAAGTATATAATTGATTTATTTCTATTTTTAATGTTTTATGTTATGTACATTCTCGGTACATTCGATGATTTCGCGCGCAAAGTATTTTCCGCTATTCAAATTAATAGATCAACAACAACAAACAAAAACATGGTAACAGCCAAGGTTTGGATTTAATTTTCGGTTGCATGTTAAAATCAGGGCCGAAATGTAATCGACTCAAATGGGTCGTTACAAGTTAATTAGACAAAGCCGAAAAAAAACTAGTTACCTAAACGTAAAAGCATCATATCCTAACTCAGTTTCAATCCTGTTAAACTTGACTCTGCCGTATCTCCATTCAAAAAGATAACTTAAATAGGGGTCCCATTTGAAACGCGATATTTTTAAACGCGATTTGACGAAACGCGATATTTCAAAACGTCATACGGTACAAAACGCGATATAGTACAAAATGCGATATTTCAAGACGCGAGGTGGTACAAAACGCGATATTTTAAAACGCGATAATTTTTTAATTTTGTTTGGACACATTTAAGGAATTTGGCCGATTGGGATGAAACTTGTTTATTTCTTAACTGATTATGAAGAAATCCGTCATGTGCGGTGGAAATTGTATTCGAAAATGATTTTTTGACTGATTATGATGATCTTAGGCTTATTCTTTAAAAATTGAAACGATCTTTGATATAGAAACCAATATCAATTTATTTTGTAATTACTTCACAAAACTGCCGTTTCAGATACTTTCGGTATTAAAAATGTTCTTATGTAACATTAGTCAATAATAAACTTTCAGTTTTTTGACTATGTTATGGAATATAGCCAGATATAGTAGGATATAATTTGGCTATTTCTTAATCGATTATGATTTAAATGAAATTCGACAAGTATTTTGAAAAAGAGATCCTAAGATAAGTTTGTTAACTTAAAGTTGTAAGCTTACAAAAAATAGAAGTGATTTTTTGAAATTTCATAAATTTTTTTTTCATATCTATTGTTTCTTTTCGTTTACTAAATTATTATGGCTCCAAATAACTCTATTTAATAATTGAGTAATTTTACACCTATCATTCAAAATTCAATAAAGTTCCGAATCAAACTTCATTCGTTTTTAGAAATTTATAAGATTTCCGACAATTTTCGATTATATTTGAAAATTTCCCTAAATTATTTATTACAACGAAGATCGAAAAGCCCAAGCTTAGAAATTCACGGATCCGGGAATTCTAGTCAAAAACGTTTCAGTCAAAAAACAAAAGGCATTTCAGTCATAAAATTTCCCATACAAATATTATGACTAAAACTCCTTTTAAAAAGGAACTTCAGTCCAAAGAAAAAGGTATTTCGGTCAGAAAACAGTTTGACTGAAATGCCCTTTGTGTTTTTGGACTGAACGACCTTCTTGAAAAGAATTTTAGTCACAAATTTTTGGACTGAAATACCTTTTGTTTGGTTAGTTTTTTTTAACTGAAATGCCTTCGTAGACCTATGTATTGGCTTTGGCGCCCCAGTCAAAAGCATTTCAGTCAAAAACAGAAAGGAGTTTCAGTCAAAAATTAAAAGGCAACTCAGTCAAAATAGAAGACATTTATGCCTTTTCAGAAGGAAGTTCAATCAAAAAACGAAAAAAGGCATTGAAGTCAAAACATTTTTTATTGTAATTTCTTTTGGTTTAGTGACTGATCGTTCCATGTTGAAAGGCCGAATAGGTCCGAAGGCCGAAAGGCCGAATGTCGAATGGCCGAATGTGTCGAAAGGCCGAATGTTGAAAAGCCGAATGGGTCGAAAGGCCGAATGTATCGAAACCGAAAGGCCGAATGGGTCAAATGCCGAAAGTCGAAAGGTCGAATGTTCATTAAATTTTCCTTCACTTAATTGATTGAAATGAATATCTAAAACCATTGAATTTATTTCTTAATATAAAATAATTTAAATAAATTGAAAATACGTGCTAATAGTTCCTGTGCATGTAGCATAATTAATGTGTTTACAAATTTTGTCGAAAAAACAAATTTATTTATTTATTTTTTTTATTATAAGTAATTAATTAATGGGATCACTACATTTGACGGGGAAAAAATCCAGAAATTTTAAAATCCACAATAGTTGAAAAGAAAAAATCTAGAAAAAAAATTCCGAAAAAAATCTAAAAATTACGGTGAAAAGCAATCCAGAAAAAATATTTTTTTTTAATCGGGGAACCTACTCTAGTGGCCCTATTCTAATAATTCCTGGAGAATAGATATTTTAAATTGAGTTGCAGTATTATTCCCTTTTCCCCAAAGTATATTCTGGTATCAGGGGAAAAAATTGATTGGGAAAAAATTATTCCCAATTACAGCAATTTTGACGTTTGTTCTTCCATACCTGTTTTATGAAAGAATTAATGGAGAATAAATTTTTTAACGAAAATATTAATAAATAATCATATTAATGTTGTTCGTAAGGGTCCTTCGCGGATCTTTACTTATGTTAACGTGATCCCATGGAGAACACGTAAAACTAAATTTATATCCCCAAGTAATGGACCAATCAACTTGAAATTTTGTGCAAATATTATTTATCTTATCGGCCTTTGCACAAACCTTAAATTTTGTATAAGTTGTTTAAATAAATATTGGTTTTAACGAATTGTTTATAAAGAAACACGTGTTTTTTTTTCTTTTTGTCCTCTAATTTTCAATTTTTATTTTTTTGCAACTTTTAGGTTGATGCAAAGCGGAATGAATTATTTTAATGAAAAAAATTTGTTTCGTTGATTTTAGTTAACTACAAGGACCAAGGCGTTCCACGGCTCAAACTCTAGTAGCCAAGTTCGAGCACCTCTAGCGCCGCCATTTTGTTTTTTTTCACTCATAAAAAAAATTTTTTGTATTCATTTGAACGTCAATATTATTATGCAATTTGTTTCATTGCAATAAATGCTCTCAATTTTTTGTAAAAAAATATTGAAAAACCAGTTATTTGGAGAAGGTGCCCCCATAAAATAAATGAAAAAAAAAATCAATTTTATTGCCATTCTTAGGGGATCGGTATATTTGGCTGCAAGATAAAATCTTGTTTTGCCGTTCAATCTTGTTTTTTGAATTCTTACCGTATCAAATTCTTACCGTATAAATTGTTTTCCAAAATAATTATTTTGATTATTTTATAGTGAAATTATGAATATTTAGTGAAATGGATTTTGATACAGCAATTATTTTTTATTTTTATTTTTTTTTTGGTAGGTGTCATTATTAGATTTTATATAATCCGCTACTAAGTGCGGCACGCAGTGCGACCTATTTGCTGATTCCGGCTCCTACGTCCCCCGAAGTACAAATCTAAAGCCCTCGGAGGTCTAATCGGGGGGGGGGCGCAGCTACCTCCCGCATGCCCGTGAGAGTTACCGAAGCCGTTAGCCTCTACAATCCGAAGTTAAATTAGTCGATGTCATTTTATTTTAAAGTAAACTCTATAAAAGATTAATAAAAACATTATTATGTATTTTGTAAAACAATATTTTGGAGAAAAGATTTTAGAAACATTCTTTTGTAAACAGTCTTTTGAAAAACAGTGATACGTGGTCAACCCCATTTTTAGACTATTATCACAGATAAGAATAGACTGATGTGGATCTTGTATGGGCCATATTTACATTCCAAATTTCAATACCTCATTCCAATCCAATCCATTTAGAGCGGGACGTATATATTGTAAAATAAAATGTTGTTTGAAGTTGGTCTATGTTTGCTGTGATATAATCAAAATAGCCATACGTAAAAAAAAATAAAAAGAGACAGAAATGTACGTCCTGGTCTAAAAGGATTGGATTGGAATTTGGTATTGGAATTTAGAATGTAAATATGGCCCATACAAGATCCACATCTGTCTATTCTTATCTGTGCCATTATTAGGAGCGTTATGACCGATACGATTACTTTGATCTGTGTTTAAAAAGTTGACGAAGCAGTTTCTATTATCATAAATATTAAGAACTTTACGGAAAACTCAAATTTGATAGATATTTTATAAATTTTAATTATAATTTGGTCCGCACTTTGAAAATTATGTTTCTGGAGTTTAGTATTCTGGATTTTTGTTTTTCTGAGTTTTTTGTTTTTGGATTTTTTTCTAGATTTTCTAGATAAGCTGGCCAACCCTTAATTAATTTTTAATTCACACTATTAAACATTTTTATATACAAATTTTGATAAAAATATAAATTTTGGTTTTCATAAAAATATAAATTTTGAAAATTTTCATTCATAAAAAGATGAAATATTAAAATCAATTTTGATACAAACAACCTTTTAGCATTCAGCCTTTCAACACAATCGACCTTTCGACATTCGGCCTTTCGACCTATTCGGTTTTTCGACACATTCGGCCTTTCGACACATTCGGCTTTTCGACACATTTGGTCTTTCGACCCTATTCTGACTAATTTAACTTAGTATTGTATAGGCTAACGGCTTCGTTAACTCTCACGGGCACGCGGGAGGTCGCTGCGCTTTCCCCCGATTAGCGCTCCGAGGGGCTTTCGATTTGAACTTCGGGGGACGTAGGAGCCGGGATCAGCAAACATGTCGCACTGCGTACCGCACTTAGGAGTGGATTATATAGAATCTATTAATACCACCTACTAAAAAGAAAAATAATTGCATTATTTTGTTATGCAAGATTTTGTAATTGCAAATAAATACGTGGAACTGACCATGGATCCACGATCTATAGTTGATACGATCAATTGTCTCCACGGCCAATTGTCCATACGATCAATTGTATCCACGATCAATGATTCATACGATCAATTTTATCCACGATCAATTGTTTCTACGATTAATTGTATCTACGATCAACTATTCACGCTCAATTGTAACACGATCAATTGTTTACGATGCGACTAATAAAATAAACCAAACAAAAGGTATTCCAGTCCAAAAGTTTGTTACTAAACTAAACACCTTTCAAGAAGGTTATTCAGAGTCCAAATGCACAAAGGGCATTTCAGTCAAACTGTTTTCTGACCGAAATATCTTTTTTTCGATTTAAGTTCCTCTTAAAAAGAAGTTTTAGACATAATATTGTATTTGTGTGCGAAATTTTATGACTGAAACTCCTTTCGTTTTTTGAATGAATTGTTTTTGACTATATTCCCCAAGAACAATTTTGTCTGGAATTCCTTTTTAATTGTTTGACTGAATTACCTTTTCAAAAGGTATTTCAATCACAAATGCAAAAGGAATTTTAGTCAAAAAAGTTTGACTTGAATGCTTTTTTAGTTTTTTGATTGAACTTCCTTCTGAAGAGGCATTTCAGTCTAAAACTATTTTGACTGAGTTGCCTTTTAATTTTTGGCTGAAATTTCTTTCAGTTTTTGACTGAAATTCCCGGAGCCGAAATTCACGATTGGTTTTATTTCTAAAATAATACTCAGGTAATAAATAAATTTTACTTTCAGTGGGTGCTTCTGTTTTACTTCGACAGCAGTTTTTTGAAATAACCACAAAACTGGAAAGCGGTTACTAACCAAAAGTATAAGTGCAATAAAACATCTGCCATACTGTAGTTCGGTAAAAGAACAACAAAAATTAGAATTAAAATCTACAATCCATATTGTTTAAAAACAATATTTGCAAAAATAAAATAAAAAATCGGCGAATTAATAAGCGAATTAGCTAATTACTTTGCTAATTATTGATATTAGTAAAAAATTATGTTACATCTATTAGCAAATAATTTTACTTAATAAAACATAGATATAATTAAAATTAGATTTACATAGAAATTGATTTCCATTAGAAAATTAAATTTAATTTTTTTAAGTGACGGGATTTTTTTAAGTGAAGGCGAATTTATGTTAAACGCAAGAAAAGCGTTGCGTACAAAATCTTACTTTTTGTCGAACCTTACTTTCTTCAAAAACAGGGATTTTCATGGGAAAAATGAAGGGCCGCCCATTTTGGTGAAGGAGAATTTTAATTTAAAGTAAAATAAAATTCAAAACTGGGATACGGGAAATGGAAGCGTATCGAAATCTTAAATTTCAAGAAAGTAAGATTTTTTTTTTTTTTTTTTTTTTTAAATGCTGCCAATGGCTTTATTCTTGAATCTTTCTACATAAGAAACTTACAAGAAGTAATCAAATCTTAAGCTAAAATTATTACATATTTTAAGTCTTAACCAATGTTAATACTTATTGTTGGTGCTCACAATTAAGTAAGATTTTTATAAAAGAAAGATTGTGAGAATTAAGATCGATTCGATACGCTCCCGAAAAGAAATTCTGATTACTGAAAAAAAAAATTCCAATAGGTGAAAGAAAATTTAAGTAAGTTAAAGATAATCCTATAATTTAGAGGAAAATTCTGTTAGGTGAAAGCTTAAAGAAAAATCAATAAACAAAAAATAATTTTAAAAAATTACGCCTCCAGAATTTTTCTAATATCATTATTTACCCCATTTTATGTATTAAGTTTATTTTTAACTTGTCTTTTGGGTTTCTGTTTCACTTCACAGCCTGCTATAGTTTCAGGTAAAATATTCACGGGACGAACAAAAATATACCTTGTTCCACAAACAAAAATAAAACATATCTGGCCAAAATAGTGAATTATTCTTAAAACACTTGTAGCGAAATGGTTGTCAAAGCCGGATGCTGTAATCACTTGTTAAACTCAGCTTGCATCCAGGACCTGGAATCCATCTCGCCAACAGACATTCCACGATCACCACCTGCAGCTTTTGTCGGCTATAGCTCAGTGTGGGGTGGGTGAAGGTTGGTGGTGTCTCGTAGAACTTCATTTTTGCTGCCGTACCGGGAACTAAATATTAATATTACACCTCACCGCCCGCTCTCATCCCATGGATGTTCATCCCCCTGAACACATTGAATTTACTACCACATGATTAAATTATTTAAACACATTATAATATTTATTTCGTTTGCTAATATGTACATTATCTTGGTCATAGACCATGCTAACATAAAAAAAACTAGGTTCTTCTGTGTTTTTTTCCCTCGATATAATGCAACGAAAACAAAACTTATATATATACAAATCTACAATGAATTTCTAATCTTTCTTTCAGCGCACACAATGCGACCCAAAGGAAACTTTTATTAGATAAAATTTGATTCATCTAATTAAATGACAAATACGATCCCACGTTGTCCGTGAAGAGTTCCGGGAGCTCGCCGAACCCGCCACTGACTCTAGAAATAATAAAAAAAACACACGTAACACCACCTTTTGGCCGAATGTTACCACACACAGAAAGATTAGAATTGATAACGAAACACAAAAAAAATTACAAAAAACAAAATTATTAATAATATTTACAATAATAATAATAAGTTAAATAAAGAAAAAAAAATATTTATTTTTTGATGTCACCCTATTTTTCTTCCGTCAAGCTGGGCTTTATTACCACTGGAAACGTCGCAGGAACCGTCCGGGTTGTTTACAATGGTTAAGCACAGCCTAATTCGCTTTAAACACGAATATCGGATGCTGTGTGCGTATCTGTTGAGGCACTGGATTATTTCAATTTTATTTGATTTTTTTGTTATTTGTTTATTAGTTAAACATATCCATCCATCCATCCATATTAACTACATATGTACATGTATAGATCGGATATATGCGAACCGCTAGCGAATTTATTTTTCTTGGGATGTAATTAAATAATATTCATATTATCCTCGTCTAATACAAAAAAATTTGACAGACGCGTGATTCCACAAGCATCGGTCGCACACTTCCATAAATCAATTTCCCGAATTTATTTGCACTCTATGTATTGTAATGTAACACTAAGTATAACTAATTACATGCTTAGTTTATTTATTTTTCCTTTAATTATTAATATTTATATAATTATATTTACCAACTCAATAGTAGCGTTTTGTATTCGTGTCCTGCCTCTTCCACGCTCTCATCCAAAAAGAAAGTTTTTTTTTTTTTATTAATTTTGTTTCTTGTCAAAAATTATATGACGCCAGCGCGCAAATGTCCAAAGTGCTTAATAGCTGAACCAGCAAATCATATTGAGCATGACCGACAGATGGCAACTCGACATCGTCAATTACCCATCAACCATATACGCATAAAAAAAAACCTGTTTATACGGTAGTTGAGTGTGTATTCGATTCCACTCAACTCTCCATTTTTTTTCGTTGTTACTAGATATTTTACACGGCATTACACCGCCATACCATACCAAACCTATAACGCTCCGTCGTTACACACTTTCAATTTTATTGTTTAAACAAAATTGTTAAATAAATCTATAATATATATAATTTGAATTTCGTTAAGAAAATAACATCAATAATTTTAATTAAAATTTAAAAAAACTTCCACCATTTTTAGTTAATCAAAAATAGTCTAATCATTTTCACATGTCCCCATCCCAAAATGTTATCAAAAATAATTTTAAAATTGCATTTGCTTACATACCGCGTTTTGAAATATCGCGTTGTGAAATATCACGTTTTGTACCATATCGCGTTTTGTATCATATCACGTTTTGAAATATCGCATTTTGTACCATATCGCGTTTTGAAATATCGCGTTTTGTACCATATCGCGTTTTGAAATATCGCATTTGGAAATATCGCGTTTCGAGCGGTTCCTTTTTAATAGATGCTCAAGAATCTATAGCAAGCAAGGAATTTATACAACATAATAAAATATTTGCGATTCAAGTTTCGTTTCTAGTATTTGTTGTCCCGAATTACTAAGTTTTATTTTGATACTTAAAAATGTTACCCCATACGTTTCGTACTTTTTACTGTCCAACCGCATAATCATACAGAAGGTCGAAAAAAAATAATAATTTAAATTTAAATTTGTGAGGAGGAAGAATAAATCGAGTAGCCACATTTTTGATTAGCAAATGGTTTGCTTGCTAACCAAGTGAGCATTTGCTCATCTATGATAATCCAATACACTTATAAAACGGATATGTGCGTAAAGATTGCTATCCTTTTGAATGAGAAGCAATTCCAGAACCAGACCAAAACTCTTGAAACAATTTAAAATACTATGTACGTTAATTTCAAATATGGTCTCTGAAGTGAATGTTAAGTCAATTCGGAATATTACCAAAAATACCAACCCTGATATATTCGTTAGCCACCTATGGATATACATTAACTAAACACCGCTACCAAATTTATTTAACAAGCGATACACGAGGCGAAATAAGCAATAAATAAAAAAATTTAAAATATGTTCATTTAGAAATTACCTAAAATAAAACCTGATTTCGTTTGAATTTCCCTTCACATATATCATAGATTATGTTCACCTCTAATCCTAATTTACTATAATGTATTCCATTAACTAAATTGAAATAATCCAAAAACCATTTTAATTTTCTAATTCACAAATTTTTTAAAATTCAAATACCATTTTGACTCAAAACCGATAACTATACTAACACTGGTAAGTCTGGTACATTCTCTAAAAAAGGTGAATATTATTAAACTAAATTCGTATTTTTCTATAAATCTGATTGATTCCAAAAATAAAATGTTGAAAAACTAGTTACGAGTATATACCTACTAATATAGTTAAAACCAACTGCACCGTGTAACCGAACCAAATAAAATAACAAAAAACATTTTTTGTGGTCAATTTTTGTACATTACGTTCGATTTTTTTTTTTTTTTTTTGCACAGAATAGCAAACCAATTTTGCTTATTAAATTGAAACCATTTATCGAGAGTTGAATTTGTTGTTGGTTCTTACAAAAATAAAATATTTTGTATTTACTGGTCAGGTAATTACATGAAATTACATTCTTCGAAATGATATTTTATTATAATTCGATTCCAAAGAAAATAAAAAAATCGCGTAAAAGTTGTTTTCCAAAACGAACGAAACATTTTTTTTCCAAAATTAAAAAAAATCTCTGTAATTTTATTAATTCGTGCAAAGGAATTTCGGTGTTTGGTTTATATATACATATGTACGTGAACAAATACGTTAACCCTTAGGGGAGATATTGGTGGGCTCTGGGCTGCATTCCACTGAAAATCTGTTTTCTGGTATAAACGTGTTATCAGTATATGCGTTATGTGGATGAAACCTTTCAATATTGGATTTTTTTTTCATCCGACTCTTTCAATAACATTAATGCTATTGGGTGCAGGGAGATAAATAGTATTACGTGAACATATTTAAGTGCAAAAATAATGGTAATGTAATTAATGCTCATTTATCGCTTAAGTTGATGGACATGTTTATAGTTTTGATGAATTCCTGGAAACATTTTATTTGTTACACGTACAGTACGGATTTTAAAATCGTGCAGTATACTCAATTATGAATTTAGCGGAAACTATTTGGTAATTATTACCGAGAACTGCAGTTTTGAATAAAGAAATCAAACCATAGCTCAAACTTAACAGACCAACATCTCTAAATTAGCCAACACGAACAATTTATTTTAGTAGAGAGTATTGTATTATTGGAGAGCCATCGTATAAAGTATTTCAAGTAATTTAAAGTAGCCTCAAGGTGTGTTTCTACTAGGAAACAAATAGCGATGTTGTAAAAGAAATATATAAATGAAAAAATGTATTTATTGTAGTGTTATCATACATAAACGGTTTTATTAATTTTTGTAACAAATTATATAACATATTTTGTTATTTAGTGGAAACAAGCCTATAAGTTTTCTGCGGGTAGAGCTCTTGAAAATTTGCATCTTTCTTGAACTGTCAAACTGGCTGGAAGTTTAATCGAAGAACAGTCACATATTGATCTTAACTCGGCAGCCTTTTGAAATGTAACGTTACTCTATATTTACAAACCACACTCCCAGGCCCTTGCCTAAGTATACGTCCGCTTGTGTACAAACATTTTATCGGCCGCAATCTAGGCTTAGATATTTGGTGTGAAACGTCAACCAACGTAAAACATCCTTATATTCTTAACGAAATGTGCCGAAGTATTATTGAAATGCTTTACGGTTTTTCTTACTCAGGGGAGCCGCAAAATTAGCGGTATCGTAAAGGAACCACTGCAGCATCTCTTAGATTCTCATGAAAGGTCATAGTGTTGCAGAAGTTTGAATATGTTTAGTATTTCTCACAATTTTTCAAAAATATTACTGAACATTTGTCACCCTTCATCTTAATAATTTTTTTTTCTTTAAAAGCATGACCTTCACATTTTATCAAAATATATCCGTTTCTTCTAATTACCTGCACTTTACCGTCCCGGCTCGATCAATACAATTGTAAGGGTAAACAGTAAAGAACAGAATACAATTTTTTTTTCAATACATATATTACATAGCTAGTAACTTACACGTCTCAAAAATAATTTATCAATTTTTAATTATGTATTACAATTGTGAAAATGACCTATCACAATCGTAAGGGTTGTATCCTTGTTCTGCGTTGTAAAATAAACAATTATTAAGTTTTTGTGGTCAACCACACAATTGTGATTCAAGACAATTTACTAGCCACATTCCAAAGTAATATAAAATTCGATCTTTATACAACATATTGTGGCACCATATTCTCTAGCAACAAATTTTATATAATAACCGTTAACTAACAAAAAAATCAAAGTTAATATTACATTCACCTCAAAACCGCCAAAAATAAAATTTTTCCATAAATTTAAATATCTGTTTATAAATGCAATAATAAATAAATAGATCTGTGATGTCTCGACACCTTAAACATATTTGAGTTGTATTCAAATGAAAATTAAAAAAAAAAATCTGCTAAATATGATTAATTTTGTTTGACTTAACAGCAGAACAAAAGTCAAATATGTACATATATAAATTCTGTTGAAAGAATTTTATAATCTATAAAGGTATATCGGGATGCATGTTGTAGGTGGAAATTCGGATTCACGTAAAAAAAATTTATTGGATTTACAGACAAACCAAAAAATAAAACAGGTAAAAATTATGACAGTTGCATTTTTTTTTTCGATGAAAAGAAAACCCACAGGAACCTAAAAAAAAATTCTTTTGTGTGTTGTATATAGAGATACGCAAACAAGTGCAATATTCTTTTGTTTGTAAGATAAGAAAGATAAATTAGCAGTAGAGATGTGTCACCCCATAAATCATACATAGAATTTGATGCTGTGTTAATGATTTTATTGTTATATATACAATGTTACAATGCATTTGACTCATGATGTGTGTGTAAATTATTTATCTGTTGTTGATGTGTTCCTCAAGCCATTTTGACTTGACTTCGTATTGTATTGCCTTTGTTTATTTAGATTAATGATTTTTGTGAGATTTTTGGAAGAATGCAATTTTTATGATACCGCACGATTTTTATATATAGTTTTTAATGCTGATGATGATGGTATGTGGGCGAAGGCATTTGTATATAAAAATAGAGAGCAAACATTTTTTTTTTATGTTATTATTTTGAATGTCATGGATATTCTATATTATATACAAATTATAAAGTGACGAATTTATTAATAACCTAAAAGATATAAAATTAATTAAAAAAAAGCGCAAATTGTGTTACATAAAAGTTTTATTTTTTATTATTATTATACGAGAGTATGTACATATTAAAATATCAAACAGTTTGTACATTAATTTGTAAAATAGAGAAATAAAATAATTAATAGCAACCTTATGACTCAGTGGCGCCATATAACTTCAGTATAATATATTAGCCATATAGAATAATGATAACTTCATTTAGTGGAATAAAATAATAAAACATTAAAAATACAAAACACTTTGTTTTCAAATGAAAACTGATATGTGTGCTAGAAAAGTCATTTCTTCTGCCGGAAACGACTGTAATTTGTACATGATATGAATATTTAGAAATTTTTAGTATCTAAGATTCTGGCCATGAAATGTTAACAGAATTTCATCAAAATGCATGAAACATATTTGAAAAGACCAATTTCTCAATAAGACTAGAACACGTGTGCTATAAAATATCTAGTGATGAGCGAGATTTATATCTTGAGTTAACAAGGAATTTCACGTTTTAAAGAAGCAAAAATTATCATGACTATTTCGTAAAATTTTTAGTACCACCGTTTAGAAAACTTGACGATGACACAACAGGAGGCGCTTCAAATTTGACTGGCTGAGTTTAAGGGTTCCACCAAATATATTTTTATTTTAATTTAAACAACATATTTTGTATCATTTTTCCAAAATTGTGTACTAATTCCATAATTTTAAATTTTATGTTCTCATACCGCTCTGGAAATTGTCATATATTGTTGACCTAGACTAAATTCGGCTCCTATCAAATAAACTCCAACCCTCACAAATTCTGGCCAATTGAAATTTGTTTATGGCCATTGAGACCAATGGCAAACACTGTTTCGTTTTGGTTTGAGGCGTCGGCCACTGAAATAGTCGCGTTCCATTTAACAAAAGTGGTTCATTTTTTAAATTTCTGAGATACTTCTAATTTTAAAGTTTAATTTATTCAAGGATATTCCGGTTGTGGAACACTGATTCAAAAATTCTATAGGATAATTTTCTCAAGTAAATAACAAGTGTTATTTTCAAGTAAATAACAAGTGTTATGTATTCCGAGTAATGTTTCCAAAATTTCTAAGACCATACGAATGTTGTGATTGCCGCTAAAGGCGCGTATGCCATGGGCCGATTTTAGTCGATAAAGACAATAATTGATGGTTCTTGTATCAAAAGGCGCTTGGTTGGCCATCAAAATATGCGGATGCTCTTAAATTGTTTGCCAAATGTAGACTCACTAATAATAAAAGATCCCATTGGAATTTATTTCCGGCACTTAAAATTAGTCACGATGATGAATGATTAAACATCATTCCCAATAAATGATTGACCTAAAATTTGCTTCATAAATACTGGAAATCTTGAAAATTTAATTCCATACGAATTTGGAGGACCAAGCACACATGGTTGTTAATGAAATTTTCAATAAGCTAAAATGGACATGCACATATGCGGCCATAAAAATGTTGTATAGTAGGTAGTGCAGTGAACAAATTTTCATTTAGTGTATTCCAATTGGACAAATTTGGTTTGGAATGGAAATAAATCCAAAAATGGAAGTTTTAGATGTGAACACATCTACACTATCGATTTAGAATGAGTAGCTGTGAGTAAATACAGGTACTTGTGAGTAGTTTGCTTATGTTAATAGACGACAGCCAATGTTGGAGTAAAAAATTAAAACTATTCAATTTCGTCATAAACAAAATACTAAAAATAATTCAAAATTTGAGTGTAAGTTAAACGAGTGTTTTAGTTTGTACGGGTCGCACCGATATGACCGAAGTGGTTAGGAATACGTATTTAGCTTAAAAAAAATTTCCCGTGCACACGATTCGAAATCTCTGAGAATTCCACAATTTCGGAATATTCTTTGAGTTATAGTAAAAACACTGTTTCTTCTATAATTCAAGGAATTTTCTGAAATGTTGGAAATCTCAGAGATTTACGATCGTGTGAGATTTACCAATCCAAATACGTATTCAAAGTTGCCTCCACCTTGCCTTATTGCGACCGATTACAAAACTAGAAGGTAATTTTGAATAATAGTTTTCATTTTTTAGTCCACCAGTGAAAATTTGTTTTGTGAAAATTGGCTTACTCTGTATGAAACAAATTGAAGAAGCGCAGCATAAATGTATAAATATTGCACTTGCTTACTAATCCTAATAAATATATTACCAACAACAAATCCTGAATGTACTTCCATAAAGTACTTTCATGTACATTACAGTATTGAATATTAACTGCCAACATTTATTTTACACAGCTCAGAGTAGGTTAGGTTAGGTTAGGTTTGGGTGGCGGTCCACCAGGACCAGGCATAAACACAGAAAGGTCCGTAGCCATACCACAAATTAAAAATTTTTCCTCCAACTCATTGAAACCACTTTGAGCTTGCTATGAAGCGCTGGATACTCCTGACGTCCTTCTCGCTGAGCTCCGCCAGGTCGTTGAAAAGGTGTGCCCCTAGAAAATTCAGTCTGTTTCGTGCCAGACGAGGACAGGTGCAAAGAAGATGAAGTACTGTCTCTTCCTCCTCTTCGTCCTCGCAACTATGACAGTAGTCATGTGAGAAGAAACCAAGTCTACTTGCATGTCTGCCTATGAGACAGTGCCCCGTAATCACTCCAACAACCACACTGATCTGACTCCGCTGAAGTGAGATCAGCTGTTTGGATCTCGCCAAGTTCAACTTTGGCCAGATTTGCCGAGTTATTACGCATGAGGTACTATTTGACCATCTGTCATTCGTCAACTTACTGGCTTCCTCCTGAAGCAGCAGTTTACATACCGCAAGAGGAATTTCAATATCCTTTTTGCTGTTTGAAATGTGGTCCGTTGTACCACGTCGAGCCAGTTCATCGGCTTTCATGTTCCCCGTACTAACGAAATGCCCTGGCACCCATATGATATGGATGTTGAACTGATCTGTCATCTCGTTAAGAGATGAGAGACAGCTCTGGACTACTTTCGACGTGAGAAGGTGTGATTGAAGCGCTTTAATGGCTGCCTGACTGTCCGTATATATGCGAATATCACTAGTCGATATTACATTATACCTCAACCAGTCCGCGACTTCCTTTATCGCAGTTACCTCAGCTTGAAAAATGCTGCAGTAGTCAGGGAGACGAAAGGAGAGGTATCAGCTCAGAGTATCTTTTAAAAAACATTTACAAATATAAAAGAAGCCTTGTAAATTGCATTTCAAAAAAATTTAACACC
Organism: Tipula helvola; assembly: GCA_963556165.1. Classification (NCBI taxonomy): domain Eukaryota; kingdom Metazoa; phylum Arthropoda; class Insecta; order Diptera; family Tipulidae; genus Tipula; species Tipula helvola. The sequence continues at coordinate 166,694,878 of OY744483.1, read as the reverse complement.
TGTGGTATTTGAATGTGTTCACTCGTCATTCGCTTGTATAATTTACCAATAATTCTAAAAACAAAAGAAAATAAACTGCAACATGTTGTATTAACACTGAGTTTATTGAAATTTACCAAGCTATATTGTGACATCATAATTTCCAATCTTTCATAAAATTACTCGGCATGGTTTTTAATGATCAACAATCAGTTGTAAATAGTATTCTGCAAATTTTTACATGGCACTGTATCCTTTAAAATTGATTGGTGATACTTAACAATTTTATTTTACTCAGCCGAACTAGTAAATAAGGCAAAGCTTTTTTTCTCAGTGATGAAGACAGCGTATATTTTGTCATTTTCGTATTAACTTTACTCCGATATTCTTGCCGAATAATAATTAAAATTTGAATCAGGTAAAATCGGCTTTATACATGCGAATATAGCACTAATTATACCGTACGGATGACTTAGAAATTTTGTAGTGGTTAGATTGTAGACACCATGATAAGATTATTTCATAGGATTTTATTTCCGGCACTAAATATTCTTGAGAACCTGTGATTTAAGTGTTTTTCGATTGAAATGGGCCATTCATACTGTCGGCTTGACTAAAAAAAATTATCAGCTTTAACGAACGTTGTTAGGTGATTTACTTACGATTATACTGCTATTTTGTTGACACTTATGAGAATTTGTGCAGCTACAATTTCTGTGTAAAACTTTACATTGCTCAAGATACGATACAATTTTAACAATTCATATTTATTTCACAGATCATTGAATTTAATACTGGCTTTTACAGTTGCTGATTTTTTTTTATGCGGTAAGACAGCTGGAGTTTGTCTGAAATCTCAATCAAGAATAACTACTTTACCCCAAATAGGCTTCTTCTTCTTGTTCAAAAACCCTTACTGTTATTGACGGGTAAAGTAGTTTGTTCATACAATTAATGGTTCTATTATATGAAATTGTACCCTCATCCAAGATTAATATATGTATTACTTAATAATATTAGCACCATTATTTCCCATTTTTACAAGTGAAATGTAGATTACAAACGAGAATGAGAATGGTTGTGATGAGTCTCTCCTGCTAGGTATTATAAAAATTTGCAGGATCAATTTAAAGGCTGAAAATTTTTTGACATGTATGACAGCATTACAATACCACTATTGTACCTTGAAAAAATTGGTGGACATTTGATTATAAAGGTACTCAAAAAGTTTTCTGAACATGTAGCAAAAGTAAACGCGCAGCAAGTGCAGGGTACATGCACCCAACAGATTCTGTCTTGCCTTTTTGTAGCTAGAATGTTAACATACGCATGGTTCCGAGCATAGGTTGGTACCGCTGTAACGTCCGAGCAACACTAACAAGACAGAAGTCTTGTCCCTGCTGCTCAAACGTTATCAGATTATCATACAGCGGTCTGACGCGGTTGTGGTAGCCGGCTAGGCGTCAGGGCTGGGCGTGGGGGAATGCCAGCCATGCATGATGTTTGAATAAACCGCTCGTAGGTGAATAAAAATAACAATGAGGGAAGATTAGAGCCAGAGTGTTCGGTGAGGGCTAAGAGAAAAAATAATAATTAAATCATGAAACAGGGAAACAGGAGTGAAAGGAGGATCGATACCACTCCTGGGAGATGGAGGACCTACTTTTTACGAAAGACCCACCCCTCCGGGCTGGGCGAAAACAAAAAAATATATCACGGAATTGGGTCATCGACACGAGGAAATGGAACCTTAATAATCGCATATTTCGACCAACTGCACAGTAACCTAGTCAATCATCATCATCAATCTTCAATCGGAAAAAAAAAAATATAAGATCCCAAATAACGGACTAATCCGAAAAAAAAACGCAACCAAACTAGAGAGAGAAAGAAGAGCTGAAAGAAAATTATATATAATAAAAATAATAAAAAAAATTTGAAAATACGCAAAAACAACTTATGAAGGAAAAACAAAAAAACGGTATAATCTTGAATAAAAATTTGAATCAAAACAAAATTAAATTAACTCGCGACAAATGGTGGAAAATTTACATCGCAAATATAGGTATAACAACAAAAAAAATTTAATACAATTATGAGTCATACATCGTAAGAAAAAAAAATTTAGTTTTGAGCGAAAAAAAAAACTTATCTGTTGTTATGATGGTTGTTGGTACTGTTGTTCCCGTTGATCCGCTGCATATGGTTATCCCCTTTTGTGTAACTGGTAGAGTTGTTTTCGTCTTAATTAAATGTATTTTTTTCCACAGTCATAGCAATGTTACGGATATTTTCAGAGTCCCGTTATTAGCTGGTTTTCCAATTATGTGATTAATTTAGGCACTGTTGAGGTAAGTGCGCTGTCTCCAATTATCAATAATATATGCGATGATAATGGTACTACTACTACCGATGCTAATGATTGAGGCTTGTTTTCTGAGCAGATGATTTAATTCATCTTTATTTACGTAACACACGGGTGTATGTTTGTATAATTCCAAATTCCTGTTATTGGGTTGTATGTTTGCTCAAGTTCCCGTTGGTATTTTATGGACAGGTATGTATAGGAAAAACACGAAGAAAAATAAATGATTATCTGGCTTCTATGTATGTTTTATTTTAAAGTTTATTTAATGTGAAACGACTGAACATACCTTTTACCTGATACGATTATACCGTATCAGGTTTCCGAATTTGGAGATTTTTGTTTTGAACAAAAAGAACAGTTAATAATTGTTTATCCATAAACTGTATGTCGTAGGTCATCAAGATATTTATTCACGTTATATGATATTTATCTCCAATAGAATAGATGCACGCACAAATCTTACACCGATTTTAATTCACAAACTGTTTATTGAACTCACTAACCAAACATTTGTATAGACGGGACAAAATTGATTGTTTTGATACAAAGCACATAGCCACATCATACAAATTGTTGAAATTCAGTTTTTTTTATTGATTAACAAATTTAAGAATACTATAATTTAAATTGAAATACAGTTCTTTTTATTATTTAATATCATTTTACAATTTTAGAAATTCTTCTAATCCACCATTTTATATCATTTTATATTTTAAATTTGGATTTTTTTGTAATTAAAAAAACTTATTTTATAAAAAAAATAACCGATCTCATCGAGCTCCAAAACTTAAGTCCTTCTCCCGTTTTTTTTTTTTTTCATCCACGCCACCGATCATCCTATATACATTGTCATCTCCCTTCTTTACTCTCTTTCTCTCTCTTTCTCCTCAATTCCCCTGCCAGTCCAACAACCGCGTCGACCAGCAAACGCAAAACCCATACCAAAACTTGGGACGACGAACACCAGAGGCGTAACACCGCGCTTAGTTTTTCTTTCTGCTACAGCTTTCATGTTGTTTTCACTAAAATAAACAGTTTACATATCAGAAAGGTGAACAATTGTGGTTCATTTTTCTTGTATTTTGAAATAATGTTTGGAAGCACTTATGAACGTACTTTGACTCCAAACAGGATTGATAAGTTACCTTTGTTTACGTAGGTATTTAAAAAGGTTTCTGTCACTCTTGACTGAGACACAACATATACAACATTAATATGGCAATTGAATTTCAGACTGAAGTATAGTCCTCCCAATGGTAGTTATTTCACTGCCACTGTTCCAGCGACGATATTTGGGATATCCGTCAGAATTTATCAATGCGTAAAACCAACATATACAATTTTCTACACGAATAATTTTTCACCAGGTTTAAACACATATTTTTAAAATTAGCCGAAAATTGCCAGTCAGGGAAAAATTTTTTTGTACAAAATCAGCCTCTAAAATGTTATGTCTGAAGATGAATTTCATTAATATGATTTGTAAATATTTATCGATGAAAAAACAGTTCTGGAGAGGTTTCCTGTGGGAAATATGGGAAAATTCGATAAATTATCCAGCCGAACGCAAAAAATTGATAATGCAGATAGTGTTACGCCAGCCGAAAATTAAGAACAAAGTTTCTATCAGCATACATTGTTTAGCCGAAAATTACTTTGGATTGAAGAATTCGTCAATATTTTTTAGTGGCCAAAACCACTTTCTCGTGGAAAATTGGAAAAAATTCACCAAATCCAAAATTATTTAAAATTGTCATGAGACGGACTGAATTTATGTCATTTGTAAATATATAGCTATAAATCGCATAAATGCAATCTACCTCTAGATATAACATTCCAGAGGCTGATTGTAAACAAAATTTCTAATAATTTTTGGTAAATTCAATTTTTTTAGATTTTCTATGAGAAACTTGATCTGAGATATTTTCCGGCGATAGCTATTAATAATACCACACCAATGCAATCCTTTTCAAAACCTAACACTCCTGTGACTGGTTTTATACTAAATTTAAACACTTTTTGGAACTCGCGGATATCCAAAATTTTCCACGAGATATAGTAGAACGATGTTTTGTCACATATGACTATTGATAAAAAGTACCCATGGTAACTCTGGGCTATGAACACTAACTGCTCACAACGCATATATTTTTATTTTCGGATGGGATAACACAATCTGCATTATCGATTAAATTTTATATAGGTAGGAATATGTAATCGTGTAATTCAACCTCTCTGATGCATTTGATTAAGGTGTGGGCTATTTGTAAATATATATAAGAAACTCGAAAATTATGTGAGATTGAAATTTGGGCCCCTAAATTTTTTATTTTTTTTCTTTGCTAACCTTAACTGTAAACCGATGTAACCTTTTTAAAATCGGTGGAAAAATACCCTTGCCTTAAAACATCCTTTATTTTATATTTAGTCGTTACAAATTTTTCTTAGTGGGATTGAGTTATTTATTGATTTTAGTGTAAGTAAATAATACTTGAAATTTGTTCTAAATATGTCCTAAAATTACAAAATCCACACTGAGGATAAACTTCACGCGTTTGGGCAAACATGTGAAGTTTATCCTAACCTCAAATTAATATTGATACATTGGTAAGAATAATATATGGAATTCGGATAAAGCGATAAATTATTTATGCTACTTCACGCAATCGAGTATTTCACATCTGTTTATGAGTAGTCGAGAATAGTTTCTGAACACTAGACGTAACAATTTAAAAAATCTAGGCGGTAAGTGACTTAGGACAGGCGTGTTCCATCCCATTATGCCACTTTATATGAAAATTTATTTAAAACAATTTGCCAATCTGGTCCAAAATTCGTACTCGAGTGACCACATATTTTTATGATTAGTCAGGAGATCCTCCCTAACCAAAAAATATAGCAACTTCCAGAAATCTAGACGATAACTGACATAGGACAGGCGTATTCCTACCCATTATGTACGTTTACACTAAATTTGGTTTAATAAATTGTTGATCTGGTCGAAAGAACGTACCAAGGGAATCCTGTTTAATCAAAATACGAAACAACTTTCAAAAACCCAGATGATAGGTGACGTGGGACAGGCGGCTTGTGTCACTGTAAGTAAGTTTATATAAAATATTTTAAAAAAATTGTCAACTTGGCGTAAAGCTCGTACTCGAGTGGATACATATTTTTATGAGTATGTAGTTGGAAAACCTCTCTAACCAAAAAATGTAGCAACATTGAAAACGAAGAATGATAAGTGTCTTACGTGTATGTTCCGTTCCCATATATGATTTTATAACCAATTTTGATTCTTAAACATTTAATAATCTGTTCGAAAGATCGAACCCAAGTAGACACATATTTTTTCGGTAAACCTTTCTAAACAAAAAATATAACTGTTTCCAAAAATCTTCACGATAAGCGACATACCTGTCTGTGTTTCGTCCCTAACTCACTATATGTTAGTTTCGATGAAATTTTATTTTAATAAATATGCCAATCTGAAAATATTTGTGAACTTAGGCACCCAAATCCCCAAAACTACTCATGAAAAGGTGTGGGCAGACTGGCAAGTTAAAATCAAATTTCGTAGGTAAGAACTTTGTTTGTAGGGCGGATGAAACATGGCCATCTCACTTTTATGGAATATCTTTGGAAGTTGTTTAAAATGTTTTTCGTAAAATTAAATAATACAGTAGTCAAGTACTGCAGAATAAATTTTCTGTTTCTCGGCAATAAATTCTCGGTAATACATAACTAAATTCTAAAACAAGAATAACTGGAAGTCTCGGGAGTCTCCTTTTACTACTGTCTGGCTGCATTAACATAAAAGACCAGAAGGCTACTCCTTCATAAACTCCTTCGTAGTTAACCCAGACAGTATTTTTTCACACGACTGTAAGGAAATCTGCAGCGGGCTTGTAGTAAAGAGAACGGTTAAGCCGCAAATACACTGTTATCACGTCACGTCAGCTCACGTTCTGTCACGCAAACTCACGTCACGGATAAAAAGTGCATATTAACGTTGTACATGGTATTTTAATGGATCAGAAATACACTGATGTCACCTCACGTTTATCACGTCATGTTATCAAACTCATGTGTGACAGCATATTTCTTTTTTTGTAAATATACATATCTCTGACTCACGTAACCTCACGTTAATTTGATTTAAGCAATTTTGTTTTATTTATATTTTACACATTCATGGATACCTTGAATGTTTTAGAAATAGAAAAATAGCGTGTATGTTTGCTCGTACGGTTTGCCGGTATTTTAAGTTTGTAATTTGGCTCAACAAAATACTCGTATATTTTGGTTCTACTTGAATTTAATTGTTTAGTACCATATTACAATACTGCAGCAATTACAGCTTTAACTTCGTAAATTGGCTCTTGTTATATTTAAAAATGGGCGAAATTTTAATAGAAAAAGTCAGGGAATATAAGGTTATTTATGACCATGGATCGCCTAGTTATCGCGATCATCATATTCTACAAGCAGTTTGGGAGGAAATTGGAAATGAACCACAAATATCAGGTATTTACAAAATTATTTTTATTTTATACTCATATAATTTTAGTTTGAATATTTTTTTATTATTTTTGTAGAATTCTTCTCTTACGCATACACTCAAGTTGCCAAACTACACTACCAGCTTCAGAATTAGAATATTTTTTAAATTTTTCTCAAACTTGAAGCGATTCACGAGTGTAATTTCTTCTTAGAGAATTTTAATTTAGTAAAGCTGATTCTGGGAAAGTGATTCGAAATCTGGTTCAAATGCATTGTCCATGCATGACATATTATGTAGGCAGCATAATGCCAGCACAATTTTGTCAACAAATTCTGGTTGTTCTTCCAAAAATCTCCGAAAACATCTACAACACGCAACTAGAATGCCAAAAGCATTTTCTACGACATGTCTTGCCCTTGGCAATCTATTATTAAATATTTTATTCAGCTCATTGTCTTCTAAGTTATTTCTACTATATGGGCGAAAATGTAAGTTTTCTGTGGAAATACTTCTTCTCCAACGACTATATATGGTTGTGGTTCTCCGGTTTCAATTAGAGGTGCTGGTGGTGGCACATTTAAACTGTTACTGTACAATTTTCTACCAATTAATGAATTAGAAAAACTCCCACAATCACTATTTCTACCACAAGGAGCCGATATCAATCGCAATAAACTTATAATCAGCATCAACTAAAGCAAAAGTACAATAGAATGGCTCCTTCTGTAGTTGTAACACGTAGATCCAGCATTAATGGGGTACTGTCTAATTTGAAAAATGCCACATTTGTTTGTATCGTGCTGCAATGGATTTCCACATGTAACCATTTACATGTACCGATATTGTATATATAGTGTAAATAGTTCCTTAAATGTATATAGGGTATTACTTGCAACCTGGCTTCGGTAAGTAAACTCCTGATCAAAATTAACTTCGTTCAGATTCATAGAATTCAAAAATGAGCAGTCGGGTTTTCCTGAGGAAGAGTTTGTTTTTGAAAAAAAAAAAAAAGAAGGGAGGTTTTTTTTGATTTTCCTGGGGGAAGGAAGTTTAACGCAAAAAAAAAAATATATTTAAAAGAAAATTAAAAATCTATTTTAATTCGGGATTTAATCATTAAATAAAGATAAATAACCATAAAAAAAAATTGTAAAAGAAGGAAAACAGATTTCCAGTATATTTTTTTTGTTAGTGATGCCATAGGCACCTTTCGATTGGCATTATTTGCATATGGTGTGATATCCAGGTCGGGATATCTATGTGTATATATATATATATATATATGACTATATGAGTATATAAACAATGATTATAAAAATCGAAATTATTGTATAAAATAAACGAATAATAAATAAAAAAAAAAAGGAGAAAAACAAAAATATTTAAAACGATATATATATATATATATATATATATCTATAACAATTTGTGGAAATCTAATCAAATTAGATTGTATAATTAGTGCATAGATAATTCAAATGTTAATAAATTTTATCAAAAGAAAAGGTGATATATTTTGGTGTTGTTATTGAATAACCATCTTTCTTGTTCCGGAACGTAAACAACAAAAAAAAGTTTACCACATACCATCCTGGATTATATTTATAACTGGCTTCGAATCCTGATAATGCAGCGGTTTACTTGGATATATTGCGGAGTACCATAATGGGATATATATTACCTATTCCTGGCTACATGACCCTGTTGATGTTGCTATTCTGAATACCTGGTCTAAGTACATTGGAGTGTGCTAAGTATTATTAATTTAGCTTCGTGATCGTGTTGGGGGTATCTATAGAAGACTAACAACAAAAGTAAATATTTCTATAATTTTACTACATAACAAATTACATTTTTTTTTGCTGTAAATATTGTAAATAATCTTGTTTGTGTACATATATATATATATATATATCTAAAGAATGAGCATGTGTATTACGGAGTAGTGTGTGGGGATTAGAGGTGTGGGTGTGTGGAGTCATCTAGATGGCGGCTAGTTCCCCAATATGTAAGTAAAATATATTTTAATGTTGCCTTACCGAGCGTTTGTGATCCCACGACCAAACAATACCAATCCCTCGCCGAACTAGCTAGCCGGCACATTGATTAGGCTCGAGGCAGTAAGGTAACACACATCTTCCGTTATCTATGGCATTGCAATTGGTCCAAATCTGAATAACTAGTTGAACTACAACTTTTCATCGTTAAAAATAATGACAAACTGTTATAGAGATCATATAAAATACACTGTTATGTGATAAGACTGTTATGTGATAGCAGTATATTTCTAAGCATGATATTACGGTTTAAATTTGTTTTCGTGACAGCATGTGAGTTCACATGACGGGACAATAGTGGGTTTGCGCCTTAACAAGCGTAAAGTTTCGATCAGACACAAACAAACATTTATTTTTGCAAGCACAAGCAAAATCAAAACAAAAAGATACAAAAAATACGAAAAAATATTTTTCGAGTAATTTTACTAGTTTCGTTTTCTTGCAACAAGCAAAATCAAAATATCAAATTTCAAGTAAACCTAATTGTTCAACTCGCTCATACTTTGCTGTAATAAAATACTAAGCAAACACAACGATTAACCTAAGAAGTCATATCTGCGTAAAGCAAAATTCTTCGTCAGCCAACGAAGCCTTTAATCAGTCTTTGGTAATCCTTAAGTTTAATTTGACCAAACTTAAACGAGTTCACCTTGCCGGCTACTGCTGCACATTTTTGATTTAAATTATAGAGAAATAATATAACATAACTCAAATTATTAATTTAAATAATAAGATTAATTAATTAAATCAATAATTTAACAAATTTAATTCAGAAATATCATTTAAGTCAAAATGCTTTGCTGGGAACGGCAGAAATGAAAAATGCTCATTTTAAATATGCTCCTTTGCATGTTCATTGAATACCTGTTTACCTGTTTGAGATATAGTGCGTCAAACAAGACAAACTGATCGACTTTATTGTATAGATTACCCACATGTTCAAGTTGAAGAAATTGCTATTACCTTCATTTTAGAGTATCATATTCATATCCTACCGATACATATTGAGATATATGCATATGTATTAAACTAATGCTCTTGTAAGGTCAAGCTCCAACTCTCACACCCACACATGACAACAGTCCTGATCAGCATTCTATGCAACATCAGCTTGTCGAATTTCCAAGATATCTGAAGTTTAGAAGTGGACTTATGTAGATGACACAAAGCACAGCCGCCAACGATAGGAGATCCCAAGTACTTGAATTTCATCACTCCCTTAAATATATAGTTACCACTGCTAAAGTAAATTGCGGCATGGTCTCAAAAACCAGAGATCACATTAAAGAGTACCGGCAACAGAGCATCTCCTTGTTGAATACCGGATCTAATTACAAAATTTCTCGATAGCTTAAATCGTTTGGTTTTTATAACAAAGAAAAACCACTACCTTTAAAATGTTGTTTCTAATTTTAGCTTGATCCAAAAATTTTACATTTTTGGCAATAAATAAAATCATTAAATGCGATATTGTCAAAGTACGGTACAGCAGACATAACCTAGTAGCCTTTTAATAACAGCTACATTCGCTTATATCGAGAACTTCGTGCTGTTGGTTAGAACCGATTCATCATTCAGCATCAGACAAACGTGTAAAAAACCAACATGTAGTTCCAACAAAAATTTAGTGAGAATATATGTGATGATGTCATTGCGAATTGTCAAGTCAAGTCAATACTTACAGTGAAGTACTTAACAATCTGTTTAATGAATTTTGTGGCCTGTTGTTGCTTACCGACGTCGGATTATCAACGATTATTAACTCTGTCAGTTCTGTAAATTGTATAAATTCTAGAATAATTTTCCCAAATTTTACAAATGCTGAAAATTTCATAACTTCGATAGATCCTATACATTCTATAAAACCTGCAAACCTTATAAATTTGACAAATTCTAATAATCCAATAAACTCTGAATTTTATGAATTCTATCATTTGTTGTATAAATTGTAAAGTTCTATAAATTCTACAAACTCTAAAATTTTTATAAACGCTAAAATCCTGAGAATTTGAAAACGTTATAAAAATTCTATAAATTCTGTAAATTTTATAAATTCATCAAATTCTACCAATTTTATAAATTCTAGTAAGTTTATAAAGTGTATTAATTCTACCAATTTTATGAATTTTATAGATCCTAGAAATTCTATAAATTCCACTTCAAAATTTCATTTTTTTTATAAAAATCATTTCGATTCTACAAATTTCATAATCTCAATAATTCTTTAAATTTTATGAATTCTTTGAGTTCTATAAATTTAATTTCAATCAATTCTGTAAGTTCAAATAATTCTATTAATCCTAATAGTTTTAATAATACTATAATTTCAAATATTTCAATAATACATTTCTAAAATTGCATCAATTCTGACAGTTCTATAAATTGTATAAATTTTTTAAATTCTATAATAAATTTCCCAAATTATACCAATTTTACTCATCCAACTTCCAGTTTCATAAATTCTATAAATCCTAGAAACCCAATAAATTTTTTAAACTCTTAAAAGTCAATAAACTCTAAAAATTCTATAAATTATATGAATTTGATAAATTCTATCATTTGTATCAAGTTATATAAATTCTAAAATCCCATAAATTCTGTAAATTCTGAGAATTCAAAAAATTAGTAAGTTCTCAAAATTCTATAAAGTCCTCTAAATTTTGATAATTCACTCAATTCTACTGATTTTATAAATACTAATAAGCATATATAAACTGTATCAAGTACCACCTATAAACTTTATAAAACCTATAAATAGAAGAAATAGATCTTGTTCTTTAAAATTCATGAATTTTATAAATTCTTTAAATTTTGTAGATTATATTAGTTCTATAAATTGTTTCAGCTGTGCCAGTTTCATAAATTCTTTCAATTCTATGTACTCCATAGTTTCTATAAATTATTTCAATTTTACAAATATTTTAAGTACAATAAATTCTGTAAAATCTGAAAATTCAAAAAGTCAGTAAGTTCTAAAAACTTTATAAATTCTATAAGTCTTATAAATTTTGTAAAATCGATAAATTTAAAAAAAAATTAATTTAATTTAAATTAATCGATATTCTATAAATTACATAAACCCATAATTCTATCGTAGACAGAACATAAACTAGACAGATCATAAACTGTGTTAATTTTATGAATTTTATAAATTAAAATTCTGAAAATTGTATACATTTTTTTTAATTATGAAGTTAATATTTTTCTGAAAATTCTAAAAAAATTTAATCTCGAACTGATTATGAATATGAAATAATCATTTCTCTCACCAGGTCACGACTGATATACTACAATGTGTCTTTCTATATATAGAATTTATTGTGCACAAGTTACACTAGCGAATTATATTAAGACAGCCAAATTCCCTTACAATTTTTTCGTCATATTCACAACAGCTCTATTCCTGTGTAAGCACTTTTTACTTTAATTTGAAGTAATTAATTAATTTGTATAATAGGTACTAAATTTGTATAATAGGTACTAAATAAGCTATCTTAAGAGCGGGTCCGGGTCAAAATGCCGCGTTTTAAAATGTCGCGTTTTAAAATATCGCGTCTTAAAATGTCGCGTTTCAAAATGTCGCGAGGTACAAAATGTCGCGCGGTACAAAATGCCGCGTCTTAAAATGTCGCGTTTCAAAATGCCGCGAGGTACAAAATGTCGCGTGGTACAAAATGTCGCGTCTTAAAATGTCGCGTTTCAAAATGCCGCGAGGTACAAAATGTCGCGTGGTACAAAATGTCGCGTTTTAAAATGTCGCATTTCAAAATGCCGCGACGTACAAAATGTTCAACTTGGATTAAATTGTGTATCTGATATCAACTTCCGATATATAAGGACTTAACTTTAACATTTTAGTGAAGGAATATTCTAATAAATTTCAACATTTGCGTTCTTTTTCTTAGACCCACTTTATAATTACATAAAATTACATTTATAAATAATTTCCATTCAGTGAAGGAAAATTTTACTATAATATGTTTAAACACAATTTGCTTGTTTCAAATAATTTTTATTAAATTATTTATTATTTCACATCATATTGTGTTGATTTATAAGGGATTTTTCAAAACGCATCATTTTAAAACGCGTCATTTTGTACCACGCGGTTTTTTGAACCACGCGGTTTTATGAAACGCGACATTTTGTACCACGCGACATTATGTACCACGCGGCATTTTGAAACGCGACATTTTAAAACGCGACATTTTGTACCACGCGACATTTTGTACCTCGCGGCATTTTGAAACGCGACATTTTAAAACGCGACATTTTGTACCACGCGGCATTTTGAAACGCGGTATTTTAAAACGCGACATTTTAAAACGCGGCATTATGAACGGTTCCCCTTAAGAGCACATGAAATTTGCAGATTACATAAATTTTTAAAATTCAATAAGATCTAAAAAAATTTTAAATCCGATAAATTCTTTAAATCCTCTAAATTTTGTGAAATCGACAAATTTTATAAATTTTTTTAATACAGCAAATTCTATAAATTTTACAAATTTTATAAATTCATCAAATTCTAATAAGTCCATAAACTGTATAATTCTATAGATTTTATGAATTTTATATAACCTATAAATTCTAAAAATTCCATAAATTCTATAAATTTTGTGGATTTTATTAGTTTCAACAATGCAAGTTTTATAAATCCTACTCCATAATTTCTGTAAACTATATAAATTCATTCAATTCTACAAATTTCATAAATTTATTAAATTCGATATATTACATAAATATGTTTGGTTGCATTGAACAATAAAATTATTTTTAAAATGCCATTTGTAAGCGGTTGTCGCCGTCGCTTAACAATTGCACTATAATGTCAGATGTCATTTCTGCACAGAAGTTAAAACTCAGGGGACTATTACGCAAATGTATTCGAGTCTTAGAAGTATTGGATTCTTATTTGAAATGAATCAGATTCGTACGAATCTTGAACTTCGAAGAGTAGAATACGTTCGAATCGAATTCAAAAATAGCCATCCCCCAGCAAAAAGATTTTCATTAATTTTTAAATGTTTAACATACATTTTATCTGATACTAATGATGGTATGATGGTATGATCGTTGATCGATAGTATGTGGTCTAACCCCAAGGTCGAAGGGTTCTCATACAAATTTTTATTTGGGGCAAACTACAAATGTGAATAAATAATTTATTGGAAAAAATGTTTTTTAATTTTTTAACGATTTTTCTATACGTTTGACATGTCTATTTTACGTGAAAATGCCTATCAATTATAAATATTAAAAAGAAAAATATTTAGCTTAGATTAAAGCTATTAGCCAGAAAAGTTGCCAGATTTAAAAAAAAAATTGAATTTCGGATTCCTTCTACGTGTAGTTCACCAAGTGACTGCTTGGAAGCTGAGAAGACCGCTCTCCTAGGAATTCGTTTGTTTTGCAGATAGTTCTGGTTTGTAGTTTTTAGTTTAATGCTATTTTTTGCTTCTCCAAACTACGTACAATGAACAATGTATATGAGAGAACTCGAATGTTTTGTTTAGAGTGTAGGATTGGAATTAGGTGGAGAAATATTTGTTTGAAAATTAGACGGAATAGAAAACTTGATATTTTGATACTTCGTAAATTTCGAATTCATAATTTAGTTGCTGCTTAATTTTGCTGGTTAGTAAGATGCCGGAGAAAATTTTTAAAAATATAGGGAGCAGTATTCGATTATTATTTTAAGTACATACCTTTATTGACTTTATTCAAGCCTTTCTTGGTAATTCAAAAAATTTATAGATTGATAAAATAATTCCGGTTAAATTTTTAATTCATTGTATATAAGTATTATTTTATATATAAATATTTTATCATAATATAACTTTAGATACAATATTATCAAACTTGAATTACAAAAAAATTCATTATCACGCTTATCTAGGAAAAACTTTGTAAGTGTTTTTCAGCGATCTATAAAGAAAGGTGTTTAAATTAAATATCTTGTTAAATATATTTCCCTGAGATACTGCACGGTGCACTCATCATCGCAGACATAGTGAATAATTGATAACTTCTAGAAAAAAAAAAAAAAAAAATTTTGGTTTGCCCCTTGGGATGATTTTTGTTTTAAATAATCAATTTGTTTTAAATGATAATTTTCATATCAATTTATTTGATATTAAATTTCAATAATGAATCGACCCGACCGCGACACATATTTACAAATAATCAACAAAGTAAAAATCTATAATGTTGTGTTTTAGCTGCATAAAATTAATTCTGGCATTTTTATTTTAATTTGTAATAATTAATAAGCTCGTATCTATTTTGGGATTTTTATTTTAATCGTTCAGAGCAACAATTCACTGTCATTTAAATAAATGTTCAATAACAAGACTCGATATTCATTTCTATACGAGAACTATTTAATTTAGATAAAATCAATTAGAATACGAATTACATGATTACCTTTGATTGCTTATGCAAAGTAAACGGTCTTTGAAGTTTTTGTGAAATCAATTAGAGTTTAATTTATATGAATTGGGACTTGATTATTAATATCATAAATATTAATTAATGCGATGCGAATGGAAGATCAAGTTAACTATAATGGCTACAAAAATGTGTAAATGGGCTGCTGCGAATTTCAAAAAAAAATATTTGCCAATATTTGTTGATGTTATTATAATTTAGTAGTGACATTTAAATTTTATCACCTCATCTCTGTTAAAAAATTATAAAATCAGAAGTTATTTGGGGGAACCTCTCTCTGGGTGTAACCAAACAAATTCCTTCTGACAACTTTGATAATTGGTATTTTCTCTGTATCTCTAACGATTTACAGAACAAACTTCAAACTGCTTCTTAATCAGTTCATCAGATATTAATACTTCTTTTAAAGTTAATACATCGCATTCTTTAAAGAATTTTCCAATCTTCCGGAACTTTCTAATAATGGTAGCCCGTCGATCCTGATGTCCAGAGTAATTTTACGGCGGCTTAATAATATTGGATCTGGACAATTTAATAAATTATATTAAATACCAATAATAAAAAAAACTGTACGTATCAGTAGTTAGCACGAAATTTTCGGCCCAAATTTTTTATTTTTGTTTTTTTTTTTCAAAATGTTTGTCTAACTAAAATTTTTGGTAATTATCATTTCATCAAAAAAAAAAAAAAAAAAAAAAACTAAATCAAACAAAATTTTGAAAATGGCCTTGGTTTAATTTTAAGTGTTATGTAAGACATTGTGGTTAATATCCATCTTAAAGCCTTGTGATTTCTAAACAAGGTTCGAGTTTTATTGATGAATATTAACGATTATTTAATTAACTCGTAGGTATTGCCACACTCCTTTTCTTGGGACCCGTTTCTTATCAAAGAAGTGCATTTCTTTTGTTAGATTGTTAACTCAAACATAAAATTTCTATCGGCATAGAAACAAAACATGCAAAACGTAAACACCAATTACGTGTTTAGTTTGAGTTCTGAAAATAATCATAATTTACAACTAAGACAATAATAAAACGTACCGTAAAAGGCACCTCAGAATCTCCATGTACGGCAATTATGCCAAATACATTATGGCCCTCCCCTCTCCTCAAAGGCTGACTTATTTGGTGTTGACATTTCACTATCTTCAGTAACGAGTTGTTCCTTTGTAATTTTTCTCGCTCGAGATTTCGATTACGATTTTCGTAATTACAATTTAAAGAAAATTTAGATTTTTAAGTAAAATAAAGCTTGCTGTTTTCCATTCTTTAGTGATTTTTATTGTTTTCCATTCTTTAGTTCCATTCTTCATATTATTATATTTTACAGCCAACTCTTTCTATTTTTTCTTCAAGGTAGTTAGTATTTTCTGGTGTATTTTTACCAGTCAGAAATTGCGTGTTTTCTAGAAGCGCCAAGTTTGTTTCCAGTTGCTCGTAGGTTATATGAGTCGCCCTTGTTTGCGTGAATTTCTCATCTGGAAATCTGGAATTGAGTAACGTGCAATAGTTTATTGCAAAGATTGCATAACGAAAACCAACTATTTTAACTATATTATTTATTCTTTTTATGGGTATACATATTATATAAATACACGTATATTATACACGTACATATTATATAAATACAAATATTATTTATAATATAATTTTTTTCTAATTTATTTAATTATAAAACTAATCAAAACCAACACAAATGTCTTTAAACAAGCCATATTATTTCCGTGACGCACGCATATTATTAAATCCAAAACCTACTATTTTTGTTTAGTGTTAGTGATATTTTATACTGGCTTTGATACAAACTACAATTTAAAATCAAAGTATGTAAAGATTATACTGTATTATGACGCTAATACTTACAGAAATAGTAGGTTTTATTTTGTGTTTGTATGGCAATAATATGGCTTGTATAAGACATTTGTGTTGGTTTTGAACTAATATAAAACCAGGTTTAACAAAAAAAAAATTAATTCACTTAACAGAAATGAAGAACAATCAATACATCAAAAATATAATTTGACAGCTTACTCCAAGAGTCTTTGTATAGTTTGGATAGTATTTATAACTACAATAAACAGTATGGTGCCGTCCTCACCAGTATTTTTAACAACCGTATTTACCCTCGTTTCTTTACCTCTCTGCCTATAAACCTAAATATGTGGTGGGGATTTGTAATGCACTTTTGCATTATGAAATTTCTAGTATTCTCGTGTTGTTACCCACTAATCCAAATAAAATTAAATAAAAAAAAAAAATTGAATGTGCATTGGCACGTGATTGTTTTGAGATGTGCTGAAGCCATGATAAACTAATTTAATAGGTATGATTGACAGCTGTTTCAAATTCGACTTTTCTTGCGCATCTCGTCATTCGGTGCGATAAAATCACAAGGCTTCGTTGTTTTCACAAAAACTATCACAGCAAAACAATTCGATTTGTTTTTGTTTGCTATGAACTAGTGATTATAAAAAAAAGTATAGCAAGAAAAAAGCACCGAATGACAGAATTTTTTTAGTGAAAGAGATAGCAATACATGCGCTTGATCATACCTACTTTAATTGGTTTATCATGTACTGAAGCGAACTATTTTTGATTTTGCGAAACAAAGCAATCCAAAAATGAAGTATATTTACACATACATAAAGAAGAATAACAACAGTGTGAATACAGAATGCTGTTGCTACGGTGTTGTTAAAAATACTCGAACCATATTCCTTGAAAATGACTATTTTTCGTTTGTGTCCGTTTGAATGAATGAAGGAACAAATTGAAGTATGAACTCAGCTTAAGACTCTGTTTAAAAAAAAAGTCTTGGCCTTAAAGTACTAGGTAATAAGATCACAAATCACTTTTAATAGATTACGCCTTCGTGGATTTCGTTTTCGTAGTTTACTGCGCATTACGTCAACTGAGAGTTGCTAGTAACAGAGCCGTTTTATATATAAGAGCCCTAATTATATATATATAAGAGCCCTAATGATGCCGTTATTTTTAAAACAAGCTTTCTATAAGAGGTGCAGATTTTGTGATTTACCATGTAATGCAGTGTAAAAACCACTTTTTTAAATTTATATTTTCTGAATTAAAATGGTGTTTTTTCCAAAATTTTGTTCCACCGATCGGTAGAGTAATAATTGTATTTAGGCATGTGTGAAAACTATTCTTGAAATTTATCAATTAATTTTTAAAATTTAATTTAAATTATGTACAATACATTTTGTTTACTATTACATAGAAAAATACTGGAGCTTATTTTACGAAAATAATAAACAATTAGTTCCATGTTTTTATAATAGGTGGAACTTTAGCCAAATATATGTCTCTTATTTTAAATACAGATGACTGTAATAAAGTCGTTAATTAAATAAAAAAAAATAGTTTTATAAAAGTAACGGGTTATATTTCTTTAAAAGTTGAAAACTGAGAACGAGTTAAGTGATTTATAATAAATCAGAATATTTTTTAAATTACAATTTATTATACAAACTGTGGTGAAAATTTAATAGTTTTTTTGTGTTTTAGTAGGTAGTTACCGAAAATAAATATTCGTAAGTATATAACTTCAATTAAATAAAGCAACAACATTTAAAAAAATAGGTTAAAAAAAATGTAAATTAATCCATAACAATAGTTTTCCAAGTACCAATTAATTTTTTAATTTTCTTTATAAAACTTCTTTTCTTTTTAATATTTCAAATATGCGTACTATGCGTAGTACAATATGCGAGAAAATAAATAAGTAAACATGTTGCAATTTCAAAGTACATAACTCTTACTACTCGTATATGTACAAATTTTCTATTCTAGATTTTTCTAAATTTATAATTTATTTAAAGTCAAAGTATGCCTTTCTTATGCTGTGTGCCAAATTGCACAGGAAAAAATCATTTATTTCGTTTCCCAAATGATGAGCAACAAAAGGAAATTTGGAAAAAGTGCATACCCGAAAAAATTAGGAAATTACTCAATGGAGTCGAATTTGTGACTTACACTTTGAAAAACATTGTTTCTTTGAAAGAGGTAAGTAAGCAAAATATTTAGTATTTCAGTAATTTATACAACAATTTTTATATTTTTAGGTGATGAAAATTCATTCCAAGGAAACCGTAAAAGATTGAGGCTAAAAAAAGTTACAATTCCGACACTTTTTCCTAGCGCACCATTTTATTTATCGAAAAATTATAAGAAGCGTACGGACCCTACAACCAAAAAACTGGTCCAAAACTCTCTGCAGAAAATATTGTTAAAAAGTGAACACGAACAACAACAAATCAGGGATATAGTGGAACCCTATTTTTCAGATAAGTATTCCAACCGGGATTTCATGATGAAAGCTTGTGATGAGTATGTAACTTATTATACAATTAATTTCGGAAACAGAAGCCCAATCGTAGATGTAAGCTTAACCATTTCTAAATCTTTCGCAGTACAGATTTTTTTTTATAATAATATCAAGAATAACGCTAATTACGAACACATTTGTCAAACTAGATCGACTTATTTTAATGTTAAATAGTTCCAATCCTATTCAGTCTACAGTAGATCATCAAAACAGTATTCGATCTAGTATTACTAGACGATTTTGACGAAATTCAAATTAAAAAAACTAAATTTTTTTCAGACCACTTTGATCTTATTTTTGCTAAATGTAATCGTTATTCTTCGGAAATAACAATTTTTTCAACAGCCGTGTTTTCCATGAGAACTGCACTAGAACTCGATAAACTTTAAATTCCTTTTATTGTAAGTAAACCGAAATAAAAAATAAATTCATAAAGCGTGAATGTGTAGTGCATTTAACATAAATACACATTTTAGGCTGTTACAGCAATAAATAATTACAATTATAGCTTATTTTTTAGTTACACTTGATAAACCCATGAATTTATCGAGTGTAGTCGCGTGTAATGACGTCACAAAAAAATATGAAAATATTGATGAAATAACTCAAGGGGGAAATTTTTAAACTTAAAATATGTATTTATGCTAAATACATTATATATTCGCGTTTTATGAATTTATGTTTTTTCGGTTTACTTAGAATAAAATGAATTTAAAGTTTATCGAGTTCTAGTGCAGTTCTCATGGAAAACACGGCTATCGATGATGATGTATTCCTATCCAGCGGCTTCTAATTATTTACGGTCTAGTAATATTTTGAGTTTACTGCATCCAGTTTATTAAATTTTTTTTTCAAATGGTAATTTTCAGTCCGGAATGGCAAAACAATTTTTAATGAAAAAATTTTCTTTTTTAGAACCTCGCGAAAAATATGTTAATTTATTAATTGATGAAATTCACGTAAAATCTTATCTAACTTACCAAAATAAAAAAATTGAAGGCGTATAGCACTCAATCACCCAACCACGTCAGACAATCATTTTAGAGTAGCAAAGTCTCTTCAAGCCTTCATGATTTCTTCTCTTCTTTCAAAAATAAAGATATTGTTGGTCTATATCCTGTCGCAAAACTCGACGCGGAATTTTTATACACTACAATCATGGCAATTTTCGATATGTTACATGAGGTGGGGT
Organism: Tipula helvola; assembly: GCA_963556165.1. Lineage (NCBI taxonomy): Eukaryota > Metazoa > Arthropoda > Insecta > Diptera > Tipulidae > Tipula > Tipula helvola. Next base: position 166,673,981 of record OY744483.1, on the reverse strand, counting down.
ATGAAGAAGTTAGCGTTATTTCTGACAATAATCAAGTTAATCGAAAATTATTTAAAAAGTTTTCTCCTACTTATGAACTTCCGGTTTGCATTAATTCAAAATATTTACCAGGTAATTTTTTTTTTCTTTTCGATTCGGTTCATTTACTGAAATCAATTAGAAATAATTAGTTTAATGTTAAAAATCGTACTTTAATTTTCCCCAATTTTAGCAATTTTTGTTCGGTAATGAAAGGTAACGTGAAAGATTTAGAAACCGTTTATAAATTCGAAGAAAATTTCGCTGTAAAGCTAAAACCAGCACTTGCACCAAAAGTTTTGTACCCCAACGCGTTCGAGAGGAAAAATGTTTTACTAGCTGTTCGGTTATTCGATGAATCAACTATTGCTAGTTTGTGTAAGTGATTACAAATCACTCCTAGGGACAGATTCAGAAGGCACATCTGAATTCCTCACACTTATTAAAAATTGGTGGACCACGGTGATTGTAAAATCCTCTTCTAAAGGATTTCATGCTGGCGAACCATTGGCTGTGCCAATTTCGAAAAGTAATTGTCGTGGTTCAAAATTTCTAGAAGAGTTCACCAACTGGATGAATCAATGGGATGGTTTGTCAAACTCAAATAAATTAACAAGAGAAACTCATACTGCGTTATTTCATACAACGATAATTTAAAATTTAATTACGTGTTGTGCGGGAAATTTCAAACCGACAATCTTGAGGCGGGATTCGAGCAATATCGACAGATGAGTGGCTGCTGTTATATGTTACAGTGAGACAAATCCTCCAATCGAAAAAAAAAACTAAAACTTGTAAATTTATTAAAACTAACAAATTCAAAACGCGACTATTTTAATTTAACAAGTGATTTGGATTTCTGTGATACCGATATAGGTAATTTTAATTTAGAAGAGATAGTGGAATATGCTGAAGAAGTTTCCGTTGAACCGATAGTTTCTGGTAGATTGCGTTGTGAAATTTGTGTTAGTAAATTAATAACTTGTGATGATCTTTGTTTCGATTTTACAGGAAATGACTATTTAAAAAATTTAAATCGCGGCGGTTTGAAATATCCGACAGAATTGCCCATTTCGTTCGGTATTTATAAAATTTTTCAAACGTTAACTTCGGATAAATTTGTGAAATTATTTTCAAATTCAAACTGTCACCACTCTATTTTATACTCGATACCTTTAAAATTTGCGGAGTCGTTATTTTTGGATGAAATTTGTGAATCTTGCCGCACAATGTTTTTTTAAATAATTACTGCAAAACCCAAAATAATGCTATGCAGTCTTCCAATCTTGCTGCGAAAAAGAGAAAATTAAACATTCTTCTGTAGTTTTATTGTTTTTAATTATGTACATATGTGATTTATTTTTCTTAGTTTTACCACAGAAAAAAGATTAACTTGTTGTCTTCTGTGGTTTTACTGTTGAGCATAGCATTTAATGAATCAATACGATGGTTCTTTGAAATATATTTACAATTTACATACATACAATATTTACAATTATATATTATTACATCGGTCTAAAAAGACCAAAGTATTGAAATCCTGTCAAAAATGACGAACAATTTGGTTGGTCCAAAACCACTTTTCTCGACGTTTTGAAAGCCCCTGAGTCTGAAAATTTGGTCTGAATTCAATCCAGATTTGGTGAATTCCACAGAATTTATCCATGCTAATGTTTGTTATGGAAAATAACTAGCTAGATGTATACATTTTTTGTCACTTTCACAGTGTGCTTACAAATTCGACGTAGACTTTATTATTTTGCTAAATTTTTTGATTTTGAATTTCGAGGAATTAACAAATTAATTTTTAATTAATAAAAATAATTAAGATTATTTTAAAGAATGTCACGTAGACTTTTATTTTGTTTTTAAGGAAATGCATATACAAATGCCCCGGTTTAAGGACAGGATGCTTATCCCAAAAACTGTCCATTTTATCTTATTTAAAACTTATAGATGCGTTCTAAATAGTGAATATGAATAAAATCCGAAAAACGAAACCAATTTTAACATAAATTAGCATAAATAATGAAAAAATACGTGTGTTTCATCTGCGTTACACTGAACATACTTTTATAAAGGGAAACGAAAAAAATACAAAAGTTATAGTAAATTGCAACGACCTCTAGGGATGCACAATAGGCCGCAATGGTCGCAGTACTCTGGGCTACAAACACTCGCCCTAATTAAAAAAAAAAAAAAAAAAAATTGCAACGAAACCCAAACCATTTTTTCATAAAATAATCAAATAAATTCATACAAATCATAATTTATTTTTACTTTTATTAAATCTAAATTATAAATCTAACGAGGTTTACAATTTATTGTCTGAACTGCTGAACAGTTCAACGGAACTGCCACTAAAATTTGCACCAACACATTTTTCAATATTATTTGCTTCAGTAGTTTTAGAAAAAAATGAAAAAGCTTTTGACATTTTACTTATACAAATCATGTTGATGTTGAGTTTACCCTCTGTCGTACATCGGTGGTTTCTTTAACTAGCGTGAACAACTCTTCAGTGTAAATATGCTCATTATCATATTCCAAGAGTTCAAAAATATCTACGGTATTTACGGGCATTGTCAACGATTAACAGTGCCCGGTTTGAAATATTTGGATCAGTGTTGGATTTTGTAACTGAATTTGTAAAATCATTATTTAACCATTCCTCAAAAATTTGTGTAGTCATCCAGCCTTTTTTTGTTTGAGTGCCAAATAATTCCAAGTTGTTATTTATTAATATTTTTGAAATCCTGGGAAGTTTCTGAATAACAGATTAGAACCGGTTTTAAATTCTGATGACCGGCATCATTTCCTCCAATCACAACTGCAATTCGATCTTTAGCTGCCTTGAATCCTGAGCTGTTTTCTCGTCTTTGGAGTTATCCGTCTCATCGATATTATACACTTGCTGTAATATGTATCCATCCACCGGCTTGTACAATTTTTAAAAACTCCTCTGGATAGCGATTTGCTTTTTCCTGAATTATCATGGTGCCAGTAGTTTGATGGCCTATCCACGCACTAAGTAACTGCTCCATCTCTTCCATAACCTTAGTTATTTACTTACAAATATTATTGCGGTTAAAGGTATCTCATTGTACAATTGACAAATTGTAATCCTTATGTTCAAATGAGATATTCGAACTATGATATGATGAGTACATAGCTTTATCCTATTTACACTCTTTACTTCTAAATTAATTTAGAATATTTTACTATTTTTGCTGGGTTGGGTACGAAATCTTAGTTTACAAAATCTTGGTTTCCAAATTTTCGGTTTTCAAAATCACGATTTTGATAATCTCCGTTTTCAAAAGCTATGGTTTTGAGATCAGGTTTACGATTATGTACAATGTTGGGGTTGGCTAAAATATCTTGGTTTTCAAAATCTCGATGCTTCAAAATCTCGGTTTTCATAAATTCTGGAAAATGGGAATTTTCACTTTAATACGAAAATAATCAAAAAATATAAATTCTGGAAAATAGTGAATTTAATTTTAAAAACAAAATATAAATCGCGATTAGAACCAAGATTTTGAGAACCGAGCTTTTGAAAACCGAGATTTTGTAAACCGAGATTTGTAAATTTATTATTTTTGAAAAACCGAAATTTTGTAGAACCAAAATTCGCTAATGTATTTTCACATAAGTATACACAATTTTACTTATATTGCATTTGTGTAAGATTTCATTTCATTTAGGCAGGCCGTACTGAAAATTTCAATTAAATTCTTATAAAAGAAAAAAATGAACAACATTATTCTTTCGCATAAATCTACAATAAACAACAACAATTCGCCAATAGCTTACGCCTTTTTCATTCATAAAGATTACAAATACTAACGCAGAAGGCACAAATAGATTTTATTTTTATTTTCTCCTTGTAAATTGTTTAGGTTTTTGATTTTTTGTATACATCAACACTGCATATAGCAAATAAGCTTGATAAATACGAATATAAAAATTTAGCATACATTTCTATACAAGATCTTGAATAATTTTCAATGTAAAAAACTACGTGCGCTGGCATCATTAGAGAGATTTGTTCTACGTAGTTTCTCTTATTCTATTTTTCTTTATTTAATAGCTGATTTACATTCAACGACTTTCGACGTCCGTAAAAAAGTTGAAACACAACATATGAAAAACAGCAAAGGCAAAAAGAGAAAAAATAATCATCTGCTTAAAAAAGGCAATTGGAACCCGAGAAACAAACCCAAAAGTAGTCGTCTGCTTTTTTTGCAGATGTCGAGTTTCATCTTTTTTCTGTAAAATCGTCAATGCGTGAATAAATAACTATAATAAGGTTACATAAACAAGAAAACCAATCATTTGTATTGGTTTATGACATTTTTTGTTTAAATTTATTTTTTAATGTGTAAAGAAAACGAATTTTTGATTTGACATCTGCATCTGGAAAAATCTATGAATGTAAATCAGTCTTAATGCAGAAGGTAGGATGTTAGAAGTAAATTGCGAAAGAATTCAGAGTGCTTCAGTTTCGGAAAAACCCTTCGATCCAAGATATTTGATTCAACTCTTTAGTCAGCTCGTAACTTTCACATTAAATCTCTGATAATACATTAAAACCAGGTCGGGTTCAGGTTAACACAAATGTTCAGAAATTTAAACATAAAGTAATCTCGAATTACGAATTACATTACATGAATTTTTAGAAGTCGACTAGTCAACTTGCCGACTGATATTATGCTATCACTATAATTTCAGTGAGCGAGTTACAATTAATAATTTTAACAGTACAAAGGGAATACGATTATACTTTACAAGTAAATGTAAGAGTATTTTAATGCTTATTTAATATAATTGCCGACCAATAAATATTTAATCCTAAAGAAATATGTGACAATCAATTTTAGTTCATATCCAGCATTCAAATTAAATTTAAAAAATAAAAAATTATCCCGTAGAGTATGAAGGGAATAGCCTGAGTGGAATTGATGGTAGGGGATATGAACGTGTTGATTATAAGGCAGTATCTGAAAAAATTGACTAGTGATGAATTACGGCGAATGTCACATTAGATTCGAGATACCTGAGGAGCCGGGCAGCATTCCAGAATTTCAAGTGTACGAGCGCAGGGTATAAGGAACTTGATGGCTGGCGCTAACCATTCTTACTAATATGTTCCTATCCTAAAATAATATGTTTCAGAGTTAAATTTAAAATTAAATAAAAAAAAAAAAATTCAGTTTGGGAGTAACCGGACAAGGCTCCCAGAGAAACAATAATCCAATCAACATTTAGATTAAAATTGTGTTGTATTGTGCTAACCAAATTATCATAAGTTATACTAACAAATTACTAACTATTGACTGCAAAGCAAAGGTGTCTGTAAACGGGTGAAGTCTATCCATACTAACATTCCTTTCCTATCATTCCTTTTGTCTTATATGTAATGGATGTGCGGTGGGCTCGGCGTCATTCTGGAGATATGTTAAGGCTTGGTCATACAATCCAATCAATTGGGGATTTTTGTTTATTGAGATTTCATGTCTCTTCCGTAGTTTATGCTAAATACTGTATGGGAAGGACATTGCTGTTTGATTTTACGTTGATTTGCTGACTCCAAATCAAGAATTACTTCGGTTTAAAAAGACCAAACTATTGAAATCCTGTCAGAAATGACGAAAAATTTGGATGGTCCAAAACCACTTTTCTCGACGTTTTGAAAGTCCCTGAGTCTCGGAAAAAGCAAAAAAAAAAAAAAAAAAATGTCCGTCCGCCTGTCTGGATGTCTGTACCAGTGGTATCTCGAGAATGGCTTGTCCGATTTTGATTTTTTTTTCGCCAATCTGTTTCTATGGTCAAGGCGGAGATTTGAAAAATTTTTGGAGACTGTATGTCATGAGGGTGGGGTACCTGCTATACGAATTGATCCAAAATACATGGTTTTATAAATATTTACGATTTTTTTATATAATATTCTGGTTTGATTATTGAATTGGGAATTGAATTTCAAATTGATTTGAATGTTAGGGATCAATTTGCGGGTTGAGTTGAAGTTGAGTTGGCGTTGGATTAGGATGTAGTGAGTAGCTAACAAATTTTTTATATGATGTAACCCCCTTATTTATTAACCGATTACATATTATGAAATTTGACGTATGCTTTGTAAATGGGATTTTAAAATGAATTTTGGATAAAAATCTGAAATGTGTTCAGTTACACGGTTAGAAATATCAGTAAAATTTTGTATACTACTTTCGGTATAAACTTCTAGAATACGATTTTTCGTGTTAAATTGGATGCCTGTACCCATGTTACTGAAGCTTTTGACCTGTTGGCTGTTGTTGTATAAGTAAATATGTGTTGGTGAAAATAGAAATCAATACTGTCAAAACTGTAACACAAACTTTACGACACAGGTGAATGCTATCCCCATTGAAGACACCAAAGACCGAAGTTCTGATCACCTCGTGAGGTTTCAGCCCATTATATTTTCTCTTTTAAATTTCTTGAAAATCGACACACAAGGCAACTGGTTTATGTGGCTTAACGGTTGGTATCCATTTAAAGATGAACTGGGATAGCAACGTTTGGAAAAAAAAAAATATTCTTTACAACTACATATATAAAATTTTTTTTAACCTTTTTTTTACACGAAGAGTCCTTTAAAACTTTAATTAAAATTTAGAAATTTCAAACCAACAGTTCATATCTATTTAGGTACAATTTAGAAGATAGTGTTTAACTGGCCACTTCTACCAAACACTATCATCTTTTAACTGTATTTGTCTGAAAACCGCATCAACACAATAACAAGTCATATTTTTAAAATACATAATTATTTTTAATTTTTGTTTTTGCTTTTCCATATCACAAGAGCTATTGACCCAAAAGTTATTTGTTTGTAGTCTTACGTATTTATTTTAGTCAAACAAAAGCAAAAAAAATGTGATGATTGTACAATTTTATTTTGATAATTTAAATAAAAAATAAAAAATTAGGTCTATCCAACTCCTCGAACGATATTATTTTTACGGATCGGTTTAATGAGAAAAACAAAGTTGAGCATCTAAAATGTTTCGGTATTATGTTTCCTGTAAAAACATAAAACTGTTATCTGAACATTTGTTTTCGACAATCCATTATATAGGTTCAAAATATTTATTTAGATTTACAAACTGAAATTAATCCTGTGCCTTCGAATTTTTATAATTTTTTTTTCTGTACTGGATCCGTTACGCAAAAACTTACAATTTTTGTTTCTGAATACAACTTTATAAAACATGGAACAATTCTGTATGAAATATTCAAATAAACAAGCAGCTTCTTTCAATAATTAGATATCATGAATTCTAAGACAGGACTGTGAGGCACTCGCAATCAATTTTTTTTTAAAAAGCATAAACACATTGTAGAAATATCACCACTAGCACCAATTAAATTAATTTTTTTCTACTAAATGATTAAAATTGTTATTATCTGTTGGTGCAACCAATTCTAATTAAGCATTAAAATCTCATTATTTATTCATTAATTTACACAATGAATTAAATTTCTCAGAATCCAATTAAAATTAAGTTATCAAAAACTTTGTAATTTTTTTATGTATGTAACGAGTATTATACATATTTATTGTTTTATGTAATTATTTAATTTTTATATTGATAACATAATTTCTTATATAATGTACAACTATTTCCAGGAAATAATTGAAAATCAAATAAAAAAGAAAATACATAAAATTTCAATTTATTTCATTTATATAAAATATTTTATTTTTATTATTATTAAATTATAGCTTAATATTATTTCTTAGAAATAAATTTTTCTAAAATGGAATTTTTAGAGCAGAAGTTAATTTATCTTAATTGTGACGTAATGTGCGCACAACAAAAAGTGTCATTATTACAGTTATAATCATTTATAAAAATAATAATTTTAAACAAGTAATTAGCGTTGGTAATAACGATTTTTTGTTTAACTGTAATAAACCGAATGTCACCCTAATAGTTTAATACGGTTGTGATCTGCATGCTAGACAGACATGATTTTCAATAATAGGGATTATTAAGTATTACCGGTTATTTATTACAATCCGGCAATACACTTACGGGTAAATAATTAAAAAAAGTTGTAGTTAGAATGGTTTAAAACAGTGAGGCAGTCAATTTTTACAAAGAGTTTTAAGAGTTACTTTTGAACCTTCGTAGTCTTGAATTCAGAAGGGAGGTGATTCATGCATTGTTTGCTCGGGACGTAATATATGCTAAGATTGATTGTCCGATTGATTTATTTTATGTTCCTACAAAAAGTCTTTGTCCACGACAGTTAATGATGAGTATTGATTTTCACCGTACGAATTATGGAGTTGATGAACCGGTCACGCTTACCAAGAAATAAATTCATTTCAAGAGATCTTTTTAAGAGTCTTATTCGAAATAATGATATAACTTTTAGTACATATTCTAATAGTATTGTAACCTATGATATTTGTTAGTGCTGGAAGGCATCTACTATGTATTAACGCATAAAATACTACATTTTATTGGAAAGAAAGGTATGCTAGAGCAGGGCTTCGGAAACTTTTTCATACTGCGGCCCCTGAAATCGAAAAAATAAAATCCAGAGGTTCCAAAAATTGTATTCAATAATAATGAATTCATATAGTTAAACGTTTTTGGCATTCTTGCTCCAGGATCTCCAGAATTCCAAAAAATTGTTAAGGTTGGTTTTAAAAACATGAGAGGATCTTACAGAAAGAACTATTAAAAATTAGATGTAGTTGTAAAAACTCCGGCACTAAATATTTTAACTGGACAAATGAGTGGAACAGAAAAGTTTCCGAAATGACTAAACAAAATTGAAAGCTAAACATTGTTGAGCTTACAACTATTCTAAATTTGTTAAAATTCATTTTTGAAATTTTTTCTAATTTGACCGCAACCCGATCCGAATTTGGTTCGGTTTTAATTTTTGTGTCAAATTATTTTTACGTAGGTATTTAAAGCCAAATTTAATATATTCTTCTGAATTATCGAACTTTGAAAATTCTGGACGTACTTGAACCATTAAAAAAAAATTGAAATTTTCTATATAAAATTCCAGTTATTCAAAGTTTTTTTTTAGATTTTTTCAACTAACAATTTTCAACGTAATCAACCAATTTGAAAGTTTTATATACAAAATTGAAATTTAATTATGACGAGTTTTTCAAAAAAAAAAGACAACGGAATGCGCCATAATATAGAAAATGCTAGTTCAGTAGATGAAAGTAGATCAGTTTTTTTTTGGTCCTAAATACCTGCGGAATGGAAAATTATCGAACTTTTGAATTAGGAGAGAGGATGGGGGGGGGGGGCGGAAGGCAATAATTAGGCCCCTGGTAATTTTTTAATTGTAATATCCGAAATTTATTCCTACTTCCATTATAAATTCTAATTGAGTACATAATTAGCCAGTATTAAAAGCTCAATTTTTTCATTGTATGTATTAGTAATTTGACGCACAAACTTTGGTTTTAATTTTTAAAAAACTGACTGACCCCATTAATTTATTGAGGTCTGCTAGAAATAAACGCTTGAAATAAAAAAAACGTATTTTATACATATGGTCGTTTTGAGTCTTAAACAAAGCTTGTCAATAGTTATGATTACATATGTCACATCTTCAATTTCACGGAAATTGTTAGTTTTTAATGTTAGTTTAAAAGTGTTGCCGCAGGCTAACTAAAAAAAATCCCTCGTAATTGTTTACTTAAACAAAATTGCTACTCATTTTATTATTCTAGTCAACTCTGTAGCGTTGAATAGTAAAAGGTTTTATCCTCCATACCTGGGGGCCTATTCTCGAATTCCACATCCATTTTCCACATGTGGACATCTGTCAAAATTCCCTTGGTAATTCCCTTGGTATTTTTCCCTATGTATATTCCACATGCAACCAAATACCCTATTCTTGAATCATTCGGAATTTTTTATTCACCACCCATTAATTGTATCTAACTTCGTGGTGTCGAAAATTTAATTTGACAATTTGTTTATGTAGGAATTGTCAAAGTTGAAAAAAAAAGAATTGTTTCATTTGTGGTCGTCACGTTATTTCAATATTTGTACATAATTATAAGTGAAAAATAATTTATTTATGGCTGGTTTAGATGAATTAGGCCTTCTTCTTGCTAATTCTGCAGTGGAGCAAGCGGAAGCGATGGGATCTATCCGCACAGTTCGACAATCACAAGATTGTTTCGATCTGTCCGAAAATAAATTTATTAATTTATTTCGAATTAATAAATCTATGGCGGAAGAAATGATTAATTATTTAACACATCATATGGTTGAACACTCAAGAAGTAGCGCTTTAAGTCCAGAAGAAAAAGTATGTATAACACTAAATATGTTTGCCAATAATAATTTGACTTAAATTGGGTAATGTATGTATACTAAATTATTTTAAGGTTTTGGCATCTTTGAGATTTTTCGCGGCTGGCAGTTACCAGCAAGATGTTGGACAAAATTTTAATATTTCGATGAGTCAACCATCGGTAAGCCGGAGCATTCACGAAGTTATAGACGCAGTTCATTCAAGTGGATTTTTCAACGAGAAAGTTTACTTTCATAAAAATATAAATGAATTGAATGCGGCGCGACAGAAGTAAGAAATAAATAATTTTTAATTTACTCTTATAATAATATTGTATATACTTCTTTTGTAATACTGTTGAATACGATTTTGTAGGTTTTTCGATAATTATGGTTTTCCTGGGGTCATTGGATGCATAGATTGCACTCATGTAGCAATTGTGCCACCCAACAAAGAAAATTCGATGTATCCCGAACATATTTATGTCAATAGGAAAAATTATCATTCGATCAATGTCCAACTTGTAAGAAATTGGGGAATTGACCTTTTTCCTCAAACGTCAAATGATGTAAATTTATTGCCGAAGGCGTATGAAAAGCTTCATCTTGTTTTCTGTGTTTTAGGCCAAAAAATTTAATTTTTACGGTAGATTTAACTTAAGAACCGTTTTTATATTGATTTGTGATAATTCTTAGTTTAACGCCCTACGGCTTCGATGAATTTACTGTCAAAAATTTTGGAGGAAAAAGGTCTATTGTAACACGAGTGAACATTTTTAATTTAACATTATTTACTATTTTAGATATGTGATGCCGATTTGAGGATTATTAATATTAATGCTAAATTTCCCGGATCAACCCACGACAGTTATATTTGGAATAGTTCATCATGTCTGCCTGCGATGGAAACATTATATAGAAGGTATCCTGGAAATTACTATTTATTGGGTAGGTTAATAACATATTTATAAATTTACCGAGAAAGAATACTAATATTAATAATGTTAAAGGTGATTCTGGTTATGGTCTAAGGCCATGGATTCTTACTCCAATAAAAGATGCATCTGATGGTCCGGAAAGTCGTTATAATGAGAGACATAAGCAGACTAGAAACATTATAGAAAGAGTTAATGGAGTTCTCAAAATGAGATTTCGATGTTTGTTAAAACATCGAGTATTGCACTACCCTCCAGAAACGGCATCTAAAATAATAAACACATGTTGTGCACTGCACAACATGTGTATCGAGCACAATTTAGATAATAGTGGATTAGAGGAAATTGACGACACTTTAGAAGGAATGAATTTATATGACGAAAGGGATAGCTTAGTAGATAGTCAGCCAAACCGAAACGTTAATCCTCTTCTACAAGCCGGAAGGAAACTTCAACGTACAATAATTTCAAAATATTTTACTTAAAGTTTTAATAAAGTATCATATTATTTCATTAAAATTAATTTTGTTTTTTTTACATATTCACATATTTTGACTTAATTTAATATACTCTGCGATTTCTTTGGTGGTTTTTTCCATATTTTCGAGACTTGTCGCAATCCTCTGTCTTGCCACACTACTTGCCTCCTTTGCATTGACCATCCTCTCTAACAATTCCAGCTTTAACTTATGATACTGTTCTTTCGCTTCCATTTTGTTTTCAATCGTCTTACTGATATTGTCAGCCGTGTTAACAGTTTCAGCAAGGCGCTGAGCAGCAACTCTTCGTCTACGTCCTAAAATTATTAAAATGGTTAATAATCACAAAAGGTATTTTAAAACTGAAAATTTCTTACTTTTGGCTGGAGGTCCCGTAGGATCGTTCGGTGTAGTTTGTTGATTCGGCCTTAATTCCACTGTAGCAATCTCTACTTGCGACTCTTCAGTGGGTTCAGGTGATGACAAGCATTCGATAACCATAGCAACGTTGTCCTTACTTGTGGAAGTTGTGGCATAATTTTCTAATACTTCGATTTCTGATGTATCAATAGGTAATTCCTAAAAACAAAAAAATATCTTATAGTATACATAAATAATTTAGATAATATAATTAAATACCATTTGTATTGTACTTTCTGGGACACTTGTATGGCCATAAATACATGTTTCGCCTATAAGGCCTAGAATCCGTTCGTCTGCTTCGTTTAGTTGGATTTCCTTATATGCCCCTCCACCAGTTGTTGTAAATTCTCTTTTATTTTGCGCTACTTTAGTGCGCACCTCATTCCTCATATCCTGCCAACACTGAAAAATATTTAAATAAATTTATTATGTTTATGTTTTTAAATATAAAGATAACCTTACTTTTCTCCAATTTTGCCAAGATTTAAATGAACCAGGGATGGCATTAAACATATTGGCACCTTCCTCCCAGATTTTTGCTGCTTCCTTAATGGTTGTCGCATTATCCAGCTTTTTTAAAAGTAAGCTTTGATGATTTTCCACAAAATCAATCAAAGCGTTTTTTTGTGCTTTCGTGACATAGCCACCTCTTTTCTTCGATGGTTTCTCCATTTTAAAAGCACGTTTCCGTTAAAAAAATAAAAATAAAAATATTTGTAAATTTCCACTTATCACGTTATATGTACTTTAAAATAAATGTATGTCGAGTTCGATTGGAATTATCACAAAAAATGAAATTTTTGATGCTCAAACAAATGTAAAAGCAGAATGATTTTTTCATCATTGTGTTAGTTAATGTACATATGAGTGTATTTACACTTGGTCTCATGAATTCGGATTCTTTCTTCGTATTTCCCTCCTTTACCTACAAAACCGGTTTTATTGCCGCCATGTTGGGGATTCATTTTTAAACCAAAATTTTTTGTATTTCTCGGGGTTCATCGCACGAACACAAACAAAAATGAAATATAAAAATTCTCAAGGACATATAATTCCCAGTTGAAAAGCATTTATTAAATGAAAAAGATTCATACACATACATAGAAATGTATTAAATGAAACCGGGAGTGGGATTTTGCACAAAAGGCGAGAAGCGAATTTGTGTCTCTTTTACTTACACTGAATATGAACACTATTTGGCTTAGTAAAAATATATTTTATTCATGCGATCTCACCTAGCTAGAATAAAATGATATTCTATTTCAACTTTCATTTGTCTGTGTCTCTCACCAACGAAGGTACATGGTCGAAGCGAAGAAACAGAGATAGCTCTTATATATAATATGATTGACGGAGATCGCAATAGAAAAAGCGACATCGACCGAATGAAATGGAGTTAAAACTTATTCTTTTAAAAAAAGACTTAAACTCGCTTCTCGCCTTTTGTGCAAAATCCCACTCCGGATTCATGAATCCTTGTGTAAACGACGATGGGATTTTTGAAACCAGAGAATCCGGATTCATGAGACCAAGTGTAAATACACTCTATATGGACAAAACAAAACCTGAGAGAATTTTCTCATAAGAATTTTGTGAGAGAATTTACGAAAGTTTTTGAATAAAACAACACAACCAAGCCGCGCTGTCCGGATACGTTCGACTAAAACCAACAAAAATGTTAATACAAGCCATACTATTCCGATTCAATCACAAAATAAAACCTACTATTTCTGTAAGTATTAGTGTTGTATCCAGTATAATATTTACATACTCCGATGTTTGTATACACATTTTTGTTGGTTTTGATTCGATATAAAAATATACATTGAGGTATTTTACTGTTAAGGCATCGCCCCATGAACAAATGGCAAACCGGCATTTTAAACCGTCAAATTCAATTATTGACTAAATTGTTTGTTTTTCAATATGAAAAATATAAAGGGCTGAAACCTCACGAGGTGATCAGAACTTCGGTCTTTGGTATCTTCAATTATGTCATAAAGTTGGTGTGACAGTTTTGACATTATTGATTTCTATTTTAACCAAATTATATTTACTTATACAACAACAGACAAACAGGTCAAAAGCTTCAATAACATGGGTACAGGCATCCAATTTAAAACGAAAAATCGTATTCTAGAACTTTATACCGAAAATAGTATAACAAACTATACTGATACTTCTAACCGTTTAACTGACTATATTCCAGGAACTTATCCAAAAACTCATTTTAGAATCCTATTTAGAAATTGCATGTCAAATTTCATAACAAACGGGTAAGGAATAACTAAGTTTCATCCTACAAAGCCATATTCCAAAGATTTATCCAAAAATCATTTTATAATCCCATTTCCAACACACATATCAAATTTCATCATAATCGGTTAAGAAATAGCAAAGTTCCATCATACTTGGCCATATTCCTGAACTTCGTCCAAAACTCATTTCAGATTCCCAATTTGAATACACATGTCGAATTTTATCATAATCGGTTGAGAAATGGGCAAGTTCCATCATATTTAGCCATATTCCAGAACCTGATACAAAACTAATTTTAGAATCCCATTTCCATTACACATGTCGAATTTCATCATAATCGGTTGAGAAATAGCCAAGTTCCAACATACTTGGCCATATTCCAGAACTTCATCCAAAACTCATTTTAGAATCCCATTTCTAACATACAAATTAAATTTCATAATAATCGGTTGAGAAATAGACAAGTTCCATCATACTTGGCCATATTCCAGAACTTCATCCAGAAATCGTTTTAAAATTCCAGAACTTCATCCAAAAAAAAATTTAGAATCCCATTTCAAATACAAATGTCGAATTTCATCGTAATCGGTTGAGAAATGGGCAAGTTCCATCCTACTTGGCCATATTCCAGAACTTCATCCAAAACTCATTTTGGAATCCCATTTGTAACATACACATTGATTTTCATAATAATCGGTTGATAAATAGGCAAGTTCCATCATATAAATAGTTTGTTAACTATTCACTACATCCAAATCCAACCCCAACTCAACTCCAACTCAACTTCAACTCAACGCGCAAATTGACCCCTAATTTAACCTTCAAATCAATTCCCAATTCAATGCCCAATTCAATAATCAAATAAGCATGTATAAAAAAATCGTAAATATTTATAAAAGCAGGTATTTTGGGTCAATTCGTATGGCAGGTACCCCACCCCTTTGACGTACAGGCTCCAAAAGCTTTTCAAATCTCCGCCTTGACCATAGAAACAGATTGGCATAAAAAAAATCCAAATCGGACAAGCCGTTCTCGAGATACCATGGGTCCAGACACACAGACACACAGACACACAGACACACAGACAGACGGACGGACATTTTTTTTTTTTTTTGCATTTTCAGACCAGGGACTTTCAAAACGTCGAGAAAAGTGGTTTTGGACCAACCAAATTTTTCGTCATTTTTGACAGGATTTCAATACTTTGGTCTTTTTAGACCGAAGTAATTATTAAAAAATAGTTTGAATCTGTAAGTTCCACCTTATTCTAAGAAAATTTTATTTCAATTGATATAATTTCATTCAAAAAACTCCAATTTTATATTTTGACGGACGGATTTTTGCTTGACGGCCGGCAAAACATAAAATTGCGGCTTTTTGAATGAAATTACATCAATTTTAATAAAATTTTCTTAAAATACGGTGGGACTTATAGATTTAATCTATTTTTTAATAATTTTCATATTGAACAAACAATTTTGCCAATAATTGAATTTGACGGTTTGAAATGCCGGTTTGCCGTTTTGCATGGGGAAATGCCTTTAGTTATGTCGCCGTATCCAAACACGACATAAAATAATTTTTCAAAATGTATATTATGTAGAACTCACTAATACACCAACCCAAGTCAATGAACATTTTTTTATGAGAAAGCTTGTAAAAGACATTTGTGTTGATTTTGATTGGATATATTATACGCTTAATATTTAAGGCATTGACCATCGCCGGTGCACAAACGGCAAACTTGCATTTAAAAGCGACAAATCCAATTTTGTTGCAAAATTATTTCATTTGCAATGTCAAAATAGTTCAAATCTACAAAAAATCTTAGAAAATTGTATTACAATTAATATAATTTCATTTAAAAAATCCCAGTTTTATATTTAGCGTCAAGCTAAAATTCGTTCGTCAAAATATAAAATTGGGGTTTGTGAATGAAATGAAATCAATTTTAATAACATTTTCTAAGAATAAGGTAGTACTTATAGCTTTAAACTATTTTATCATAATTTTGATATAGAAAATGAAACAATTTTGCCAAACATTGGATTTGACAGTTTGAAATGCCGATTTTCCGTTGCATGGGGGCAATGTCTTTAAATATGACGTATGAATACATATTTATATTATACCGTGTGTGTACAAACAGCCAACCTGCATTTCTTCCAAACCGTCAAATCCAAATTATGACAAAATTGTTTCATTTACAATATCAAAATTATTAAAAAATTGTTCAAATCTATAAGTACTCCCTCATTCAGATTTTCAGGTAATTTTATTAAAATTGATTTTTTGTTTGCCGGTTGATTGATGGGCGATTAAACTTAAATTTATTAAAAAAGTTTTAATATTATCAAACAAACTTACGCTAATCTTTAACGAGTTAAAATAAATTTCGAGCAGGTTCCTAGAAATAACTTAGAACTGAACGATGTTACGAGGCTTTATTAGTAAAGACATCCACACATTTTCCTTTCGAGAAAATACTTCTAATTCCTCACAATTTTGGGCAGCAAATTTAATTTTTCTTTCATATTGTAGATTCGGTTGCAAACGGATTGATTCACCAAAATTAATTTAATACGCTGCCCACTTTAATCTCTTTGCACATTTAATTTTTATCGTTACTGTAGTGGTACCCACTACCCATATCCAAATTCCTTTGTGAAATTATTAAAAGGGCTGTTTAGATGAAGGCTGTTGATACAAAAAAAATTAATTAATTAAGTAAGAAAAATATTTATCAACATGTACTAACAATTGTATCCAAACTGGTAATGCTGCAAAGAGGCATCGCTTTATTAGCCACAACGGGACGGCTTGTATATGTTTTGCAAGATTTTTCTTTCATCTCAGCTGCAGTAACAATACACATACTCGGAATTATGAGTTTGTTGATTATTAAATTATTATTTAATAAACTAATTATTTATTGACACTAAACATAACCTCAATTACACATTCACAAAAAAAACAACACATTATTACTAATTATTCTAAATTGGTGTAGCTCTATATATATAAAAAATATTTTTCCGCTTAATTTAAAATGGAAAATGATTTAAATCATGTTTTTTTTAAACAATTTTATTTTTTTATCGAATCGAACCACACTGACATTTTGATTTTTCGTATATGTGAAATTTTTTCCACATGCTTATACCCATTCGGAAATATTCCCTTAGTACCGAAAAAATTTCCTTAGTAGGGAATTCAAGAATACATGAAATAAAATTTCCGAACGTTTTTGTGAATTTTGACAGATGTCCACATGTGGAAAATGGATGTGGAATTCGAGAATAGGCCCCCTGGTGCATACTTTTTGTCAACTTTCATGATAAATTGATCGTATTAATAGAATTCTCTTTAGATTTGGTAGGTTTTCAATCAAAAGATTTTAGGTCTAAAAATTTGAATGACACCAGTGACGAATATAACATTTTTATGTGTAAATCCAAAGTATAGGTTTCAACAAATTTATAAAACTTATTAATAAATTTTGTTTTCGGTGCATTTTATCTGAAGATAGTTACAGAAGTTTTCGTTAAGTATTCCAAAAATTTACCAACATTTTCGTAATCTTTTTCGTATCAACCGTTTTACCAAAAATCGTTATTGGATTCCCTACACGGTAATTACAAATTCTAGTAAATCTCAACTAGATTGTCTGGTTTTACGGATTTTCACTAAGATTCAGTAAAATTCTAGTAAGAAATTGGAAAAAATCAACCTTCTAGTTAAATTTTAAAATGATTGTAATGGATTTCAAGTCAAATTAGAATAAAAACCAGATTTTTACTCATTTGTATTAATATTTTAGTTCAATTGTAAATAATACTGGATGTCGAGTAATAAAATAGTACATAATTAAATAACTAGAAAAATACTAGATCGATTTTTTTTATGAAAAAACCGGAGTACTACTTAGTTAATTTATCTGAAATCAGGTCAAAATAATTACAAGATTTCTAGAAGTCGGAATATTTCACCTAAATTCTAGTAAATTTGGTAAAAATATAATTTTTTCTAGAATTCCAGTAAAAATTTTAACCGTTAACCACATTTTTACATCGTTTTATCTAATACATCTTCGTCGATGATCCAGTTTATTGTTGAATTTTAGACAAGTTGAACGTGGAGAAGTGAAAAAAAGTGAATTGTTTGAAAAATAATAAAAAAAATGGTTGTGTGTGGTGTCTAAAACATATTCAAAAATGAATAAATTCAAAATGAAATTAATATAGCATCAGGTGTTAGAAGAGATTATTGAAATTAAAATATAAATAAATTGCGTAAGTTTGGTAAATTATTGTGACGCGCTAAAATAAAATGGCGATACACAGCGTCCTTTTTTCGTTGAAATATGGCGTATTTCCTTGGTAATTAAAAAAAATTAAAAATATTACAACAGCAATTGCATTGGATAATTAAAAAAAAAGCGAATTCTCCTTTTTTACAATGTTTTTATAATTGGTGTTGTAATATCTTTTAATTTTTATTTTTAAATTACCAATAAAATTCACTTCTGGTAATTTCCCATTTTGCAGAATTAGTGCTTTCGAACATTCGGATAGGCTACATAAATAGGATATAACACAGCAAAACTAAAGTGCATTATTGTTGTATAATCACAGCATATATTATTTTACTTTGTTGTTCTCTTATGAATTTTGCCGATCGAATAACGAATGTCAAAGCTTTTCACTATAATAAAATTAGCCATTTATATTTGTTCTATTATAAGATTTCATGAGGGCTTTAACAGCAACAAAATTTAAAACCGGAGGCAGCCATCATTGTAAACTTTCGTCGGATATATCCAGGGAGAACAATAAGGAGTTTGCTGACACCTGCATAACTGGCACATCTATGTCTGAGGTAATTAGTAAATTAATTGTGGTTATAGTTCTTTCACTATATAATTATAATTTCATATTTATTTGTCAGGTTAAAAAACAACAAAAGAAGTAATTGAATAAATACCCAAACTCAACCATATTTGATTTGTTATTCAACAAAATCACTGCATCATCGGGGAACGATCCACCAAATAATTGATGGAAAATCCAAATTATGATTTGAAACGAATACTTCATAGAAGGTTTTGACATACTGTTTAAAGTATTGTACATACTTGAATTAAAATACCCGATAATCTGCATACTCTACTATAATTTTATCGAGGTTTATTTTTGTAAAATAAAAGATGTAACACCATCGCCAGAGTATCAAAATTATACGCCCAACTTAATAAAAACCAAATATAATTTTATAGTGCGTGTATAATATTTTATTTGGATCTGTGTAGTTATAGACTTATATAAGAAATATATAGAAAATTAAAATAAAATCTACTTTTGTTTTTGTAAAAAACCCAACGGAATCTAGTGCTCTCACTGACAAATCTAGTAATAACACCTACTTACCTGAATTCCGTTTTAAATTTTGTTATACTAGTTGAAACGGTAAAATTATCAGAAATCACATAATTTTACTGGACAATTCAGTAAAAAATATCATTCAATTTTGCTAGAAACCTTATTAAAATATGGTTTATCCGATATTTTAACCAGAATTCTTGTTATGAACTACAACAGGATTATGTACTTGAACTTCGCGTTATTTGTGCGTATTTCCAGTAAAATTTACTTGAATTTGTTATTATCAGAAATCTAGTAAAAGTTTTTTACTAGATTCAACTAGATTGTCAAATATGCTCAACTCTAGTGAAATTACTAGAATTTGTTTTTACCGTGTACAAAAAACTCAGCATTAAAATCCTGGAATTTTCGATTTTGAGTTCTCAACACTAGCCTAATATACAATTTAACCAAATTGAAATTTTTGATGCCAAATATAACAAGCTGCCATTTTAAATTTCAAAATAAATTAAAGTACGAGTAACTTTTTAAAATAAAGACTGTATCGAAAAGAAAGTAGCCACAAAAAAAAGCAATTTTAAACACAAAAAAACAATTTTAAGTATTATAAAATGATGTTTTATCATAAAGCAGACTTCTAATTAGCTTTATGTTTAAAACATTTGAGAAATTATTTTCTAAATACTAGCGAATTTTTAATTTGATGCCTTTACTTAGATTCTGCACAGTAGTATTTTTCATTTGTCTGGTTGCTTTGGACTAACTTTTTGAACTTTGTTAAATTTTCTGCTAGTTTACCGTTATTTTTCAAGTAACGCTTCGCAATTGCCCAATATCTTTACCCGCTGGATCATTTCTATGCTAGTACCATCCTCATAAATCTCTGAGAGACATTGATTTGTTTTTGCGAATTTCACTGACAATTTTGGCTCTAATTTGGGATTGCTGGGACCTTGTTTTCGACCGTTTTTTCGGAAATCCTTTACCGTACCATGTTCCCCAGACTTATAATTATTTTTCTCACTGAATTTTTACTTATATTTTCGCGCTTAGCTAAATTTCTAAACGAAACACCCTTTTAAATGCAAAATTTGTGCAAAATAAATTTAAGCACTTCTTCTTTAATTCGTGACAATATTACAACTGGGTAACAAATTGTAAAAATCACACGCAATATTTACCTACAAAAAGCTATTCTATCTAATGGCACTTTTCCGTTATAATAGAATTAGAGCAAGGCGAAGAAAACTAAATTTTTTTGTGGATACTTTCTTTTCGATACAGTCCTTATATACTAAATACGTACATTTTCAATATGATATCCAATATCGCAAATTTTCATAGACCTAAGTTCGAATAGTTTTTAGTTTAAATTTAGCTCCTAAATTTCCGAGAATTTACTTCGGATATCGACCTCTGATATAAAATTGTTGTTAGAAATTCCTGTTCGTGTTCATTGTAGAATAAGAACTTGCCGACCAAAATCCTCGTGATTATGGAATTCATATACATACATCACATATCTAGCAAAAACAGAAAACCGTATCGGTAATTGATAATAGGCAGATTCAGAAATTTGTGTACGAGGAAATTGTGCGATTTATGTGAGATATTAGGATAAGGTTTCAAAGCTTCCTGGCAACAGCTTCACGGCTCCCTAGGGTGCCTGGGGTTTGAGTTAGTGTGGACCATAATTAAATAAACGATGTGTTTGGTGAAAAACTCAATACCAAAAAATAAAATGTCATTAGTAAAAATACGCTTTTATTGGTAATATTACAGTTCGTTTTGCATGGGTATGAAAAGTTATTATGTCCGACAAATGGATTGTTGAAAACTTGGATTATTTTGGGAGAAGAAGTTCTTGACGAGTGCCTCATCGGTCGATAAATAAACGGTTGACGAATGTTGCCTTTCAGAGCGACAAAACACTGTGTAAAATCGATCGATCTGGGTGGCCATAAGTTGGCGCCGAATGTCGATAATGACACGTCCAAGACACATGGTTGTTGTTTGAACGGCTCTGTTACTTGCGTCAAATCCTGTGGAAAGAAGAGGCCTTCCATACCAAATTCGTTTACTTCTTGTGCGAAAAAGTTGCAAAGCAGTGAAAAAAACGAAGATTTGCATTCAAAAAACAATTTAGGCATTTTTGCTCGCTCTTTAAGCATTCATCGATCCATAACCAAATGTATGCGCCTGTATTTCACAAAATAAGGAATCGGACTGAGAAATGTCCAAAACTTTGAAAATTACACCACCGTTTGATCCTTTGCTTTATCATGGCCCACCATAGTCTTTTTCAGACTAAAATTTGGGAGTGGAGTTAGGCGTTGGGTTAAGGGTTGAGTTAGGGATCGATTTGGGATGTAGTTAAAGTTGAATTAGGGTTGATTTGGGATTAATTTGTTTGATTCAATTGGAAGGTTGAGTTAGGATTGAGCTGAGTTCATGTAAGTAAGTTTACGGGCTGAATTAGGAATTTAATTCAAATTGGGACTTGAGTTGTGGTTGAGTCGAGTTAAGTTGAGGTTCAGTGTGAGATTACCGGTTTGATTAAGGAGTTGATTTGAATGTTCAATTGAAGGTAAGAATGAGTTTCCTAGAGATGAATTCACGTATTCTCGTATTTGCCAAGTTCTGATCACCTGTTGAAGTTGAAGTCTATTTTATATATTTTTAAATTGGTAGGGTCACGAGTTCGAATACTCAGCTTTGGTTTGAACTACATATTCAACTATGTAAGATAGCACCTAAGTGTTACAGGTAGCCTGATCTGGTAATCGGTATCCCAAAAGATACAGAGAGTTCGTCAACATATCTATGGATGGTAAGAGAACTAAACAAGTTCTTGTCAACTAACTACTTCTTCATATTAAGTAAATCATGTTGAGATAACTCAACAGCGAATTGTCGTACAACAATTTCCTTAGTCTCATTCTCAAGGTTTCTAAATTATTTACAGAATGGCTTGTTTGGCTCAAAAAAGTCACAAACAAAATAAAAATAATGAAAAACGGACTGCAGCATCGGAAAGTAGACTAAATTTCCTTAATTTTAAAAGTAGAAAAAAATGTAAACCGACATTTGACCAAGATACAAGCGTTCGAAAATAGGGTATTTTCGAAAAATTTTACTGTTACGTTTTTTGTTTTGCGCAGTGTATATACGAGAATGAAGAGCAGTCTCTACGTATCTTCCCTTGCAATAAGCTTGTTGAGATTTAGACAGCTTTTTCGGCACAATCGTGCTTCTAATATGAGCTTCAATTTGTCTTCCAATGTTTTAAAAAGACAGAAAACAAGCTAGAATGTCTATGCCTACTTAAAAGACAAGGGCCCAGAATCGCTTCATTAAAAGTGTTGGAGAGTTCATCTACTAAGTCATCGAGTTCTAGAGTAGTTTCTGGAGGTTTTGGCACCGCCACTGGTAGTGAATTACCCAGAATAGTTCTAAAGGTATCCCAATCGGTTTTCCTCCTACTCCCTCCCGTGGGCTTAACTTTTTGGAGAAGCCAAGTCCATTTCGAATTGAAGATAACAGTGATCAGAAAAGGAGTAGTCTTCCGACATTTTCCAGTTTAGTAGACTAACTGTCAAAAAGTTTGAGACAAGTGTAATATCTAATACCTCCTGTCTATTTCTAGTTATAAAAGTCGGCTTATTGCCTATGTTACATATGATGGTTAACACTTAAAATGTAATTAAGGAGTATGACTATAATCCAGCGTTATAATATTTCTGGTAACCGATAAAAAAAAAATACGAAACAAAATAATGAAATTAAACTTGTAATTGAGTTGTAATTTTTTGACAATTTATTAAATTATTTACCTTTAACTTTCTACCAATTTTTAATGAGATCTCTTGAATGACTGTTCACTTTTTTTATTGGAAATTCTGCATTCCAAAAAAAACTAGATTTCTTTTTTATTCCATTCCTCTATGTGTTTCTGGTGCTATCTATTGTAATTTATTTATACTAGTAACGACTTTTTATACTTGCAGCAGCGACATCATTCAATGACTAGAAAACAATTATGGTGGAAACAGATGTGCAGAATTCTGCAAGCATCGAAATTAGAAAACACTAGTTTATATGGAATGAAATACATGCATTCTGCTTGCCTCGCAGAATTCTGCAAGTTGTCTCTATTTCTAATTTTGCTGCGAATCAGTAGGCTACATTACGTAAAAGAAAACAAATCTAGTACAATTTGGATACTATTTATTTTTTTCAATCAATTTTTGTAATTTGTTGACAGAAAATATGTTTTGTGTGAAAAGTGCCAAAATGGAGAATACAAATTAATAATTTTTTGTGACAAAATAAGACATCATTCATATAAAAAAATTGTATATAAAAATTAAATATGTATTAAATAAACGTCAAAAAATAAAGAACTGAAGGCAGCACATGTGTTTTGAATGCATATCTGCGTGCATCACTGCATGTAGAAATTCTGCACATCTGTTTCCAGCATTAAATTCGATCTACATGCATCTGCTCATGTAAATTTCTTTAACTAATCAGCTTGTCAATTTGTTGAATCTGTCAAAGGAATGAATATAAATAAAGTTTGATGCTGAGTTTTTGTTTATAATAATCGTGATAATAATTCTAATAAATATTAATCTCATTGTAGGTAAATTTAAATACATCATCAGTCGTAGAGACAGAGTAATTCATCTCGTTCATTAGTGTCCGTACTTCCCCAGATTATGATGAGAATTTGCAGGACGACTCCAACCTTACGCTTCTGAGCCTCCAAAATTAGCTTACCTAGAATGACTGGTGGAATATTCACAATGTCGTAAGCCAGGTAAGCTGATATTAGCCAAAGGTTCCTTTTTTGACATCAATGCTAACCGCTGCTACATCTCCATTGCTGAACTTTGATAGCAGACAAAAAACTAATATTATTTTTAACGAGAATACACGAACGAGCCCAAGTACCTGATCTTCAGTAACCCAATGTCCCTGGATCATGACGACATCGGTCCCTTCTATCTCAAATTTTTAAAATGAGAGCAGCTGATGCTACCTTGGAGTAGTGAAGGTTGACTTGCAGAAATGTCAGTGTCATTTATACAGCCTCTTCGCCACCACAGTAATATAAGAGTTTTCCCCTGATGAGAACTCCTCTGAGAGCCTCTTTCAAGACACAATGGACGTTGACATCTTCGTGTCCGTGGAGATAGTTTCCGCTGGGTTGTCCACTCCTTCCGCACACCCAGATGAGCTATCAAGCACGATTGACTTCGGAGCTGCTGGCTTTGCCGCGTCCTTCTTGTACACGTTCAGTGTAACTGCACTGAAACCATAATTAAATAAACTGATGTTTTTTCCAACGCAATCAGTGACTCCTTGTTTAAAATAATAAAAGCTGACCTGTAGTCAGCCCTTGTCTCCTCGAGCTTTTCAACTTTCCAGTTGTGCGTTGGCAAATCCAGGTTACCAACATGCAACAACTGGAGTATTGCCAAGTCCCCTACTGCCTTCTTATAAAGCAGCAGAGACCTCTGATCTGCACAGGCAGTCAGTTTCAACTGATTTGTGTGCCAGCCCCCATCTCGAGAAGTCTGAGGAGATCCTGGATTTTCCGACAGGACTTTCAGATAGGTGGTGGCTTAGGCCGCTTCCACTTTGCTCCGACTTATGTTTGGTGACTTTCGCTATCCACGCAAGCGTAGCTTTGCCTTTCTCCGTCCTGTCTTCCAGTGAGATATTATTTATTTTGACTAGGGCCCTCCATGCCTTTCCCCTAGTAGGTATTATACGTTGATCTTGAGAAATCAGCTTCTTTCGTGTTTTGTTTCCGCTTTATTAGCTCAGATTTGGTGCCCCGAGTGGCGAAAGAAGCCTTGCTTGAGCTTGCCAGTAGTGGAGAAAAGGATATTCATCTGTACAGAGATGCGTAGTACTCAGATAAGGCTACTTAATCCGAAGGGCATCAGGTATCCGGATCCACCGTTAACGACTGAGCTAATTTTTAAACTGGGCTTCCAGTCTGGTCGATTATCGGCACGATACCAGTAACACCTTAACCCAGCCAAAATTACGGAGCTGACAACAAGTGCCAACTTGAATCCCCCGAGCAACTTCACACCTTCCCTTTCACACCCTTCATTAATTAAAAAATAAAAAGTTTTAATAAAAGTTCTATCGTACCCAAATGAATGTTCTTGACTGTAAGATGGCTTTGGTTATACAGTAATACGTATTTAAGTTTTTTAAAAGTTTATTTTAATATATGCACTATCTAAAAATTATATTCCGCCTCTGACACCTTATGTATACACCGTAATATATACAAAGAAAAATTATATTTTAATAATTTGTGCAATAAAATGCAATTTCAAATAAAAAATTAAACTCCTAACATAGATTAAGCTAACTAAAACAACATAAATAATTTTAGTACATTTTAATTAAATAAAAAATTATATAAAATTTAAAGCAATTTTTTCTTTTATTCTTATTTAAAATAATCAACATGCATTCATCAACCAACTCAAATTCAAAAATATTTCTTTCTATTTTTAGCTAAGATATTATGTACATTATACATATACATTTTATGTAGATTAAATTTTTTTTTTGTTTCAAAAATAAAAAATTATCTAAACTTTTTTTTTTAAGAAAGAAAAAACTATTTTCCTTCATCTGTAATCTGGTATAATATAATATAATATTTTATAATGTACTAATATAATTTTTTTATAAGCCTACACTTACGATTATTATTATTATTATTATTTTTACTTTTTTTGTATTAATATTTTGCTTCTTATACTTGCGCGATATAATAAGTAAATAAATACAACCACAAAATTATGTGTGTTATAAAAATATTTTGTTGAGTTTTATAAAAATAAAAAAATAAAAGTAACATAACACAAACAAACAAAGTAATAATTTATTAGTGCACAACACGAGAGTAAAATGCAAAATAAAAAATTCGCAAAAAATTCATAATAATATTGTGAACTCGATTCGATGTAATAAATATGTAAATTTTTATTTTTAGTTGATATTTTATTTTTATTAGTTAATTTTAGTTTCATTAATTATTTCATTAGGCTAATTATTAGCTGTTTTGATATCGTTCCTTGTTTGGTACATATAATTTATATATTTAACAAGCACAAATTTGTCCATACCGTAAATATTGGTTAGGTTGGTGTGACACATTTTCTTTATTCGACTTTTTTCTTTTTAAGCATATAAAAATGACCCATTCTGCCTGATTTACGTTGAGAATGAGCAATTAAAATCTATTTTATCTAATAAGACTGTTTTTCTATTAATTTTTACCAGTTAGCCTTCAATTGATTTTAATTTACTACGAACGTTTCACTTCCTGCATACTAATTTAATATCGAGTGATACCAGTTATACTTTCGTAAACTTCCCTAATATTAATTGTATATCGCCAATAGCTCTTATGTGAATTATTTAGGCTTCCACAAAGTTCAATATTTGGTTTAAATAACACCTAAAGAGAAAGTTCGTCACACTAAATCAGTCATATCTCTTCGGATCATCAGATCATAATCATTATAATCAGAGAAAATGTTAAATATGTAATTAATGAAAAATAAACAAAACAATAAAACAATAAAATAAAGAATAATTATTGTATAACTAGTGGCCTGCGACGCCCGTAGAAACCCCGTGAGTCTTAATAAAACTGTTCCAAATGAATCTGTTGTAAAATTGATGAATCTGCTGATATCTGATATAAAACATTGGTCCTTCGAGCCGGATCAGCGATAAATTAAGCATAGAAATACACTACCTCGTGGGATATTACGATAACTTCAACTTTAATTACGTTATAGTGAACTGTTGTGACGCTACCTAAGCCAACTCGCCTACCACTAAGAATTGTGAGTAAACCACTTTTCATTACCTTTTACATTAAATAAATAGTAAATTAAGGAAAAGTAGAAATAATCGTTGTTGTGTCATGTCAATTTGAAGACAATCGACCAAAATAAAATCGCTTAGCAAACCGTATGGTTTAATCGGACATTGGAAATCATCCGTGTAGTGCATACAATTAGGGATGTGGTGTAGAAACGAAAGTATCGTCGTAATAAAAGTATTGATACCAATTTTTGTATTGTGATACAAGTATCGATACTCCTTCGAGTACAATTTAAACACATGATTTACATAGCGGATTTCTAATGTAAGTTTTTTAACATCGAGGGACCAATAAGGCATTTATTTAAATTTATTATAATGCAAAGTTTATATATTTGTATAGCTCATATTTATTTATTACACAAAAGAAATACAAACCAAATAATAATTAGTAATTTTATTTTTGAAAGCCATAATCTTCATAATTTAGACAAAAAAAGGAGCAGTTTGTCCTATCACCCATAAGTCTGTTTCGGGTTTGTGTTAAAATCGCTCCAGCAAAATATTTTTCATTTGAATTATAGGGTTCGATTTTAGTTGCCAAACTGAATTCGCCAAATACAAACTCAGCTCATCTTTGTCTCCGTCTTTGCCAGAACGCATTTTAAGACAGCCATGAGCTAATTTTTGTAATGGCTCCAAAAATCGTATGAGATCTTAATTATTTGATCCAGACGACGGTGATTTGATATCAGAGGCGTTCATTATTTTTCTGACTGATGAAATAGCAGGAGTACTAGCTAAGGTATCTTTAAAATTAATATTTTTCAAGCGTTAAAACAGTCATAATGTGGTTGTTCTCAATTTCACCAAACCGGCGGTTTTACACTTAAGTCCTCCCCAATATATTCTTTAAAAATTTCGACAAATCGTTTTTCGTCGTCATTTCCAATTATTGATTTTATTTCTTCCTTAGACAAAGAATGGTAGGAATGATTTTGCTGGTAGTTACATAGCCGCCACCGCACATATCTCTGGTCACATATTCGTGTTCGTGTTAGTAGTAAGGTGGGGGGTAAAATTTATCAATTTCGATTTAAGAGAATTGATGTAGGAATATAAAAATGATGTTTTTTGTGTTTCGCTAGTCTCTAGGAACTTGCCCGGAAATAAACAATCATAACATAAACAGTAGAATGTACGATTCATTAATAAAAAGTATCGATGTTTCAAGTAAGAAAGTATCGAGTACCAATTAGGTATCGTTACAAAAGTATCGAGTACAAAAGTACTTAGTATTGTAAGGAAAGTTCAGCCATTTAGGTTATCACCTTTTCCGGACCATCAACTCAATCTAATTTCTATGATAATGTTCAATTAAGTTAATAATCGTTGTAACGATTTTATTTTATTTTCATTTCAATTTTAAAATTTAATATCCAACTCCAAGATTATTTCAGAATAATCTCTACTATTCCAAAATTTACGATTTTTATAAAATTTCCATCCAAATTTTAAAACTTTCATTCTAATTTTTAAACAAAATCTTCCATTTAATTTAATTTCATTTAATTTAAATTGTTAAATTTAATCACCACTTTCCAGAATACATCAAAATTAGATCTCCCTTTTCCAGAATATTTTAAATCTAAAAGTTCATCTTTCATATTTTTGATTCTAAATAATTTCAATTTTAATTTCAAAACTAAATCACCCGTTTACAGAATATTTCAAAATAAAATCATTTTTGAAGTGATATCGTTTTACACTGCATGTTCAGAAAACTTACCCGAAATTTAGCCCTTGGTCGGGGGAAATTACTCATCAAATATAAGCATTACCTTTAATTTAAAGATATGGTTACTTAGATTGGTCCTTCGGCTTTTTGTGTCACGCATAATATTATTGCAATGACGTCATCCGGCGGCAAAGGAACCCGCGCTGCGAACCTATGATTTCGTCCGATTTAAATGCTTCAACTAGTGTAGCGAGAGAACGACTCATCCGATCGAAGATCCGATGGTGCCAATTTTTGCATACAAAACCAGTGGTAGCTAATTAATTTTAAATTAAATTAATTAATCCCCACATAAATTTTAATTAAAAATTCAAACTAGAAAATAGCGATTGTAGTTTAGCCCTTGGTCGGGGGCAGTTACTCATCAACTATAAGCACTACCTTTAATTTAAAGATATGATTGCTTAGATTGGTCCTTCGGGTTTATGTGTCATGCATAATATTATCGTAATTACGTCATCGAGCGACAAAGCAACCCGCGCCGCGAATCTCTGATTTCGGCCGATTTAAATGCTTCAACCAGTGTAGCGAGAGAACGGCTCATCAGATCGGAGATCCGATGGTGTCAATTTTTGCGTAAAAAACCAGTGGTAGCTAATTAATTTTCAATTAAATTAATTAATCTCAATATAAATTTTAATTAAAAATTCAAACTACAAAATAGGGATTTATAGAGATTGAGGGCACTATAGCAAGAGAATGCCTCATCAGATCGGAGCAATTCGGTTATTAATTTGTGCTTAATAATACTGTGCCAGATAATTTATTTTAAATTAAAATAATAAATCTCCACATTAATTTTAATTAAAATTACAAAGTATAAAACAGCGATTTACAACCAACCATGAAAATCACTTATCTGACCGGAGTAATTCTTGTGTCAATTTGTGCGTAAAGAAACTGTGGCAGATAACTTATTGTTAATTAAAATAATTAATTTCCACATAAATTTTAATTAAACTTACAAACTACAAAATAGCGATTTACAATGCTTGAGATCACTGTAGCGGGACAACCCCTCATGCCTCATCTGATCGGAGCAATTCTAGTTCTAATTTGTGCGTAGAGAAACTGTGGCAGATAATTTATTGTAAATTAAAATAATTAATTTTCACATAAATTTTAATTAAAATTTAGATTTACAAAGTGGCGATTTACAATGCTAGAGAGCACTATAAAGGGGGAATGCCTGATATGATAGGTCAAATGTCAGTGTGGACTCTGATATAAAATATATTTGACCTAGACTGCGTATTCATCACACTAGCCTCAGCGATTTTGTAAGGCACTAGTCTGCGGAACACACATTCATCAGGCACAACTCCGCTGAGACCCTGCGATTTATATCGTACTTCTCATACCATCGCCCAGTACTTAATCGTTTGCAAACAATCACTGTACTCTCATTTCATGATGCTAATAATAAAGAATTTATTTTACCGACCAAACGGCGCAGTGGTTAAAGCTACGACGGGTGGGATCGGGAGGTACCGGGTTCGAATCCCTATAGGGGCGGGATGCAAAAGGGATTTTTCATCATCTGATTACGATCGGTGATGACGATGAACACATCTATGACCCCCTGTTGAGAGTGCGGAATCCATGGGCCGACCCACCTTTCATTTCAGTACTATAGGCTGGCATGAAGCAATGCAATGTGCAGGTGGTTTAAACAAAAGCGGGTCTATAGCCGTACGTCCTCGAGTTGGCTGGCAACGGCGTAAGGTAGGACGTTAAAAGGGAACTGCGAAAGAGTTGGGAGTGCCTAGAGCCCCAGAAAAGATTGCAGAGATTGAGACGAAAAAAAAAAAAAAAAAAAAAAATTTATTTTAACAAACCCATACATCGTGCCATTTCTCGCACCTCTTATAAACGTTATCACGGAAAACACCTATGGCCGTGTAGAAGACACAGCCTACCCCGAATTTTTTTTCACAGAATTTACTATAATTTGATTCAAATTGTAAAATTTAATCATCATTTTCTAGAAAATTTCAAAAATAAATCACTCTTTTACAGAATTTACAATTTTTGTTTAGTCAATGTTTAGTTTTTATTCTAATTTTAAAATTAAGTCTCTCTTTTTCAGAATATTTCAAAATTAAATCCCTCTTTCACAAGACTTATATGATAATTCTATTTAATTTACATTCTAATTTTAAAATTAAATTTTCCGTTTTCAGAATAGTTCAAAATTTAATCTCCCTTTTACAGAACTTACGACTTAATTTTGATTCTAATTTTAACATTCAATTTCTTTTAAATATAAATCTCTCTGTTACAGTATTTTTAATATTTCAAAATAAATTTTTCTTTTCCAACATTTACCATCTTATGAAATTTCTATTTTAGTTTTAAAATTTTCCATTCTAATTTTAAAACTAAAATATAAAGGGCTGAAACCTCACGAGGTGATCAGAACTTCGGTCTTTGGTATCTTCAATGGAGATAGCATTCATCTGTGTCGTAAAGTTGGTGTAGCAATTTTGACAGTATTGATTTCTATTTTAACCAATATATATTTACTAATACAACAACAGCCAAACAGCTCAAAAGCTTCAGTAACATGAGTTCAGGCATCCAGTATAACATGAAAAATCGTATTCTAGAACTTTATACAGAAAGTACATAGTATACAAAATTATACTGATATTTCTAACTGTGTAACTGGTCATATTTCAGAATTTTATCCAAAAATCATTTTAGAACTCCATTTACAACGCACATGTCAAATTTCAATATAATCGGTTGAGAAATGGGTAAGTTCCATCATACTTGGCCATATTCCAGAACTTCATCCAAAACCCATTTTAGAATCCTATTTCCAACACACATTTCAAATTTCATAATAATCGATTGAGAAATAGCCAAGCTCCATCATACTTGGCCATATTCCAAAACTTCATCAAGAAATCATTATTGAATCCCAGAACTTCATCCAAAAAACAATTTAGAATCCCACTTCCAATACATATGTCGAATTTCATCGTAATCGGTTGATAAATGGGCAAATTCCATCATACTTGGCCATATTGCAGAACTTCATCCAAAACAATTTTAGAATCCCATTTTCAACGCACATGTGATGAGAAATATCAACTTCAAATTCGATGCCCAATTCAATAATCACACCAGCATATATAAAAATCGTAAATACATATTTATAAAACCAGGTATTTTGGGTCAATTCGTATGACAGGTACCCCACCCTCTTGACGTACAGTCACCAAAAGCTTTTCAAATCTCCTCCTTGATCATAAAAACAGATTGGCGAAAAAAAAATTCAAATGGGACAAGCCGTTCTCGAGATACCACTGGTACAGACATCCAGACAGACGGACGGACATTTTTTTTTTTTTTTTGCTTTTTCGGACTCAGGGACTTTCAAAACGTCGAGAAAAGTGGTTTTGGACCAACCAAATTTTTCGTCATTTTTGACAGGATTTCAATACTTTGGTCTTTTTAGACCGAAATAATATCCCGATTTAAAAATATTTGAAAAACAAATTTCTCTTTTCTAGAATTTACCTTCTGAATTAATTTCCATTCTAATATTAAAATAATATCTTCATTTTTCAGATTATTAAAAAAATTAGTACTTTTTACAGAATTTACAATTCAAAATAAATCCGTTCAAATTTAATCAGCGGGTTTCAAAATTAAATTTCCTTTTTACAGAATTTTAGATTTTATTTTCATTCGAATTTTAAAATTAAATTTCATTCAAAATTAAATTTCTATTTCACAGGTTTTACAATTTTATTAATTCTTGCCACTTTTATTTTAAAATTTAATAACAAATGCTAAGAAGGCAACCTCTCTTTTCAATATTCACTCATTATAATTCGATTCAAATTGTAAAATGTAATCAGAATTTTCCAGGATATTTAAAAATTAACCTAAATTAATGTTTCAATATGAATTCCATTCCATATTTCAAATTTAATCTTAGTTTTCCAGAAAATTTAGAAATTGAATCTCGCATGTTGAGGATTATAATCCTATTTTATTTCCATTCTAATTTTACAAATAAATACCAGTTCCTAGAATATTTCAAAATAGCATCTTGTTCTTTTAAAATTTATGATTTTATAATTTATAATTTTAATATTTCAGAACATTTCACTTTTAAAATTAAATCTCTCATTTTCAGAATATTAAAAATTTAAATCTTCCTGTTCCAGAATTTACATTTTAAATTATTTTGTATTCTAATTCTAAATTAATATCTATATTTTCCAGAATATTTTGAAAATTAAATCCCGTTTTTACAGAATCTATGATTCCATTTAATTTCCATTCTAATTCCAAAATTAAATATTCAATTTCAAGAATATTTCAAAATAACTTCTGCCTTTCCACAATTTACGATTTAATATAATTTGATTTAAATTTTAAAATTGAATCTTAACTTTCCAGAATATTTCAAATGTAACTCTACCATTTCCAAAATATTTCAAAATTAAATTTTCCTCTTCCATAATTACACTACCCTGCAAAATTTTAAAAAATGTGGTGCCACTTGACAATGAATAGTTGTTTCCGAAGTAATTTTTTACGCAGAATCCGAATCTGGGCTCAGAATTGCTCTACCACGTCAGGTTTATGAGATATTCTAACCTAAAAGTGCAAAAAACATTGTTTTTTGACATATTTGAGGTTATCTAGCACCATGATTTTTTTTTTATTCAAAAGTTCATGTGTGGGATCTTATAGTATAAGTCTTCTTCTTTCAAATGCCTTTGAGATTGCTCAAATATGTTTTTTTTTCGCCGAGATATCGCATTTTCAAAATTGCATGTTCGTGAATTTGTCGGTATACTGTATAATACACTAGCTTTTATACCTGCGGTATATATGCACTTTTAGGTTAGAATTCTGAGCCCAGATTCGGATTCATCGTAAAAAATTACATCGGAAACAACTATTCATTGTCAAGTGGCACCAAAATTTTTAAAATTTTGCAGGGTAGTATTTTTATACAGAAAAATTCACAAATATGCAAATTTGAAAATGCGATATCTCGGCGAAAGAAAATGATATTTGAGCAAATTCCACGGCATTTGAAAGAGGAAGACTTGTACAATAAGATCCCATGCATGGCTTTTATAAAAAAGGTAAAAACTGCATTGCTACATAACCTCAAATATGTCAAAAAAACAGTGTTTTTTGCACTTTTAGGTTAGAATATCTCAAAAACCTGACGTGATAGAAAAATTCTGAGCCCCAGATTCGGATTCTGCGTAAAAAATTACTTCGGAAACAACTATTCATTTCCCAGGGGCAAAATTTTGCAGGGTAGTGTTATTAATTACAATTCTAACTTTAAAATTAACTATCCAATTCTACTGGTAGTAGAAATTTTAACCAGGTCATGCTCATATTTAAAAATGTGGAGACCAAGAATATTGTTATGGATCAAGTAAATACCAACGGCCCTCTAAAATGAAAGCAACTGTATCCGGCAGCGCCTAATAGAGAACTTACAATTAATTTGAGAGATAAACTTACTCCTATTAAGGGATTATGAAGTAGCTCTTGGACTTGAGAAAACATAAAGTAATAAAATATTGCTGGTTCCGGCATAGCAATAGATGACTTAGTAGTAGCTATTGGGTAATTAATTAATAATTAAATATTTAATTTTTTTTTGTTTTTTTTGCAATTGCTTATTATAATTATACCACAGACTTCAAAGCAAACAAATATTTCTTAAACTTCTCCGACTTTGTGAAGGACACAAATGATGTATATATGTTATATAAATATTAATAGGTTGCAGAACAAGCTCACTGAACTAGAACTATTATTACCATCTTTCAAAATAAAAGTCGATATCGTTGTGTTAACTGAGACCTTTTTATATGAATCAGAGATCAATTTCTTTAACTTAGATAATTATATAGGTATAGGACATCATAATACTCGCGAAACTAGAA
The DNA here is from genome assembly GCA_963556165.1 of Tipula helvola. Taxonomy (NCBI): domain Eukaryota; kingdom Metazoa; phylum Arthropoda; class Insecta; order Diptera; family Tipulidae; genus Tipula; species Tipula helvola. The sequence goes on along the minus strand of OY744483.1, from coordinate 166,638,546 downwards.
TAGGTAGAGGACTAGAGGTATCTCAATATTTTGTCATCGACACCTTGATTTTAAGCTGGTTAATTCTAAAAACAGTGATGAAACTGAGTGCATTACAATTTATTCTAAAATGTTGAACTTATATATAAATGATATGTACAAACCACCTCACACTTGGAAATGAGTTTAACAACTTTTTTGCTACAATTGCGTTACATATTTCAAGCTCTATAAGCTCATATTCTCATGTTTTTACCACAGGGATAATTAAAAGAAGCCTATTAACGGTGGGTCCCCTATTACTAGCGAAGACATGGCTAACGTAGTAAATTCCTTAAAATCAGAATCCTCTCCCGGATATGATCAAATTACGACATGTATAGTGAACAATTTGACTAATATTGTTACCCCGTTATATACCGACTATATTAATACATGTCTTAAGGATGGTAATTTTCATGCGTTTCTAAAGATTGCTCGTGTTACTCCTATCCTAAAATCAAGCAACCGCAATTTAGTTAATAATTATCGTCCAATTTCCATTTTACCTGTTTTTTTCAAAATATTCGAAAGAATAATTCATCTGGCACTAGTTGAACACTTAAATTTTAACGAACTAATTAACCAAAATCAGTATGGATTTACTATCAACTCTAGTACTTCTTCTACAGCTTTAAATCTCATAAACCTAGTATATAAATCTCTTGAAAACAAAAATGCTACTTCTTGTCTATTTCTCGATCTTAAGAAATAATTTGATTGTGTTAATCATAATAATATTGATGACGAAGTTGATTAGTTTTGGAATCTCCGGTAGCGCCTTACAACTATTACTAAGCTACCTGAACAACAGACTGCAATCTGATTGTATAAGTAGTGTTGAATCTGCCAAAGTGAACATTACAACAGGAGTCCCGCATAAGAATTATTAAAATATTTTTTATTTAAGTTTGAAAGGAAAAATTCAGTTGTTTGCTGATGATGCCTTAGTTTACAGTTCAACATCCTATCGTCAACTAAAACAAGATATGGAAAATGATATGACCATATTAACTAACTGGCTATGGGACAACAAGATTGTATTGAAAATGCAGCAGCGGATCAGTAAAGCATGTGGATTGTGCCCGTTATCTTGGACTGGAAGTTAATTCTCAACTTAGCTGGATGGATCACATAAATGTAGTTAAACAAAAAATATCTCATATCATAGGTGTATTACGGCGTGTTTGTCGATTTATCCTCAAAACTTTGAAATCTATAATATAAAAACGAATGTTTGTCTGTATGTCCTTTATAGAATCGTAAACTATGCATTTGATCATATGATGATCTTTAGCAAAGTTGTTGTGCATGAGCCCACGAAGGTTTCTGAGTTAGTACGACCAATTTTCGACAGATGGCGCCACTGTCATTTCAATGAATTTCATGTTTTGCCGTGACAGTTCATGCTGATTTGAATTGAAACGAAAAAAGCGAACGAATGATTACCTACGTTCCGAGTTTTGAATGACATAAGAATTTATGTAAATTGTGAAATTCATCCGAACGCATTTGCTGTGCAGTTTTTTTTCGGATATCATCGTGAGTAGAATTAAAATCGATTTCAACAATTTTCGAATGCTGATTTTTTTCACTTCAAATTTCCCTCAGCGAATTGGTGATCATCGTCAATATTAACATTTCCATCCGTGTGTGAACAGCCGGTTCAATTGGATTGGATACATTGTGAGATTCGTATTGCTGATTGACATCTAATAAATTCAAACGCATTTTTCACGCCGTTCCCGTACAATTATGCTTCCAAAGCGACAAGCAATTGGCCGATCTACACCTCAAGTACGAAAGAAAATAGCATTACGAGCCTCAGAATCAGACGAGCAACGAACATTATGGCTGGAAAATCTTCGAGTACATGCCGCTGAGACCCGTTCGTCTGAATCATCTGAACAACGAGAAGTGAGGTTAGAAACTGATCGAATACGTACTACTCAGGCCCGTTCGCCTGAGACAACTGAACAACGGTAAAGAAGGCTGCAAAATGTTCGAATAAGCACCGCTCGATCAAGACAAACACTGAACGCTGATTTAAGATGATTACAGTCTTCATCCAAGTGTTGTCATTGGAAAAATGGATAAAATTTGCAAGTATTGTAGCGCCCTCAAATTTAAGAACGAAACGCCAGAAATGTGCTGCGCCAATGAAAAAGTTAAACTGCCAGAATTACATCCACTACACGAACCACTATCAACGTTGCTATCACGTGTTACACGTGAGTCGAAGCATTTCTTGGAAAACATCCGCAAATACAATTTATGTTTTCAAATGACATCGTTCGGTGCAATGAACATCGTGCGCGAAAATTACATGCCAACATTCAGAGTCCAAGGACAAATTTATTATCGGGCCGGATCGCTTCTACCATTGCCGGGCGCAGATCACAAGTTTCTTCAGATTTATTCCATGGCAAACAGTGACGAACAAATTGAACAACGATGTCATTATAATGCGGGCATTAGACGAGAAATCGTGGCTGCGTTACAAGCCCTTTTCGATCAACACAGTGAATTAGTTCAGTTGTTTAAAACCGCCATTCAACGAATGCCAGCCGATAACTACGCAGTTGTAATTCGAGCAGACAAAAGACCCGTTGGCCAACACGAAAGACAGTTCAATGCACCAACAATCGATGAAGTGGCAATCGTGATAGTTGGCGAAGAATTCGAATCGCACGACATAATTCTTCATCGCAGAAGTGGTGACGTTCAGCGAGTCTCCGATACTTATCGCTCATACGACGGATTGCAGTATCCGATTCTGCTTTGGCGAGGAGAAGGTGGATATCATTTCAACATCAAAATAAGAAATCCACAAACAGACGGGGAAACGAATAAGAAAGTCAGTGCCATGAATTATTATTCGTATCAATTGATCATTCATCAAGGCGCTGAGAACCACATTCTGAAATGTAGACAATTGTTCCATCAATACATCGTCGACATGTACGCGAAGATTGAAACCGAACGACTCCTATATTATTTCGATTGAATCAAACCGAGTTGCGTTCTGAAGACTACATCCATTTACGAGACGCAATCGTTAATGATGGTAACGTGAATCCAACCGAATTGGGAAGAATGGTCATATTACCGTCTACATTCACGGGGAGTCCACGGCACATGCATGAATACGCACAAGATGCGATGACATACGTTCGCGCATATGGTCGTCCAGATTTGTTCATCACATTTACATGCAATCCAACATGGGATGAAATTATAGAACTTCTGTTAGCTGGACATCATTTTCGGACCGCCATGACATTACCGCACGCGTATTTAAACAAAAATTGAAATCTTTGTTGGATTTTATTATCAAGCATCACGTTTTTGGAGAGACACGCTGTTGGACGTATTCCATTGAATGGCAGAAAAGAGGATTGCCACATGCACATATTTTTGTTTGGTTAATCAACAAAATCACGCCAGATCAAATTGACCAAATCATCTCAGCAGAAATACCAGATAAGGACATTGATCCAGACTTATTCGACGTCGTTAAATGTGGCGCATTCAACAACAATTCACCATGCAAGTCTGATGGGAAACGCACGAAACGATACCCAAAAAACTTGGTTTCTGATACCATCACTGGCAATGACGGATACCCACTGTATCGTCGACGATTAGTTGAGGATGGCGGAAAATCCATCGTTCTGAAAACGTTGATGTCGAAGTCGATAATCGTTGGGTTGTGCCATATTCACCGTTGCTCTCAAAGACCTTCAAAGCACATATTAATGTTGAGTATTGCAATTTAGTGAAGTCGATCAAATACATTTGCAAATATGTCAACAAAAGAAGCGACATGGCAGTCTTCGGAGTAGGGAATGTGGCCGCACCGCTCGATGAAATCAACCAATACCAACTTGGATGCTACATTAGCAGCAATGAAGCAGTATGGCGCATCTTATCATTTCCAATCCATGAACGACATCCAACAGTAGTACACTTGGCGGTGCATCTCGAGAATGGACAGCGCATGTACTTCACAGCAGATAATGGACGTGCAAGAGCATTGGTTCCACCGGCAATAACTTTAAATGCATTTTACTCATTGTGCCAAGATGATATTTTTGCAAAGACTCTACTTTATTCTGAGGTACCGAAATTCTACACATGGAATGCATCGGCTAAAAAGTTTCAATGTCGCAAACAAGGTAAAGCAGTTGAAGGACATCCCAATTTGTATTCCAGTGACGCGCTGGTTCGTCTGTACACTGTTCACCCGTACAATACAGAATGCTTCTATCTGCGATAGCTGTTAATCAATGCACGTGGACCGACATCTTTCCAATATTTAAGAACAGTGAACGGTCAGCTGTCAGGAACTAAATCTTCTTGAGAATGATGCACATTGGGACACTGCACTCGCTGATGCATCGAATACTACTCGACCACAGCAAATACGCACGTTATTTGCCATAATATTGACAACCTGCTTCCCATCTAATCCAAAAGATCTTTGGGAAAAATACAAGGACTACATGAGTGAAGATATTCTACATCGTTTGCGCGCTGCGAATCAAAATCCGGACATTCAATTCACACCAAACGTATGTATAATAAGGCGTTGATTTTGATTGAAGACATATATTTGGCAATCGCTAACAAGGCACTGGTGCAACTTGGAATGCCTGCTCCGAACCGATCAGCGAACGACCTTTTCGATCGTGATTTGCAACGAGAAACACACTTTGATTCTGACGAACTGGGGGCATTTGTTCAGACAAATCTTCCGCAGTTGGTTCCAGAACAACGCATTGCATATGACAGAATTGTGCGTGCAATCACAGAACAAAGCGGTGGACTGTTTTTCATAGATGCGCCCGGTGGTACAGGCAAGACTTTTCTTCTTTCACTCATTTTGGCAACCATACGATCACAAAATAATATTGCACTGGCCATTGCATCATCTGGAATTGCGGCAACTCTTTTGGATGGTGGCCGAACAGCGCATTCAGCATTTAAACTGCCGTTGAATTTGCAAAACACTGAGGCACCAACTTGCAACATCAGCAAAACCTCTGGAATGGGCAAAGTACTCCAAACGTGTCAAATTATCATGTGGGACGAATGTACAATGTCTCACAAGAAATAATTGGAAGCGCTTGATCGTACACTGCGAGATTTGAGAGGAAGCGCACGGATCTTCGGTGGCGCACTCATTTTATTGTCTGGTAATTTTCGACAAACACTGCCGGTTATAACACCCGCGCTGATGAACTTAATGCATGTCTGAAATCATCAGTTTTATAGCGTCATTTACAGAAATTGACTTTCAAAACCAACTTGCTTGTACAACTACAACGGGATGCATCGGCTGAACATTTTGCAAAACTAGTAATGGATATTGGAAATGGGCTAATGCAAATTGATGAATCTGCGCAATGTATCACCTTGCCAGCAAACTTCTGTAAGATCACAGAAAGCATAGACGAATTAGTGCAAAAAGTTTTCCCAAACGTTGCACAGAACTACAAAAATCATCAGTAGTTCAGTACGCGTGCTTTATTAGCGGCCAAATACATCAATGTCAATACCATCAACTTCACTATTCAGAATGGAATACCCGGCGAAACGACAACATATAAGTCCATCGATACTGTGGTGAATTAACAATTAAGATGAAGTTGTCAATTATCCAACTGAATTCTTGAATTCGCTTGATTTGCCAGGCATACCACCGCACGTTCTTACATTGAAAATTGGCGTATTCATCATTCTTCTTCGAAGCATAAATCCACCACGATTTTGCAACGGAACAAGACTCTCAGTCAAGAAAATGATGAACAATGTTATCGAGGCAACAATTTTGATTGGAAAATTCAAAGGTGAAGACGTACTGTTACCACGTATCCCAATGATCCCGACAGATATGCCATTCGAATTCAAACGTTTGCAGTTTCCGGTGCGACTCGCATTCGCAATAACTATCAACAAAGCACAAGGACAATCGTTGCAAGTGTGTGGATTAAATTTGGAGAATCCATGCTTCTCACATGGGCAGCTCTAAGTGGCCTGCTCACGTGTCGGAAAACCTTCTAATTTATTCGTTTACGCACCAGATGGAAAAACCAGAAATATTGTGTATCCCACAGCACTTCAATAAATATCGAATTGAAATGAAACGCTGCAATGTCACAATTTTTTCGAAATGAACAAAATCAATAAAATGACTCAAAATGAATTGAATATTTGTATAATGTCTTTCCTTCAAATTTATTTTAGTTGGTAGCGTAGCAATGCGCGCAGGGTACAGCTAGTACAATATATATTATAGATTTATTCATTGCCATCTCACAAACCTAATTCAAATATGGGGTTTATTGAGTGGTGTTTACCTAAGTGATCTCCAAATCCTTCAAAATAAGGCAATAAAAGCTCTTAACAACTTGCCTCTACTAACTCCATCTATTTTGCTCCACAATAAAAATGTACTTCCTTTATCATCACTAATGGAATATCAGTATATTATAACTATCTATAAAATCAGACATGGTCTAATGAAAAATAATATTGAGTTTTGTACAAACATGTCCGTAACGAACAAATTAACCCGTAGTTCTTTTCACTACCGTCTACCTAACTATACCTACCAAACCACTCAAAATAGTATTTTTTATAAAGGTCTCAGTTTGTTTAACGAGTTAATTGATATGCAAGCAAATGATAGGATTTCTCTTCTGAAATCTTACCTAATAAAACTTTTAATGAAGAAATTTACTGATTGTTACAACAATTCTCATCAGTAACCTAGATTTTTGTTTTTTTTTTGCTGGTTTTGACTATTTGCTTTGAAGTACAATTAATCTTAATTAATAATATTTGCCTGTATAAAAATTTGTAAAAAAAAAATAAAAAATTTACAACATTAAATTAGACATTAAAGGTAATTTTGGTAAAATTTGAAATCTTTTTGAAACGAAGTAATATTTGGAAATTTCAATATCTCATGTTTTTTGTTGGGATGATTGGTACGGTCTATGTCTTGCTCAAATTTGCATTTTATTTATTTACCATTTTGTGTTTGAATGCTAACCCTTCTCATTTGTGAAATTTTATTACTGGAATGGAATTGTTGTGGACACTAAATTTTTGTTAAAAATGTACATAACTAATAGTTAAAATTTAGTTTTACTAAAAATTAAGTCAGAATAAGATTAATTTAAATAAAATCTTAAGCTTCTGATGCATGGCTGTTTTTTCCTTACTTATTTGTTTTTTAGCTACATAAAATGTACGTAAATTCCAATTACTTAAACACGACAACCCATTATATTTTATAACTCTTAATCCAATCAGTTCATTTAGTGCAATCAGTTCTTTATATACATACTTAAATATTTATCAACAATAAAGTCATAGCAAAATAAATTATTTTAATTAAATTTTTTTTTTTTTGTTAAGAAACAATTAAAATAATATTTTATAAATTTTAAAGAAACAATTTTTGTTTTTTATTTATTTTTGTACATACTTTCCAAAGTGATTGCGATAAAAAGAGGTTAACAATTTTTATTTTTAATTTCGCTGCCTTTTTTGTACATACAACACATACATATGTACACATGCGTATAGTATACTCCCCATACAAACATATTATTAAAATAAAATTCGATAAGAAAATTTCCGTTAAAAAACATTTTATTGTAAAAAAAGAATTTTATCATTAAAGAAAAAAAATGTTTAAATAATTAATTACATTTCGTGTTTCTGCTTTTAATTAAAATTGAATATTTTGATTTAATTTTTAAGCTTCATCACTCAACGTGACATTTAAATAAGTAAACATTAAAAAAAAAATAAAAAAACAAAGTAAACAAATTAACAAAAAGGCGCGATAATTGTTATTGTACAAAAATGATATGTCAATTAGTTTGAATATTTTGTTTATTTCTGATTAATATTAATTATAAACAAATATAAAATTAGAAAGCTTTTTTAAAACTTTAATATTACACACACACATGTTTTGTTTGTATACACATATATAATGTATGCAAATTTGATTTTCTCAGAAACATTTTTTTTTTGTTTATCTAAATATTTTTGTAGACGTTGTACAATATTGTTACTTACTACACACATAAAAGTATTTTTTTTTATAAACGACGTAGTAAATTTTAATCATCTCTTATTATGTGCCCCTTATCACGAAATTGTTATCATTTGTGATAACCAAATATCAATACGTAATATTAGTTTCTTTTTTTTTCAGTTTATTTGTTTTTGTTTTATGTAAGGTTGAACGAACGCTGGTTTGTACATACTTATAAGACGAGTTTACAGTTTGTCGATGACCAAAATAACAAATAAAATGTTTGTCTTGTTCGAATTTTTTATTTTTTTATTTTTTTTTGGTATGATACTATGTGTGAGGTATATATTTTCAGGGAAATGATGTGACATCACAAAGATAGTAAGAAATTTAACGGCAAACGAAATGTTTTATACAGTTTTGTTTTGGGGACTATACATAATCCAAAATTTTGGTAACAAATTCGACTAAGGCATAGCTTACTCGCTTGCTTAATTATACACATGATTCTGTAGTTACTTCTCATGGATGCCCACACATCAGCTCAAAAAAAATGCTAAACGAGAAGCGCAGAGTTGCGCGACCAAAATAGGGAAGCTAGGGTTTTTTATTTAAGATCAGTTATTGCAAGAGTAGCAAGCTATTTACAAATGATTGTCCGTTTGAATGGTTGTGTGAAACATTTAAAAGCAAATCTAAAATTGACTCCAGCAGTAGAAACACCTTTCCGAGAAGTTTTCCAACATTTTTCTAAATTGTCTGTTGATAACGCTGAAGCCGAATTGATCGAAATTCCAAACGTCAACCAAGAATTAACTGGCAATCTGCCTTTACCATGTAGTAGTAAAAATCTTATCGCTAATCCGGTTCAGTTTTCTTTCTCGCTCAATAATATCTCATTAGACGACGACGAAACGCTCATTCAAATTTGTGAAAAAATTAATTATGATGTAAAAAATGCAGGGCGGCACAATCTCTGGTATAATAAGTTTGACACTGTGCAGCACTTACCAAATAAATTATCCACATAGACAAAGTTTCGATAGATTTTTTTTTGTATAGAGTGGAGAATATGGCACTTGCCAATGGAGTCTCTTACGATATATTGAAAGACCGAGCCCTTAATTGGTAGGTTTCGTATGACGCTCAAATGATGATATCAAATATGAACTGGAAAAAACTCGTCAAAAATTCAAAGAACCTTTCCTTGACTTTTATGATGTTATTCAAAATAAGGCACTTAAGCTCAGAAAACCTTTATCAAATCAAGATATTATAAATCTCATGATGAGAAATATGCGACCGGGTGGTCAGGATAAATTTGCTTATTTTGTTACGACTGTGGTGCGCTAGGAATCTTAAAACCTGAATGACCTTATTGTTGTCATAAGGAAAACAAGCAGGGGGAATCCGGAAAATGTGGGACTCTAAATTCCCAACCAAAAATATACAAACCCGGACTTGGAGGAGATGGCTTTGAACACCGATCCCGAGCTATACAAATTATTGAGAAGCCCACCCCAACTCCAATAGCCTCAGCCACCATTACTGAACGATTAAAGTCCACTCCTTATTTACTTCCATCTGTTTCGACATTACCGCCTGTCGGTCGTAATAAAACAGATATTACCTGTACCAGGTATCTATTTTAAATTAAGAAAGAAAATAAAGAAATCTATTTCAGAAACTCTCATGCATATCGACCCTGATTCTCGTCCGTATAGGCAAACATACTACTCAACGGCATCCCCTATAGTAGGCTGCTGGATAGCGGAGCTAATATTTCAGTACTGCGGGACAAGGGGCTGAAGATTTTCTGAAGGACCACAACATTAACTAATTTTCACTTTCATCCTCTTTTTTTCACTGCTGGTGGTGATCAAATACAAGTTTTACGTCATTTTCTAGAAAAAATGTCCTATGGTGGAAAAACGAAAATGCTTCGATTTCATATTGCTCCTAGTTTAAGTCAAAAACTTTACTGGGTAGCTATTGACTTCTGTAAAAGTTTAGGGGTAGTTCCAATTATGATCGAAGAACTTTATAATATATCGAGTACAAATCCTAACTACATATGAAGTAGACAATGGTACTCATTTTTTGAACGCACCCAATGAAAACTTGGTGTAGGCCGCACTAATCTCCTAACACATGAAATAAAAATTGTTGAGGGCACGCGTCTGATTAAACAGAGATGCTATGCTGTTTCTCCAGCAGTGCAAGTTAACTTCTATAAGGAACTATAGACATGATGGTTAAGTTAGTGATAATTGAAGAAAACCATAGTTCCTAAGGCAGACGGGAAAGTTCGGCTGTGTCTTGACGCTAGGAACAGGAAGGTGAACTCGGTTATGGCGCCTGACGCTTATCCTCTTCCTTTGATTAACGGTCTGCTCAGTTGGCTAAATCAAACGAGATACATCGGTACAATTGCTTTCACCGTGCCGGGTCATCCGCTTTAAAATTTATATGATAAGGATAGGGTTATACCTCATCAGTTGCATGACCGAGTATTCGTGTATTTAAATGACCTTCTGGTAGTCTCGGCTACATTTGAGGAGCATCAACAACTATTAGCCGAAGCAGAAAGATTGCTTTCTAGAGCAAATCTGACCATAAATGTTGAAAAAAGCAAGTTTATGCTTAAATAAACGCGATACCTTGGCTGTGTAATTGGTGACGGGTGCCATAAAGTGGACCCTGAAATGGATTTAAGGCATAGCTGATTACCCTGTACCAAAAACAACACGGTAAATTAGACGTTTCATGCGGGGTTGACTGGTTGGTACCGCCGGTTTATCCGAAATTACTCCCTGCTATCAGTTCCTATTACAGAGTTATTTTGAAAAAAATACTAAACTAGTTTGGAATTAGATAGCGCAAACAGCTTTTGATTAGCATAAGGCTGTATTAACTTCTGCACCTTTACTGGTCAATCCAGATTTCTCTAAAGAATGTTTTATTCAGTATGATGCCTATAAATCTGGTATATGGAGCGTCCTCTATCACAATCAACAATGATCATACTATTATTTGTTTTTTTTGTCACTATTGATTTGATTGCAATAAAAAAATTAATTTTGGGGTTTTTTTATTTCCAAATGATGATCGTACGATAATTATAAAATGTTATGTGTTTGATGGTCATATATTTTGTTGACTGTGTACTTGTTTTAGGACGGTTACCACACGGAGTGTGGTGTGGTTCATAACACAGTAAACTTCGTTTAGTAAATTATATTAATGTGGAAACCCCAGCTGAAAAAGTTAAAAAAATATTTCTAGCAGAGCAAGCGCCAAATATTGAAGTTCCGCATTATTGGTTCTGAATTTCCTTCATTTGGGGATTTGTCCCAGCTGGGGTACAAATAGCTCTTAGGGCGTTAAATTAATTTAAATTAACAAAACAAATAATTTTAGCACTTATAATTTTTAGTACACAAATAATAATTACATATTGAATACAATTAAAATTTTGGCCTTAAAGAAAATAAATTTTGTTTGTTTACTAAACATTAGAAGTACTAAAACCAATATGTTTTAATATTCGAACCTATACATATTTATAACGCCCTTATAGCTATCAGTAGCCCAGCCAGGGCCGGCCTATGATTTTTAGCGCCTCGGAAAAAAATTCTGTAGTCACAAGCCAAAGTCGGTTAAGTCGAGATAAGCGAAAAATGAATTAATGTAACAGACATATTTGAAATTAAACTTTTTTTTTTGTAAGCAAAATTTAATGAATTTTGGTTTATTTTTGTAGAAGTTATGCAGAAAAAACATATTCGCGTAAGTCAGATTTAATTATATGATTTTGGAATAACCGTTTAAATTGTAAAAATCTACCTTAGTAGTCGTTAAAACGGGGAAAAAACAGTTTTGGTCATATTAACTTTAAATTCTGAGTTGTGAATTTTTTAGAAAAGTAGCAAAGTAGACATAAGCGACTATTACTTATTTTAAATAGTTTTATGCATTTCCTAATAGTGAGTTAAGCATTTATGTCAAATTCGAAATACATATTTTAAACATCCAATGACACTTAGGTTGCTTTACTTTAATTATTTGTTTGTTATTTTAAAGCTTATGTGAAAATAAGCGTTCGATGTTGAAAGGCCGAATGTCGAAAGGCCGAATGTCGGAAGGCCGAATGTCGAAAGGCCGAACGCCGAAAGGCCGAATGGATCGGAAGGCCGAATGTCGAAAGCCGAATGTCGAAAAGCCGAATGGGTCGAAAGACCGAATGTGTCGAAAGACCGAATGTGTCGAAAGGCCGAATGTCGAAAGGCCGAATGTGTTGAAAGGCCGAATGTCGAAAGGCCGAATGTGTCGAAAGGCCGACTGTCGAAAGGCCGAATATGTCGAAAGGCCGAATGTGTCGAAAGGCCGAATATGTCGAAAGGCCGAATGTGTCGAAAGACCGAATTTCGAAAGGCCGAATTTTAAAAATATTTTCGTTCTCGTATAAAAATTGTTTGTTTGCGGGATCACTACATTTGGCTGAAAAAAAAAAATCCGGAAAATTTAAAATCCCGAATAGTTGAAAAGTAAAAATCCAGAAAAACAAAATCCCGAAAAAAAAAATCTAGAAATTACCGGAAAAGCAATCCAGAAAAAAATCCAGAAAAAATATTTTGTTTAAAATCAATTAAAATAAATCAATTTTATTGGCATTTTTAGACTTATGTCCTCACTTGAAACATTTGTGGTACATCTATCAGTAGAAGCGATACGAGCGATGCAATTCCTTTGATCTGTGTCTGCAAGGTTGACGAAGCATTTACGAAGCATTAAATCCATAAGTCGCTCTAATACATCCGTCGATACCATACCAACCCAACGAATTAAGCTAACCACAAAATAACTTGAAACATTTGTGATAGAACTATCAGTAGAAGCGATATAAGCGATACGATTCCTTTGATCTGTGTCTGCAAGGTTGACGAAGCAATTTCCATTATCATAAATATTAAGAACTTTACGTAAAACCTCAAATTTGATAGACATTTTATAAATTTTAATTATAATTTGGTCCGCACTTTGATAATTATGTTTCTGGATTTTAGTTTTCTGGATTTTTATTTTTCTGAATTTTTTTGTTTCTGAATTTTTTCGGTATTATTTTTTTCTAGATAAGGTAGCCAACCCTTTGTTTGCATCAATGTCCACTGTAGTGAGGTTTCAGTGTACATTTCTGTCCAGCAATATTCTTGTAATGAATTACCTGTAACATAGCATTTGTACCTCTCATCAAATCTTTAAACTTTAATTTTTTTCAAAAATAAAATTACTTCCGCTCCATGAATAATAATTTTATAAATTTTTAGGACGAACGAGAGTGGTTACTGTGATTGTATAAAATAACTATAATTTCTATAAGTAGTTCCCTTATATTCAATATGATCTGCAAGAATTATATTTCTGATGTCTAAACGCATTTCACTGATCAATTTGCCATATATTGAAGAGTTGAGGTCATTTGGAAATTCACTATGTTTTATTATTGATATATCCTTTTCCATAAAAGTATCAGTCAACACCGAAGTGAAATTCTTCTCAAATAACAAAAATTATGTATGTATGTGTTTGTACAAATTGCATTCATTCAGGCGATGTTTTGTGCAACAAAAGTTGCATATAAATCCCCAAAAAGTTGTTTAGTAAATAAGAATCACAAAAAAATTAATATTATGGTTGGCTAAATGCCAATAAGCCTGTAGACTTTGAAATAAAAATGTCAAATGGTTGATAACAGGCAATATATGTTATGTATGTATGATGCACCAAGTTTTAACGAAAAATGTGTTCAACAAAAGTCAAAAGAATCATATACGATAAGGGCTTCTGAAATACCTACTGTTTAGGTTTTGTATAAAAAAAGTCTATCGGGGGATCGCTGGTGTCGGTGATATGAAAAAAGGCAACATATATACGCAGTACGTTTCAATGAAGAAATCGCTTCAACAAAAATCCAAAATCCAAAATGCGAATATGGTTTCTAGGATACCTGTTATATTGACTTTGTACTGGAAATTTCAAAAGGACTCCAAAGTGCAACATTTTCAAAGCATGTGGCATAGGAAAGTGTTGCAGAAATTCAAATTATTTGCGTGGCGATATTAAACCATTTGGGAACGCATTCATGTTGCTTGCACGAGATTTCAGGCAAACATTACCTGTAATTGCTCGACCAATACCAGCGGACGAAATAAATGCTTGCCTGAAATACTCTACTTTGTGGCGACAAGTAAAGACGCTGAAATTAACTACAAATATGCGTGTCCAGCTGCAAAACAATCGATCAGCTGAAATATTCTCACATCAATTGCTGGAAATTGGGAATGGAAAGGTGCCGATTGATCTGACCTCAGGACGAATTTCATTGTCTCATAACTTCTACAATTCAGTGACGTCAAAAGAATAATTGGCTGAAAAACTATTTCCCAATATTCAGATCAAATATAAGAATCACGATTGGCTCAGTGAACGAGCCATTCTTGCGTGATTGCGTGTTATTCATATCGCTGACCACAGGGATCGACCAAATGATATTTTACAATAAGGCTTATATAATATACATCCCAGTAACCATAGTCGAATGTCTATCTTTTGATTTTTGTTGAACTGATTTCGACGTAAAATTTGATGCAACTGACTGTATGTAATAAGTTCGAGCTGGCCTGTTATTTATGTAATTTTACATAAAATCATAACGTAAAGCCAATGAACGGTTTTTGCTTTAATCATTTTTACTAATAAAAGCTGCCTAAATTGGATATTTTAAATTAAATAGAATATTAGAAAAAACATTTTTTGGAAAGACATTTAAGCGATTAAGTTACCACCGCATACATAAAATATATACGTATGTATATACGGAAAATTTGGAATTTTATTTTGGGAAGTATTTCACCGGCATATGCGCATATGCACATATTATAAGCGAATCGAACAGCACATTTTTTGTCAACTGTCAGAGGTAAATTTCTCCTCGATAAAATAGCGTTCGTATAATATTTTATTTCTCGGTGTTTAGACTCAAAACGCATAGATTTTAATGGTTCAGATTTTAATATTATAGTGGGGTATAGGGTAAAAACACGTGGTGCTTAGGTTTAATGTTTTCTTTAAAACAGTTTATATAAAGTTGATGGTGATTTTTGATTTTTTCTTTAAGACAGTGAATGTGATAACTGGAAAAGCTTTCTCGAAAAACTAATTCACCTAAGTCTTCTAATGTAGTTATATATTCCAATAATGAGTCTGGTGGTGGAATTAGATCGCCAACGTAAAACAGAAAGAATTCTAATAAAGAAAGCTTTTCTCTCGCAGTTAAATGGAGTTTTTTTTTGCTTAATATGTTCTAATTTGATAGTTCCGGATTGGTTCGATATTTATATTACTCCATATTTAAAATTTTTGATTCGATAATTCAAGGTATCTATTGTGAACAAATATTTGTCGGTTATGAATGAATACAAACAGTTAATTATTCCAAATTTGATGATGCCCTCCTTCATGTCATGCATAATGTCAACAGAAAAATTTTCGGTTACATGAAACGTATTCAAATTATTTAAAATGGATTGTTTTTTAACTCCAGTTTCTTTAAATGTATCTGAATTATAGTTTGACATTAGACAATTGTATACTTCCCGATCACGTACAATACTTTATCATAAGGCAAAGTTTGCAGAAGAAATTATGTGAAAATGATTGGGAGAAAGCAAGGATAGAATTCAGTCCAAGGTTGTCGAACTACGGGTTAACACCACTTGATAATAGCCAAGTGATTTTGCAGCATTTCGTTAGCTTTTTGAAACATTTGGATAAAACAAAAATGTTCGGCCACTAGGGCGGCTTTTAATAACTGGGAAAACTTTACGAGCAAACCTAAAATTAAAGAGATGTAGGCATCCATTTCAATTCAGTATTTGAGATCGGTAGTATACGAACGACAACTGCCAAGAAACAATAGTCTCAGTTAATTGAAGCCATTACATCGATAAAATCGTTCATAGAATGGAGAGTTTTCAAAAAAATTAAATATGAAAATGTTGTGACCTCGGGATATTGCCATCAAACGAAACATTGATAATGTTTAAGGACCAAATATTGAAAACTTTAGCTTTGCGTAAATTTTTACAAATCCTACAAACATGTAACTTTTTGTACAAGATGTTGTAATTGTGTTTTGGTAATACTTTTATTCATTGGTTACTCTATGGACTGCTATTAAAATGTTGTTGAAGCTTGTTTTTATTATAAGTTTCAAGGTATTGTGCCAAATATATTTTAATCATGCTAAAAGCATTTAGTGTTATAAGTGAGGTTTATGGTAGTAATGACGCTTCATTATTAAAACAAATAAATTGTGCATTTATGACCCTGATTTTGTTTGGCGCTTTATTCTTTTTTTGATAATTTCTTAAAAAACTGTGAATTGAATGCTTTTAGTATCGTGAACATTGAACTGTTGAATCTAAGGTTAAAATCATTTACGATTATGGAAATTTGTGTTGTGATGGAGTTGTTTAATTAAAAAAACGTGGCAATCTAATTGTACCTATATAGCTTATCAATTGGAACCGTTCGCCATTGTAAAATATTTATTGTTTAATTTTATTGTATTACCGCCCTCCTCATTGAAATCATTAAAGGTCATGTTAATGTAATACTAATATAATTTGCAGGAAACAAAAATAATCAGTATCGCAGGTTGTTCACATTTGTAAACGCACATGCTCTTTACTTATTTCCTCCAGTTTGATCTACTGAACCCGTATACGTACATATATATTACATGTAGGTACAGCGATTCTCTACAAAAATGTTCAACACCAAAAGAGGTCCTGAATACCCGTTTTGATGTTGATGAAAACCGGCGGAAATGTTTTCTATAATAATATTATTAAGTATACATATTGTAATCGTTAAAACAATTTTGTTCCAGATTTTCACATTTCTTGACGAATTAGGTTACTAGGACTCCAAAACATCGCTTAGAAAAATGTTGTGTCCGTCCTTCCATCCTTCCGTCATTCCAGTCATACATTTTTACTTTTGCCTTTTGGTTGAAATTGTATACCAAGACAGATTTTAGTAATAAGCAATTTGTGTTAACTTCTAAGTCCATTCGAGTCAAGGATATACTAGATGGTTGCAGTGGAAGATAAAACTGCGAAACAGATTTTTTCAAAAACGGGACCGACCATTTTTTGCTATGTTGATGATACATTTTACAATCTATCATCTACCGGTTCATAAAATTTGAAATCGATTGACGCATTGTTTAACCCTTAATACTATGCCAGCAAAGCGAAAGTCGACACCCGTTTCACAAAAACTTAAGGCAGTAGAAGAAGTTAGTGAAACAAGGAGGGTCACTAAACTCTTTAGAAAAAGCTACTGGATATACCAAAGAATTCAAATTCGAAATTTGGTGAAACAAGAGAACAAACTCTTAACAACTAAAAATGTACCAAAGCGTGTTCGTGGCTGAGTTTGCAAATCAATCTTTCCAGATATTGAAAAAAAAATCATTGAGGGATTCAAAAGCCAACGAACAAAAACGATGGAAATAGCAGATGCTTCACCAAATCAACCCAATATGTTTGCTGGCAGCGTTGTTAATGACAACACAACTGTATAAAAATCAAGTGCTAGGAGTCAAAAATTGAGTTTTACAATTCTTCGAGTACATTTAAGTAATTAAGCAATTGTCTACTCGTGTAGACAATTCAAAAAATGGTGTAGATAATGTAGTCAATATCGACAATGTAACAATGCGTCGACAATTTCCATCAGCTGGAAAAATGCTATTGCAAATTCAGAGAGCTTTCGGGAAACTCTTATGATGGTTTCCTCGGGAACGAAAATTGTAGATAAGCATTTGAAGCCTTGTCTGAGTTTAGTATCAAAAGCAACGAGGGCCAATTTACAATGAGCAAGGAAAAACTTGTGGATTCTTACAGTGAATTCTATATCTGAGAAATCTGCTTTTAAATAATTTTGAACCAAATTTGACGGCTACTAACATATTTTACAAAACAACAATTCTATTTTTTGGTGATATGCTAGAGGAAATTCAAAAGGAGGTCGAAAAGCTAGACGTATTATAGAGGTAGATAACGATCTTTTGAAGAATTTTATTGCTAAGTGAAATCGAAATTATTATCAAGAATCGCGGAACACAGACGTCCATCGGTTGGACTAAACCAAAGCAGCACTGATGTGTTGGGACTCAATCGTACAGCGGGCAGTCGTTCCAATTTGGTGATGTTGCCAAAAATCGAGTTACCTTAGATTTGAGGAGAGCACAAACATTGAACCGATTTTATAAATGAATTTAATACCTACATTGATTCAGACGAGGGTTTGAGTTCGTTACAAAAATTCAACTACCTCTGCAAATTTGTGAAAGCGGAAAGGCTAAAAGTATGTTGATGTCACTGGAGTTAACCGGCGGAAATTATACTGAGGCGTTAAATCTATTGAAAACCCGTTATAACAACAAAGGCTTCCTTATCAGGTTCACATTCGAGAGATAAATGAAATTCCAGCAGTCGGCAAATCAGTATCATCTGTGCAAAAGCTTATCGATACAGTCAATGCCAACCTGCGAGACTTATTATCATTTAGGAATTATGAACAACTTGCCAAAGCATTATTCCTGCATATCATATTCGGAAAATTATAGATAGTGCTACTCAACTCAAATGGAAAGAAGATGCACGTACAAATTCTCTGCCGACCTGGAATGAATTGCAAGCGTGCCTCGTAAAAAGATATTTCATGTTAGAAAATTCAAATGCCAATCAACCACAATCAAATTCTATTTCGTACAGTCGTCCGTAGGCGAGCCGAATTTCGATTACTTCGTCAAATTTGCGAAATACTTCGTTAACCACAACTATCAATAATAATGAAGATAATGTGCATTGCGTTTTTATGATAAATCTGACCATTTGATTGCACTTATACCCTACATTTCTTGAATTAACACCTCAATCTTGTTTTATCGCTGTGAAACAACATCAATTATGTCTTAATTGTTTCAGCAAGAAATACCGAGCACGTTTCTGTCGTGGAATTAGATGTCGCACATGTCATCAGAAGCATCATACGTTGTTGCATATCGAAATAAATCGTCAGACATCGCCATCGCCAGCGCCTAATCCATCATCATTGCTTTTGTAGAATCCACTCGAACACAATCAAAAGACAGCTGACTCAAGCGCGGCCGTGCTATACATTCATATAATGATGAATTTAAAATTGAAACCATGAAGTTTCTATCATTTTAGCTACAGCTGTCATTCTAGTTGAACATTATATGCTGGTCAATTCGTTAAGCGTCCTACATTATTGGATTCTGCATCGCAACTAAATTTCATCACCGAACGTTTGGCGAAACTTTTGCATGCAACAAGATGTAAAACCAATGTGTCGATCAATAGTATAAACGATATTAGTACAGAAGTCAAATATAGGACAAAGCCATTGTTCTTATCAAATCATGTTCGAGTGATTATGCAAATCGTTTGGATATGTTAATATTGCCTAGCATCACATCGAATCAGCCGCCCAGATGTATCGAAATTGAAGATTGGAAAATTTCATCCGATATAGTACCAGCTGATCCATTATTCAACCAACCACATAGCGTTATTATGTTTATCGAAGCTAAAATCTTCTTTGAATTACTTGGAACTGATCAAATTAAACTGGATAAGAATCTACCATCATTGAGGGAGACAAAGTTCGAGTGGAACGTGTCTGGTAAGAGTGGTAAATTTAGAAATAAATACAATTTTTGCAATTTTGTTGCAGAGCTTAACCTCAATGAAGATAGCATTACACAAATTACTTGAACGGTTTTGGACTGTCGAAAATTATGGTGAAAATAAATCAATGTTTACCAAGGCAGAGGCTGAATGTGAAACTCATTTCAGTCAAACTTACAAGCGACTGGACTCCGGAAGGTTCGTCGTGAAACTGCCGCTCAAAGAAAATATTTCGTTACTCGGAGATTCGTTTCTGTGCCGCTAAGAATCGTGTTTTGAATCTCGAACGCAAATTATCGAAGTAGCGCGACCTTAAACGTCAATACAAAGACTTCATATACCGAGAGTATATATCGTTGGACCACAAAATGCAAGTATTTCATGCCACACCACTGCGTTTTTAAGCTGCGAAGCTCGACAACGAAATTGCGCATTGTGTTCGATGCTTCGTGCAAGCAATCTTCTGGAAAATCGCTGAATGTGAAATTATGAAGTTCGGTCCGACAATATAAAATGATTTATTCTCGATATACTAATTCGTTTTCGGTTCAATCGATTTGCGATAACTGCCAACGTCACGGGGAGTAAGAGGGAGATTTTTAATTACAGTGTATCTTGTGGCGAGACAATCCCAACGAGAAAATCCATGACCGCGCATATAACCTCGAGTCATCTTGTCGGTTCAAACGTAATTCTAAATGACTTCTACGTTGACGATATGCTCAGTGACGGTGATACGGTCAAAGAATTTTTGAAATTACAGAAGGAATTATCTGAAATTGTACTCTATGTCTGCTTTGAATTATGCAGATGGGCATCAAACGATGAACAGATAGGCATCAAACGATGAACAGATAGGCATCAAACGATGAACGTTTGCTGAGAAACGTTCCGGAAATGCATCGCGAGAAGTTTATAAATATCGACGAAGACAAAGTAATTAAGACTGGGCTTTCCGTGGAAACCCGACGTAGATGAATTTAATTTTGTTTTTACACAAAAGCATCTCGACGTGAAAATTACAAAACGCCAGGTCTTAGCCGCTATCGTCAGTTTGTTTGATCCACTAGGAATAATCAATCCAATTATTGTCCTGGAAAACAATTTTTGCAACACATGTGGAGGCTAAAAATAGTGTCAAATTTCGTGCCAAATTTCGAAGTTACCAATTACCAATGAATATGATTAATCACATCAACATTTTTCGTTTGGTTTATCGCCAAATTCGTAAACAGACAAACAAAATCGTATTGGTGGATCGATTCCGAAATCATGCTAAACTGGTTAGTCGCACATTCATATTCAAATTCGTTTGCCGCGCTCAATTCATGTAAATGAAAATTCATCGATTTGTACATCATGTTATTACCAGGTGGCTAATAAACGTCAAAAAATTAAAAACGAGGTATCATCGGTTAATAATTCATTAAATTAACCTGTTACTCCATAGACAATGACGAGAATATTTCGAGTATGAGTGAAAGTGAGGAATGCCAAATAAAAAGTGTTCTCGTGCGTGAAAAACTTAATAAGATATTACCAGCCCTGCCGAAATCTCTAACTATACAACAAATCCAGGAAGAATTCAACACAACCCAATATATGGTTCGGACAGCTAAAAATATTTTAAACAAAAATGGGTCACTGAGCCTTCCAGCACCCAAAGTTGGAAAACGGATCAATGATGAACTCAGGCATTCAGTTTAACTATTGATAAAGTTAAAGTTCAGAAACCCCTAATTATGTGCACATTAAAGGAGTGTTATGAGGGCTACAAGTTGAAACTTAAGGATGAGGAATAAAAAAAAATTGGTTCTAAATTTTCTCTGCTACGTCCTAAAAACTGTGTTCAGCCAGGAAGCAGCGGAACGCATACAGTTTGCGTTTGTATAATACATCAAAATGTCAAATTAATTTTTTCATGGAACTAGGATGGAAACTGTCACCAATGGAAAAATTTCGCGATACCAGGACTGCATTTGCCCAGGATTGGATAATTTTCGCGAATATTTGAAAAACGACAATGATTTTTGGACAATGATTGACTGGATGCTAAATTATCGTTTAGTCAGTGGGTTTCAATTGACCGATGCAACTTGGAAAAATATTCTAAACTAATTAGACGAATTTCTGGATTACTTCATAATTAAGCTGAACAATTTGATTCCTCACTGCTTTATATCACTAACACAATCCGATTTCATAAAATATAAAAAGTTAACTCTGGAGCCAACAGAGGTACTACTTGTGATTTTGCAGAAAATTATGCGTTTATAATGCAAAATGCAGCACAGGGTTTTCATTGGAACAACAAACAAGCGACTATTCATCCATTTGTAATTTACAAAACTGAGGGAGGGATATTGCAGCACTACAGCTTCTTTATAATATCAGATTGTCTTCATCATGACGCTGTAGCAGTTCACTTGTTCATAGAAAAATTATTGCTGTTTTTAAAAACAAAAATTCCGGATTTATCTAAAATTTATTACGTCACAGATTGTGCAGTAACACATTATAAAAATAAAAAAAAATTTATGAATATAACTAAACACAAAGAGGATTTTGGAGTTAATTGTGAGTGGAATTTTCACGCAACTGCTCACGGAAAGGGACCATGGAGTAGGAGGTTCTGTTAAGAGAATGGCATCCAGAGGCAGTTTCATCAAAGAATATGATGGTGACATAACCAATGCGGAGGAATTTTTCAAATGGACTAAAACGTTGAAAACTGATATGGTTTTTGAATTTTGTTCAGATACTGAATATAAATTGAAACAAATCGAACTAGACAGTAAATTAGAGAACTTGAAAACAGTAAAAGGGACTCACGATTTTCGTGCAGTTATACCTTCAACAAAAGGCTACTTAAAATGTAAAAATATTCAAATAGTGAAGATTATGTAACATGTAGATTTTAACCGTATAAATATCTTTAAATTTTTATCCTTATTTTGTAATAAATTTATTTACTGCCAATATTTCTTGTTTTAAATTTAATTTTGAATCACAAACACGAGTGAAAAAATAACCCTGGAAAAATTAAATAAAATCGACTTTTTGTAAGAGGACCAAAAATCTACCATTCAATTTTTGAAATTTTCAAAATAGGTAGAGTCATACTTAAACGTATTTTGCACGAAAACGAAAAATTTTACTAGCGCAAGTTTTTAGTATGTTCAATCGAATTAAAGGACGTAAAAAAAAAAATGGACGATCATTGAGAAATTTCAAAAATAAAAATTTGGCGGGAAATTTGAAATTGAAGAAATTAAAGAACTTACCGAATTAATTTACCTTTGAAACGATCCCAATATCATAAAATATATCGGAGATTTATTTTTCCTTTTATAACCATAAACACATCATGTTCATCATTTTTCTCAAAATTTGACACCCTGTATTTTAAACAACAACAACAAAAAATCATTTTCTACAAAAATTTTTTTTAACTAGTACTACCAATTGAAAACATAAAAAATAAAAAATTTAAACACGACTTACAAAAATTTGTGATTTGACGTATTTTTCATCTTATGTATGTAAATAATATCAGACGTTCAATTTTCTTATTAACATTTTTTTCAATAAAATTGAATTTACCTACATTGTAATTGTCTTAATTTTCGATATTTTATGTGATTCTTAAAGGTTTATAACCTTATCCGAGATTTGTTTAGGGTGTTATATTATTTATGTAGAGCATTTGAGATATTAAGCGAAATTCACTCTAGAATTCTAATTTTATTCGAGATTTTCGGAATATTAGAAATTTCTTGAGAATATTGCGATTATTCTAACTTAATCAAGTTTGTACGATTTAGGTCGAAATTTTTGATATTTTATTGGATTTATAGAAAGATTTTAGCTTATTTGTTGTCTGTTTGGCACGGAGTGTAATGTAGTAGATATTATTTAAAATTTTAAAGATTTTTCGATTATTCGTGTTTTAGTTAAATTTCGATTCAGTGTAGTATTCTATTTTGTGATCTTACAGAGATGAGATTCTAAAGTCAGATTATTGGACTCATCTAGATTTCAAAATTGTTAGTGTTGAATAGTGTTAAGTGTTATTATAACCAGTATATAGAATTTTCGAGATTTTGCAAAATCTGCTTGATATTTATTTTTCAGATTAATCGAGATTCGAGTTTTCTGCGAATATTCGAAATTTTTTGTCCATTTTGAACCATTTGGAGATTACGCGATCATTTCGAAATTTTTCGGGTTTCTCAATATTCAGGTTTCGAAATTTTCTTAGAATGGTGCTATAAACTGATTAACTTGGAGGATGTTGAGTTACATAGATGACATTTTTGGAAAAATATTTCAAATTTTCCAGAGTTGAAGAGAAATTTTGTTTTCACTGAAAATTTTTCAAAATTTCCAAAATAAATAATTCAAAGAGCAAAGGCTTTATTGGGGCTGTAAGCATTTATACACGATGTCGAAGAAACCGAAGCAGTTATTGCTGGACGAGATAACGTAGAACCCGAAGTAATTATTACCGAGCACGATGCCGATGAAACCGAACCAAATGTAATCGGCCATGATTCCGACAAAGGTAAACCAAATCTTATCGAAAACGATTTTAATGAAACTGAACCAAATTTTGCCAAACGCGATGCTGAAATCGAATCAATTTTTTTTTTTTTTTTTTTTTTTATTTTTTATTTATTTATTTTATTTATTTATTTATTTATTTATTTATTGTACTTTAACAATAATTTAGTATTAAAAGGAAAAGCACAGATGGAAACAGAGTAAACGGAACAAAAGAACAAAAATAAAATGATGAAGCTGCTTCCATTAGGCAGAAAAACCTTTTAAATTTTTTCAAACAATTTCCATCTCATGCATACACATTCTATTTTGAGCAATAGCTCAATTATCACCGTTTAGCGTATTCAAGAGCAAAATGCGGTTAGAGATGAGATTGAACAATACAACGGAAATTTTTAAGGTTAGTAAAAAACAAATTATTTGTAAACTAAGAAAACCGTGTGCTGTTTAACTTGTGGATATAGCCCACATTGTAGCACTTTTGAACGAGGTTACTTATGTTATCATAATCAGCAAAAATTGTAATTATAAATGAAAACAATTATCTTCTTTTTAAGGTGCTATAATACAATTAACCTGCAATACAAATGGAAACACTGACTCTACTTCAGATAGTGATAAGCAAACCAGTGTTAGGTCTTACGATTCCGATGACTCAGATGTCGATCCCAATTATGAAAAGTCTTCTTCAAGTGAGTCGTATTCTTCAGAAACTTCATCTAATGAAGAACTCGGCAATATTGAAAGCAGAATCAAACGAGGTACCAAAAAGAAAATTAATATTTGCTTCTGAACTAAAAAAAACGTCGAAAGAGAAACAAAAACATGCAAAATTGGCAAAAGAACAAATCGAAGCTGTTAAGGAACAGCGGCCATAAGTGTCAATATACAAAGAAAATTAAAAAGGACGACGGAACGTTGGAAAAAATAAAAGCAATTAGGGATGCCCGGAAATGAATACCTCCTTGTGGTGAAAAGTGTATACTAAAATGTTCACAAAAAATTTCACAGGAAGAAAGATAAACCATTTTTGACGAATATTGGAAAATGTCCGATCTGCAAAGGCAACGTGATTTCATATCCGCAAATATTACAACTGTACAACCAAAATATCGTTATCGAATGGAAAATAGCCAGCGTGGTTATAATAGTGCGTTTTATTTTGATCTCATAGAGGGCAAAGCAAGAATCTGTAAATATTTCTTTACAGCTACGTTAGGCATCAGTGATAGAGTAATTCGAACCGTCCCAGACAAACTAAATTCTAGTGAAACAGAAATAATTTCCACAGAATCTCGAGGAAAACATAAAAACCATTCAAGCGTTTCTGATGAAGCGAAAGACACCATTCGACATCATATTAATTCAATTCCGAGAATCGACAGTCATTATTGTCGCGCCCGTAGTGCGAAACAATATTTTGAAGGCGATAAAACTATTAGTGATCTATACAGAGATTACAAAGATTTGTGTCAAAATGAACATTTGGAGTATGGCAGATGTATTACGTCATATTTAACCAAGAATTTAATCTTTCATTATTTACCCATTTGAGAGAAAAAGTCTTGTCCCGCATCGAAAAAGAAAACGACAAAAAATCTAGTGGCTTTGTAGCAGTATACGATCTGCAAGCAATGTTGCCTTACGTGGGGAGACGTATCATCATTTTATTACCTCTCAAAATTAAATGTATTTAACTTAACGATTTTCGGCCTCATTTCAAATGATGAGAGGGAGAGCTGTTATATTTGGCACGAAGGACAAGCCAATAGAGGATCGAACGAAATAGTTACATGCGTATGGCGATAATGAAAAGGACACTGATAAAAAATCCACTAATGTAATTTTCTATTCGGACAACTGTGCCGGGCAGAATAAAAACATAAACATTATTAGCATGTATATGCATGCTATTTCAAAATTTGATACGATTGAACCCATTACACATAAATATTTTATAACTAGCCATAGCCAAAATGAGGGAAACTGTGCTCACTCAGTAATTGAACGACAGGTCAAAAAATCAAGAAAGTCGACACCTATTTATGTTCCCGAACAGTATGTAAGTATTATAAGGTCAGCTAAAAAAACTGGTAAGCCGTATACGGTTCATTAGCTATGCTACAAAGATTTTTTGGATTTTAAGAATCTCAACCAGTGTAATAAAAAAAATACTAATGGAGAAATTTTTAAGGTTAGTGAAGTCAAAGTTTTAAAATTAGAACAAGACAAACCGCACCAGTTTTATTAGTACCCCTCAACGAAAATTAAACAAGAAGCAGAAGTTGCAACTAAAAAAGGCGTGCTAATGAACTATAACCCTTAAATAATCGTCTAAAGTAAAATTCTTTATTATTTAGTCAAGTAAACTATTATTCGTTTACGTACTTTTAATTAGTGAACAGAACACTCTGTTTGTTTACGTTAGAAAATTTACTTTTTTCTGAGGAATTAATTATTTTTCCAAAATATACAGTATATAAATTTAGTACAAATAAAATGGCACCAAAAGTGATGTGTGGAATTTTTTTGAAAAATGCTCTTAAAATAAAGGTAGTACAAAATGCAAATTGTGTTTTAAATTAATAAAAACGTCTGGAAATACGAGCAATTTAAAAGGTCACCTAAAAACACATTCGACTGATACAACAAATAAATGTGCCACTACTTCTGATTAAAATTGTTCTTCGACAATTTTTTTTCTAATGTTAGTATAAATCTTGATGATTCGTGCAGTTCAGAAGCACTTACGATTTCTTAATCAACGGTCGATTGAAGAGGTATTCTCTAGCATTTTTACATTTAATGAAGGTGGTTCCAAATATTTCACAGTAACTAACGCCATATTCGAGATTACCAACCTATATCGATTGTGGATAATTACGGTTTTAAAAATTTTATAAAAGTATTATCAGGCAGGCGTTACAAAATTCCATCAAGGCCGATAATTACGAATTTATTGGACAAAAAATACGAGGGAATTTCTAACGTGTTTAAGAAAACGATTCGAGAATTTCGTAGCTATTGTTTAACAACGGACATATGGACTGCTACAATGCAAATAAGAAGTTTTTTAGGGGTAACAATGCATTTCGAACAAAACACCCAGATAAAAGGCGTAACGCTAGGAGTATTCGAAATGAAAGAAAAACATACGTCCATAAATCTAATTGATGAACTAAATAAAATTTTTGGAATTTGGTCAATAAATGATAATAATATAACTGCGGTAGTGTAACGACAGGCCACCGCCCGTCGTTCCCGCATTGGAAAGGTTTAACACCCCAACGCTTAACCTTATTCAGTATTTGCTTGTCGACGTAATTGAATAAAAAAAAAAAATAAAATAATTAAAAATCGCGGGAAAATAGATAGCTTGTGTAGGGGAATTTTGATTACGCCGTTTCAAATGTTTTAGTAGGAGAGCCCATTGGTTTTGTTTGAGATATAAAACCCGAAATTTGGATGTTCGCGACAGTCGGTCTTTGAATTTTGATTAAGCACGCGACTCAAGTAATTTTAATGGTGATAAGTGGATATCAGTTTTTCATGCTGAAAATAAAATCGAAAACTGATCAATAATATTGAGATTTAAATTTAATAAAATATTTTAAGTCATTAATATTATTAGTGAAAAGTAGTTATAATTAACATTTAATTAATATGTAGTATAAAATCAGTAGTTAATAGTCGTGTTCCAATCGACCACCTCAAGTACTTATAAGTACTTGATATGGTCGACTGGAACATGACGAATATGACAAACAATTTAATTTAACTTGCTTTTGGTGATAATTAATTACGGGTACCGGAATTTCAATTAATATAAATCCCGTTGAGCTACAAACATAAAAAGTGTGAATGAATCACATAATTTGGAGCGTAATATTCTGTATAATGATAGTGTAATTAATTTAAGGACGATTTACTTTACTTAATTAAGTATAGTTCCATATTTTTTTTTGTGTTATGAACGTACTAAAATAAAAATAATTTTTATATTTTCTAATCATAATCTCAGTTGTCGAAAGTTATTGTGAATTTAAATAAACTGATCTTTACCTAAAAAGTGTAAGTGTGGTCTGTGTGAAAATAAAACACAAATATTAAACATAAAAATTGTAACGCAAGGGAAAACATGAAAAAAACATTTACAAAGAATAAATTAATTCCTATATATGTAGCGTTTTATAAATAAGGTGACCACACGTAATTATATTAATTTTCGAAAAGCTTAGTGAGGAATGAAATATTTCTAAGTGAACAATTTAAGTGACCTAAGCTTGTGTGTTGCAACTAAAACTAAACGTATTAAATTAGAGTCTGTAAGTGAAAATTTAAACGTGCAACAGAAAAATTTATAAAATTTTCACATTATTACTAACATACGTGAAAATTAAAAATTTACAAAATGGCAGCATCAAACAACGTGGGACAACGCGGTTGTCTAATCTAAGTTAAGAATTATTCATTTACTTATTTAATTTATATAATAATAAATTAGACATCTCCAACTTTATTATCATATATTGTAAATTATTATTTGTTAAGTTAATTAGGGGGTTAATGACGTCATGGCTAGGTTTAAGAATTTCACATTGAAATCATTTATTCACATTTTCTTGAATTTTTGTCTCTTTTAAATGCCTAATAAATTTATTGTCTTATTAACTAATTAATAATTTCATTAACGGTTACTTTATTCTCTGATTTCGTTCGTATTTTCGGATTGTTAATTTTCAGGATGAGAGGCTGATAGCTCTATCGTGAGGATGACTTGGTAAGTGTCGATCAGTTCTAGTAGGTTGATCTGCACCTTAATCATTCCCTAGTTCTTATTTCCTTTTAATTCCATTCTCGTGGTCCCCACCCCACTCCCTGAGCCTTAGCCGGCAGAAAGATGACCACGCCAAAGCTCTAAATATGCTACAAATATTCAGTGACGAACAGCTCTATTTCGGAACGAAGGCATCTTGGTCCCCGTCGATGCCAACCAGTTCGTTACAGTAGTTAGTGATGGAGCCAAAAATATAACCAAAGCTTTGGAAACTAGGTTTGGTTCGAACAAACATATTCATTGTTTGGCGCATCAGATTAATTTAGTTGTGCAAAATTCTATTAAGTCTGTTGAAGCACTCGGGCCCTTATTAATAAAAATTAAAGATATTATCACATGGTTTAAGCACAGGCGAGTGATGAACTTCGTAAAAGCCAATCTTCGAGCTGTACTAAAAAGCTTATACAAGAAGTGCCTACACGATGGAATTCGTTATTCCATATGATTGCAAGGATTTTAGAACTAAATGATGTAATAAACCAAATATTATATCGTTATCCATCAGCACCACTTATGGTTTCCGCCAAGGAACTTCATCAGCTTAAAGAAATAAAAATGCTATTACATCCGTTTGAGGCAGCTATGAAGGAAATTGAAGGGGAAAGTTACGTAACTAGTAGCTTAGTTATTCCAATGGTTTTTAATTTGCAACAACAAATTTTACGTTCATCAGACGACATAAAATATGATATTTCGATTAAATTAAAATCAGCTTTACTTCAAGAATGCAAAAGACGATTTCACTTAATTGAGGAACACAAAATTTTGTCAATTTCTACGCTTTTAGATCCACGTTTTAAGAAAATGTATTTTAATTCTACAGAATTTAATAATTCGCCCAGAATAATTCGGGAAGTAAATCGAATGCTAAAAGAGAATGCTGCTCAGGATTTAGATCAATTAGAAACATCAATAAACGCATCATCCAATGGTAATTACTTTTTACTTCATGTTAAATAACGTTTCTTATTTTGATTTGTATGTAGCTAACACAAACAAATCTTTATAGCTGAGCCTGAGAAACAATCCAACATTGGATCACACTCTTTATGGGGACGTCATACAAATTTGGTGCCTAAAAATATGCGGACATTATTGAGTACAAAAGCAATGATTTATCTGAGCTTTATTTACTTTTAAATAGCGCGGTTGTTGCGTTAGCTACAAATCCATTAATATGGTGGGATAGTATATCAGCGACATATCCAAGCTTGAACAAAATTTGCTATAAAGTATTTAGCAATTGTTGCAACTTCCGTACCATCAGAGCGTTTGTTGAGGTTTAAGTTTATAGTGTTTAAGTTTGAACAATTTAAATTTAAATAATTATAGTGTAGTTTATAAACAATAATGGTGATAGTAGTGAATAAATAATATTAAATAATTATTATAGTGTATTGTTAATAATAATTATAGTGGTTATGGTTAAAAATATATTTTGGATATACAAAATATTTTTAGATTTTTGAATTTTTTATGGTGGTTGAAAGTAGATAATAAATGCTAGAATAAGGTATAGTGAATAAAACTATTATTATAGTGAATAGTTGTAGTGTAATCGACAATTTAGTGAATTACACCCATGTGCATAAAAAGTGAAAAACACAAACTTTCGTGTTGTGGATCAAGAAAATTATGAGATTTGTTTAGTGATAATTAAAACACAAAAAAACAGTTAAAGCAAAGGGTTTTAACTCAGCCAACGTGGCAGAGGAAAATGAGGGTAGCTCAGCGCCAGCCGAAGCTACTAAAACCGGGACTACTACTGCCAATATTAAAAGAGCACATGAAGTCGAAGTTAACACAGATTCGACAAAAAAAATCATTGTAGACATGCAGGCGGTTGAAGCGAGAAAATCCAACGTGGCATCAACAAGTGTAAACGCAACAATGGGCGAAAGAGCACAATCGATGAAAAAAATAGAGATCAACACATTAGACCGTAACAAAGCAAGGTCACGATTATCACTAAACAGTGACACAATGGATGTCGAAAAAATTAAACTTGCAGCCGAAAATCATCGGCTCAAAGAACGGATTGCAAAGATGGAAGTAGCAATATCAATAATGAACGAACAATGGCCGATGGTAAAACTACAAAAAAAAGAAAATGAAGAGACTGCAGCATAACTCCAAAGGTTACAAGAAAAGGAATTAACAGTTGCGGGTACTGAAGTCAAAAACCGTTTCGAATAGCCGGAAGAGACAACCACCCTAGCAGATGATGATGCCAACATGAGTGGGGACGATGAAGAAAACACGCCACTCCAAGTTGTAAAACGTAAAAACCAAAATAAATAAATAGGGCAACAACATCAAACAAAAAAATCCAGTTAATCGTCAACAACCAACACAACAATCAAATCAAAAGGCAGCTGTAACGGCACAAAATAACAATGAGAAGACAAATACAACGGAAACAACAACAAAGAAGAGTATGCGGCCACCACTCATACACATACACTTCCAAGAAATAAAGGATACAATTGCAGTGATCAAGGAATCAAATATCAAGGACTTCAATATCAAACGCATAAACAAAGCCAAACATACTTTACAAATTGACAATCTAGAAAATTACAACACAGCAAAGAACGTGCTAAAACAAGTAGAAACGAAATTTTTTACATACACGCCAAAATCGGAAAAGCCGAAATCAATTGTCATAAAAGGATTACACGAGGATGAAAACATAGAAGACACCAAAACAGAAATAGAAGAACACGACATAAAAGTGGTTAATATAACACAATTAAAAGCAAAACACGCATTATAGAAACAAATTAAATTACCATTATACATCGCTCAATGCGCACCCGATACAAACATAGGACTCATTTATAAAATCAAAACGATAAATTACTAAACAATTACATGAGAAACATTAAAAAAACAGGACGCAATAACGCAATGTTACCAATGTCAAAGATTTGGACATGTGACTGCAAATTGTAACCTGCAATATAGATGTGTCAAGTGCGAAGAAGCACACGAACCGGATAAATGTGAAATTAAGGAGACAATAACCAAAGATGACATATACTGCGTAAACTGCCGGGTAAAGGGACACTCTGCCTCATATAGGGGATGTCCAACGTACCAAGCAACATTGACAAGACTTCGTGAACAAATTGAAGAAAAACGAGCACAAACGCGTAAACCAGCTCAAATTCCAATAACAAAAGATACATTTGTAAATAAGGAGAGTGGCACGTTCGCAGAAATGTTGAGCGGAAAAAAACAACATCCAACAGCAACAACATCAACAAATATATATAACAACACAACAATACAACAATTAACTTCCAAAATGGACAAAATGGCGGAAACAATCATCAATCAAGGCGAACAAATAGCGCAACTCCTGGAGTTAATTACACAATTAACAAAATGAATAACACAAACAACAATAACAAATTAAAATTGGTGGCAATAAACGTAAATTCCATTATAAGCATACAAAGAAGACTCAACCTATTAAATTTCATACAAAAAAACAGACCAGATATTATGCTTCTCAGTGAAACGAAACTAATCAATAAACATCAAATAACACTAAAAGATTACAACATAATAAGACAGGACATACCCGAAGGAACACGAGACAATAATATCACACAAATAATACCAAATAATATAAATATCACAAATAACGAAATAGATAACCACATAAATACCATAACACAAATAATTAATTCAAACATAAAAATGACAATACCAACAATAGTACGGGCTAACAATATGGAATGCTACATGAACCAAACAATTAAAAAACTATAATAAAAATAGATAAAATCAACACCAAATAAACATAATAAAAGCAGAAATAAAACGGATCAATGAAATAATTGTGCAAAATGTTAAAATTGAAATAAATAAGCGATGGACAGAGCACATGACAAACATAAAGCCTGGCCCAAAAATGTTCGCTCAAATAAAGAGGATCAGCTCAAAAGACACACAATATTTTAACATAAAGCAGCTACATGTGGAGGACACCGAAATAAACCAGATGCAGGAACTACAAATAGACTGGACACAAATAGAAAAAGATGGCGCTAAATACAATAGCTACGAACCACAGCATAATCTAAACATAATTGGACATTTTATA
Organism: Tipula helvola; assembly: GCA_963556165.1. Taxonomy (NCBI): domain Eukaryota; kingdom Metazoa; phylum Arthropoda; class Insecta; order Diptera; family Tipulidae; genus Tipula; species Tipula helvola. The sequence continues at coordinate 166,605,169 of OY744483.1, read as the reverse complement.
CAAAAAACTATCATACAATCCCGAATCCAACACTAGGCAAACCAGAACATGCACAAATTATTAAACAAACAATAGAACCACTAATCACAAATTTTAATAATAATACCTCTGCAATAGATCCTCAATTCAACTATATAACAAATAATAACCCATATTTTGTAAATACTACTCAATTAATACAAATACTAAAATGCCTGAACACAAAAAAATCATTTGGATTAGACAAAATTCCATGCATAGTTCTGAAACATCTGCCACTGGATCTGGTCAAAGAAATATGCTGCTTATTTAATCATTGCCTCAACAATAGAATCTTTCCAAACGTATGGAAAACGGGAAAAATATATCCAATATATAAAAAGGGTAAATCAAGGGTTGATCCACGCAATTTCCGACCGATAAGCCTTCTCTCAAATTTTGGAAAAGTTGTTGAGATAATTATCTATGATAAAATCCAAGATCATATTAGTGAAAACGCGCTACTAGCGGACTAACTAACAGCTGATGGGTGTCGAAACTTGAACCAAACTGATTGCACTGGTACGATCCTAATTGATATGGAGAAGGCTTTCGAGTCAGTATAGCTTGATGGGCTGCTATACAAACTGGGAAAAATGAATTTCAATACGGACTTGCTGCAATTGACTTATGAGCTGCTGTATGGAAGGAGATTTAAAACTACAAATGGGAAAGACTTATCAACCAATACATTCAACATACATAATGGATTACGGCAAGGGTAAATTACAGCGCCTGTACTATTCAGCCTGTATATCAAAGAACTAATAGAATGCGGGCAACTAAATTCGGCACAGCTACAAACGATTGCATATGCTGATGACATCATCATATACGGCACAGCTAAGAAAGTAACAATAATTACAAAGAATATTCAGGAAGCAGTGGACTTTACCGTGGACTATTTACATACATGGCGCATTAAAATCAATCCGGCCAGGTGCGAAACAATTTTGTTTAGAAAGCCATATCAGCTATCAACATCCGACACACGTAGCAATTGGAAACGATTCCAAGTCGATATAGCTGGTACGAACTGTATGCAAGCGCCATCGGTAAAGTACCTAGGAATAAACCTCGACAAATTCCTCTACCTGGATGCTCACCTGGAAACACAGATTGTAAAAGAATAAAGAATATTTCATAAAAATAGAAACATCCTCTGCTCTGCCGATATACAAATACCAGGCAAACAGATCTGCTACAAGTCCTTGGTACGCCCAATATTAACATATGGTGCCCCAATATGGTGGAATGTAGGACCGTAAACGATGGAGAAAGTACGTATCTTCGAGCGCAAATGCTTCAGATATTGTCATGGCGAATTCCGAACGGCTACATCAGGTTACAAGAAATACATCTCCAACCAGAAACAATATGAGAAATTCGGAAAGGATAGAATTGACCTCCATATACTGAAACTGATAAGGGACCATATAAAGAGTGCAACCGAAAATCAAAAAAACTCGTTAATATTTGCCCCGTATTTTACTGAGGACCACATCAATGAGGCGAGCTGCAAAAAAGACAAAAATCCTGGGCCAGAAACTTTCCCGTACCTGGATAGAAAGGAATATATAGAAGACAAAAACACTAGATACCCGATCATATACCACCTGGAGCGACGTCAAAATATCAAAGACTTGACGACGAACTTTTCAAAAATAAAGATGAGTATCATGTACACAATAGATTTAACTTTTCCAATATTCTTATAGATCCTCAACAGAATGCAAGGATAAGATCTAAGTATTGGTGGCTCAACCCATAAACCACTCATACTGTTACAACACCCGATCCAGAATTTTGACAACACATTTGAATATTGATCTTAAACGATCAAAAAAAAATTAATTCCCATAATGAAATGATGAGCCGTGAGTGGAATTGGTGGAGGTCAATGGACACTGAAGCGAGTTGACCGAAACTAGTTCCGAAATAGTAAATGTTTTCCGGAATTTTTTTCTCACCTTTTTTACCGGATAAATATATTAAGACAAATTGATTAAAAACACAAAATTAAATTAAAGGACCGATTAAAATTATATAAAATAACAATTAAATTTAGAGTCTCTAGCTTTGGCCCATACTTTATATTTGAATATGACTTGTTAGAAATAAAGCCTGTTTCGAAAAAAAAAAAAAAAAAAAATCAGAGCGTTTGTTTTCTAAAGCTGGCCAAACAATGACTCAACAAAGAAATCGTCTTAAAGGCAAACGGCTTTCAAATTTATTATTTTTACAATCCATCGACAAAACATTCTGCGATCTATAAACTTAGTTTTAGAATTTCTTAATTTGAATATGAAATAAATGTAAGAATTCAAATAAAAATTTGCGTTTGTATTTATAATTTAGAATATAAAACTATGAACAATTTTATTTCGATAGATCGATGTATCGATGGTTTATTCCGATGTTTTCCCTACATCGATGTTCGACAGTTCGTTGTAAGTTTCTACTCCCTGGCAATAGCTCCAAGGCTTCCTAAGGGACCACGGCCTACAGTTTGAAAAACACTGTTCTACTCTATTGTCAACATTTGCGTGTGGACAATCTCAACATAGGTGTAGACTCACAACACTGAAAAAAAACCAAACCTCTATCTTGGAAAAAAACACGTATTATGTATTAAAGTCGTGTTGTAATTTCAATCCAGTTAAAAACTCCGCGGGTAAATGTTTATCGCGCTCGTTAGTAATAAATCAATTGTAAAATTACAATAAAATATTTAATTATATATCATCGTATAGGTTAGCTATATTATGTATGGTCTGTAACAGGTTAAAATCAAAATTTAAACCGATTTGAACCCGCCAGCATAATGTTATACGTTTAAATAGATAAAATAAACTTGATTTTATTTTAAAATCTTACCAAACCATTCAAAATATACAACCTTTCAATATACCCCGAATTGTAATCATGAACCACTACTAAATACAACAATAACAACTTAAGACGGTTATATAAAACTAGTTTTAAAAACTATCATGTTTCTTTATTTCACACAAAAAAAAAAAAAAAAAAATCAAATCTATAATCCACATATACGTTTTCTAATATACTTACATATAGCTATATATAAAATTCACCTGTAATATTTATTTCTTGTTAAAAAAAAATTCTGACGAAAACATACACAGAATATTATTTTCGTTTTCTCGAAAACAACATCCAATCATAAGTAAATATTCTTATCGAATTCTCGAATGGAATGCACACGAAAATTTTTTTATACATGTGTAACCCATACATTTTAATATATGTATGTATATATAATTCTAATCATTAAAAATTCAAACATAAATTAAGAAAAAATAAAAAAATATAAAAAACCATTAAAAACAAAACACGTGGCTTTTATTTAAGAAACAAGTTTTAAGATTTTATTCTTAAAAAAAAATTTTAGATGACATCACCCATAAATTTGTACAAAAAAATAAAAAATTAGAGACAGTTTGGCTTTTTTCTTATTTTTTCGTTAATTTTAAATTAAAATTTATTATTATTATTTTATTTTTTTGGAGATTAAATTTTATTTTTGTAAACTTACCTTTGTTATCTTATCGTAAAAAACAATATTTTTTTATACAGTATATATTGCTTAATATGTATGCGTATATACATATTCAAATGTGATAAGAATATTAATAAAAAAAAAAAATATTTTTAATGATGAATTATAGCGCTCCAAGAGCACGGTATGAAGTTCCTACAATTTATATTTGTACGTAGGAACTCTATACCTCGCTGATGGCAAACACTAAAAAATGTAAAATATTTTTTTAATTTTTTTTTTAAGTTCTAAATCTTAGCTGCACGTTGTCCCTTTATGTGTTAACACAAAACAAAAAAAAAAGATGATCGCGCGAGCTTTCATCTAGTTTGTTGTATTGTCGTCGACTGAATATCGTAGAATAATAATAATAAAAAAAAATAAAAATTTGGTATTTAATGTTTGAGTGTTAGATTTTGAAAAGTTTTATTTAACTTAATGTAAATGTATATGTATTTAATGTATGTGTATTTGTATTTTATTCTGTTATTTATTTTTAGTATTTAATATTGACCTTCATACAAACCAAAAAAAAAATCGAAAAACGAAAAAATAAATAAAAATAAACAGTAAAAACGCGGGAATACCAAATTTGAGTGAAATTTTTTATAGTCCACCAAAATTACTCAACATAATGTGAATGATCGTTTAATGATTTATGTGTAAAATAAAAAAATCGATCATTGATCATTAAATTCTCATTTTTAAAAGGCAACATTAAAAAATAAAAATAAAATAAAAATAAAAAACACTCAATTAATTAATCATAAGTTTGTGTACTGATGATGATGGTGATGGTCCAAAAAAAAAATTATTTACGTGGAAAATACAATTGAAATAATTTTCAACACGAAAAACAGATTATATGAGTGGATGTTGATTGTAGATGCACGATTTATTTGAACAAGTATTATATTTGTGGTTTTGATCGTTTAACATTTTTATTTTTTATTTTTTGGTTGTATATTAAGGGCAGGGCATATGGCATAAAATGAGAATATTAAATTTCTTGTTTTGGCTGCGCGGAATATTAAATTTCTTGTCTTGGCCAAAGAAAAGAAAATAATAGTAGTGCCTACCACAAAATATATTGGTAAAAAAAAAAATGTTAAATTAAATATAACCTTCACGAAAAAAAAAAAATTGGTTTTAAATTTTTTTAACTTGTATAGAGTCGAGAGTCTTAAGTTATTTTGGTGTTCCTTTAAGAAATCAACAACAAAAAACCGGTTGAAAAAAGAGTTCTTATATTTTTTTTTGTTGTTTTAACATTTTTTTTTTGTATATTTTTTATACTTCAATGATGATGATGATGATGATGGTACACAATGTATGTAATTTGGGTAAAAATAAAAATAAAAAATTAACTTGTGATTACATTCGATGATATTCTTATATAGTTTATAAGTAAACTTCTTACCTTGAAGAATATAAACATTTTATTTATTTATTTTTTTTTTTTTTTGGTTGATTAGGTACATTGATATTATACAAGTACGAGTATTCCTACCATGCCATTGTATTTTATGTACACCACAAATTATATAGTTTGGTATCATGTAATTTTTTTATGTAATAATATACAATGCGTATACAGAAATAGCCTTAAGGGAGTTCCAGATCCATAATTAATAAGTTAACAAAAACAAAAAAATTAAATGTTTAAAAATCATTAATAATCAGATCAATTGAGAAGCCATCATATATCACCCTTAAATTTGTATTATATATTGTTACCCTATAAATTAATAATTTATATGATCTATAACAACCCTCTATATTATATATTTGGTAAACAGTTTTTTTTTTTTTGTTACTTCGGGGGTGAGTATTTTTGAACCCGCCCTCCCAGATAAATTTCTTAAAATGTCAAATTTGCAAAAAAAAAAATAAAAATTCACGGTTATTGATAAATATTGCGACATTTCGAAATTGAGTGATTTTCGATAAGGGTGTGCCTCAATAATATATAAAAGAGGTATTAGGTATGTACATATATAGTAGGTGGTTATGTACAATAAAAAATATTAAATTCAAAATGGATGAAATTAATAAAATTTGCATACGCATGAGAAGGGTGTGACACCATCATAATATTTTTATATATGAGTGTTGATCACATCTGAAAAACAAAAAAAAAAATTTAAATTGAAAAATTAGAAAGATATTTTGACTTTCGATCTTTCGAGAATACCAAAAAAAAAAAAAAAATTAATAAATTAACCGGACCTGAACCACTCCTACTTAACATAATTTTAATTCCATAAATAGAATAAAATTCTGTTCGGCGCGCGTTCTAATCAAAATATGACTCAATTATTGTGTATTATTATACAGAGTGTATGTATATAGAAAATGACTCAGTAACAGATTTCGTCTGAAAAAGAAATATTGATATCGCATTATAACAGGTTGGATACAAAACGCCATATTATCACATATTCCACGTGGCTGACAATATAAACATTTTGCGGTTTATTCAAATCATACATATGTTGATGAAAATTATTATAATAATAATTTACTTTGTCAAGTAAAGGGTTATATATTTTTTTTTTGTACAATTCATGTCTCATTATTATTCAGATATTTTATAAATTTATTATTAAGCAAAATTTATGTCATATCATTTGGTGAATTGGAAAAGTTATACATATTTCTAAATAATAATTACATTTACAAAAAAAATAATGACAAGACAATATAATATCCCTTTCAAATTAAAATACAACAACTTAATTTATTATTCCTCCCTTGAAAAAAAAAATAAAAAAAAAAATTGTATCATATTTTATATATAATACATAAACAACTGAAGATAAATAGTTTTTATTTTTTTTAATGTTGTTTGATTAAAAAACTTTTGCACCTTAAGTCAACACTATTCGATTCGTTCAATTGGTGATTATAGAATTTTATTAAAAAAATAAAAAAAAAAACGAAAAGTTACTTTTATAATTTTTAAATTAATATTAATAGTAAATTCTATATAATTTAATAGTTTTGTTATATAATTAGACTATATACTCGTAAAAAAATCCACCCATTCAATATTTTATAGAAAAAATGTGGGACATTTTAGTTTTTTATTTTTTATTTTCCAAATAAATATTTAAATTGAGAGATGTAATACACGAGAGCCTCGTTTTGTGTAGTTCATATTATATTGTAATACAAACTCCTCAATACAATACAACATAATAATTTATTATCATCATCACATATACACACAAACTCATTGATTATGATCGTCATCATAATCATCATCAGCATTGACAACAACAATAACAAAACAAGTTGAAAAAGAGCCACGACATTAATTTTATTTTTTTGTTGTTGTCATTTTCTTATTTTGGAAATTTGACAAACTGGTTTTATTTTTTTATTTGATCGAACATTAAAATAACAAAAATAAAAAAATTTAAAAAGAGTTAAGACGACAGTAATATAATAATTTTTTATATTTAAGAGAAGAAGACGACGACGACGACAACAACAACGACGTTCCGAAGGAAGGAAAGAAACATGTATGTGTTTTGCTTATTAATTTTCATGCGTAACATTGTCGCCTATTTGTATGTGATCTGAAAAAATAAAATAAAAATAAAAATTAAAATTTAAAAGATTTCACAAAAAAATTCAAATCATGTTACGCATATTTATGTATATGTATGTATGTATGTATGGGGCCAGATCGATCGATTCAAACCCTACAAACAGTAAACATATTTTGTATTATTTCGTGTTCTTAAACAGCTTATATGACAACAAAAACTAAAGTAATAAATAATACTAATAATAAGAAGAAAACTGGGAATTTGACTTTTGTTCTTGTTTTGTATTTTATTTTTTTTTTTTTTGTGTTATATTCTTCTTAAAACATTTTTATTTTATCGGGTATATAAATAAATAAATAATAAATTTGTCATTTTGTTTAATTTATTTTTATTTTTATTTGTTTTTTTTTTTTCGTTTTGACCACAAAAATACCTCGCAAAGATCATCTTAACAAAAAAAAACTAAAAAAAACATTGACTAATTGAGATATCCTTGTGTAAAACATTTTCCATGCCATATGACATGTCATATGACATAAATTCCGTTGATGACAGGTTTTTGTACACAAGATCGTTACAGTTAAGCCTAGTATTTACTATATGTCTTTTTTTATCAGTTGGGGGGAGTTCTGTATACTTAAAAACTGTAAACACATATGTATATACTTAGATTACATATACATACAAATGGAACGAAACGATCCAGGGGGTCAAAATTCATGCTACTGTTGTTTATATAAAATGTATAAAGTATATTGTAAACAAAATACACAAAAACAAAATTGAATGCAATTCCACATGTTAAGAAGATCAACGATCGAGATCGATGATCGACAATACGTACAGTTTAGTAGTGTATATAGTGTGTTTTTTGCTTGCTTTGCGTCCCATTTTTTTTTTTTTTTTTTTTGTGTATGTTCAGTTGAAAACCAAACCACGTTTTTCTTGTCGAATTTATTATTTCCATGTGGTTTGGAAACATTTTTTTATTTTTTTTGGAAAAACAACATCTGCATATACAAATAAACATGTATAATGTAGTACGGTATGTACATGAAGATGATTTTATGACTTCTATTGGCCTTTTTTTATTTAATGTATGTTAGGTTGTTTATGTTGTCAATTATTTGTTGATAGAAATTGAATTGTTATGTTATTTTATGTTATGTTTAGGGTGATTGCGGGTGATTTGCGATGAAAACTTTTAATATTCGCTTTTTAGGTTTTTTTTTGGTGTTTTAAGTTTCGTGTAACATGAAATACAAATTATATCGATTTTATTTTTTTATATATTTAATTTACTATCTATAAATTGTGTTGCTCTTCAAATTTGGACTTAGGATGTGTCCGCGCGCTCGGATTAATAATTATATAAGATTCTATAAATGTATGTAATTATGTATGTACGTACGATGTTTAAATATCGATCAAGCATTTTTATGTACGCAAAGCATTTTTTTTTTTTTGCTCACATACAAGTATTATAGTGTATGATATATTGTAATGTATGTGAACAAGAACAAAACGAAATTTTTATTTTTTTATCGTTTTGTTTGGTTTTTATGTTTTGTTCAACATTAAATGGTATACAATGAAGAAATCATAAATCATTCCAAGTCAGAGTTGTACAAAATATGTATAAAAAAAAAAAAATGAAAGTTTGAACTATTTCTAGATCTAAACGTAGTTTCGATTTATAAAAGTTTAATTCATTTTCTGCGTACACTCGTAATTCTCGGATAATTGTAAATTGTATTCGGTCAAGATCAAGATTTTTTTTTGGTTTTTAATTTTGGGTTTTATTATATACAAAACTACAAGACAATTTAAAATCAAACATCTGTTCCACAATATACATAAGCATATATTAAACAATAAGAGAACAATACAACAAGAAATACTTTTGTTTTAAAATAAACATTTTTTTTTTTTTAAATAATAGTTTTTAATTTTAATTTTTTTTTCTGTGTAGGTTTTTTAACATTAATTTTATTTTTCTGCTGCTTTTTTTTTTGTAAATCGTGAGTTTTGAAATTGATTTTTGGGCTAGACTTGATTTGGTTTTTGTTAGAAATAATAGCTTTAGCTATAGAGATAGAGACACATGGTCGGAAATATTAAATTTTATATTTATAAATAAAGAAGGCAGTTTCGAAATGTTCAAGGTTTAAAAGGTTTAGAAATATATAAAATTAGAGTTACACAATGATACTGTAAAATATAAATGAAATGCGGCCAACGGTCAAAATAAATAAAATAATAAATTCCATTATCCAAAAAGAAATAAAATGCAATAAAAATCCTACCCTAATCGGAAGAAAACAAACCCCTAATTAAACTACATTAGGCCGCATCAAAGAAGATCAAAATCTATATCGCGATCATATGATCTAAACATATAAAAACCAAAGACTCTAGGAGGTCATAATATAATTACATAACATTTCTATTTTTAATTAATTTATCCTTTTTTCAAAAAAAAAACATCTGCGCCTATTAAATTAAGACTTAAAATAAAACATAACATTTTTTTTTGAGACCCTTCGGCATATTTATACAATCAATATCTTGATCGCGCTATATAATCTAGATTCTAGATCTAGAAGATAAAATAATGTGTAGGAATTTATAAAAAAAACCGTCAAGGGGTCACAAAACATGTATACTATGTTATATTATGCAGAATCATTCCTACTGTCGTAATAATAATATTTGGGTTGATCGATTGATTTATTCAAATTAAATGTCACTAGCAAACACACCTTTTTGAAATTTAATAGAAAGCAACAAAAAAAAATGTTCGCGCAATATTCTTAATAAGGGCCGTTATTGTGTGTGTGTAGGCATAAGATTATAGTCTATACAGTAAAACCTTGAATCCCCAAACAAAAAAAAATATATTTGATTGATAAGGTTAAATTAGATTAAAGGGTTTTAAATAACAGTCAGATATACAAAAAACAACTCATTTGGAACGATTGATCTTAACGAGTTACGTTAAATATTTAATAAGATTAAAATAGAACAACAAAAAAATTTATTTCATGAGATCATTATATAGTTTAAGTCGAATTCTGCTAACCTTTTACTGAACGATCAAATTATCACTCAATCTACGATATTTTTACAAACTAAAACCAATACAATGATTTTATATTCGTTTGTTATTCAAATGTATTTTGCAAAATGATCAATTTATAATCATCTAAGTATGAAAAATTATGATTCGGTATAAAGGATATTTTACATAATAATAAACCGAATGAGTCGAACAGTCGATAAATTAAGATCATATATGATTAACTTTTTTACAAGATAAACTAACTAGGTATATACATACCTGAGTGTTTTGGGAACAAAAATTTAACAAAAATCTGAGGTGAGAACCCCTTTATTTGTGCTACGGGGTTGTTAAATATAATTTTCATATTTATATTTAGCTAATTTGCATAATAATAGATACAGTATGCAAACATCTGCATTGTATACATTTTGATTTCACGGATTTTGTACATCCATATATGATGGAAAAATAGGAAAAATCTCACCTGGTTTAATTTTTTTTTTTTTTTCGTTGAGAACCAAATTTTAAATGTACATAAATATTTTAAACTCAAATGAGTGATATTTTCGTGTTTTGGAGTGTGCCAGTGCATGACAAAGAGGAAATTCTTTTAAACAAATATAATTAGTTACAAGTATAAAATAAATTGTCTCGAACGACGGTTTAGTTTGTCAAAATTATGACTTAACCGTTGAATATTATAAATTTTACATACAATTTAATTTCAGAATTAATGTGCGCCATTTTTATTAACATAAAATAATTCACAAAATTGGTACCGCATAGTGAACGTAAATATCCTGTAATTTTGTAAGTTCGATTGAGCAAACAACCAAATTTTTTAACTGAAGCGCTTTAATTTTGTAAATTTTGTAAAATTTCTTAAATCGGATGCAAAAATGCAAAAATGATGCTTAAGTTTTTATGCTGCAAAATATGTTTTCTTCGAATTGCTGCTTACTAAATTTGAGAGGGATTAGCTTAAGCGGTTAAGGTTGTTAAAGTTAGAACTAAATCATTTATAATTGTAAATTTTAGTTTTTTACTAGATGTTTAATGAAAACCAGCAAAAACTGATGTACTCGGCAAGCAACCAAATTTTTAAATGTAAACGCTACATTTTTGTAAAATATGCCACGAATCAGAAAAATCAAACAGCCAAATGAAATATTTTTAAAAATTTAGTATTTGGACCAAATAAATCCAGTTGTAAAACAAAATACTTAGAACCGAGTTTAAATCAATAATTTATAAATTTAGGTTTAGTTAGTAAAATTCAAAAGTATTTAAATTCGATTTACGAAATTTAATTGGAAAATTAGAATTATAAATTTTAAAATTCTAATTTTGAATTTTTGAAATACAAAGTTCGGACTAATAATTTATAAATGTATTTAGGTGATATGGACATCGTTAACTGCAAGTATTTAGCTAGAAATTTGTTTAAAGAGAATTGAATGATTTGAAAGTAATTTTTAAAATTTTAATTATGAAAATAGAATTGGATGCAATCAATTCGATATACAGCCGAAAGTTGTTTACAAATAAATAGCGGTCTAATACTCCAGTCAATTTTACCTCTATTGAAAAAAATCTAGAATCTTAATTTATCAGACAAATTATCTGAAACGACGGAGTCGATATCGTGGCTTAATCATTTAATTTTGTAAATTTTAATTGTTTACTGGATATTTTATTAAATTATCACTTAAAGTTAAATTTTACATTTCAAATCCATACAGAATCGACGATAGTTAAAGTAAGTGACTAAAGAAATGTTTTCGAAGATTTATTCAGTCAAAATCCTTACTTCAAAATAAACATCCAAAATAATTTGAAACCAAATTTTTAAGCCGAAAAGCTTTTATTTTATAACATTTGCTACGAATCAGAAAATTCGCAAATTTTGAAATTTTAGCATTTAGACCGAAAAATCTACTAAAGTTATACAAAATGCTTACAAGCAAAATTTAAATATATTATTTTAAATTTATATTTAGTGAGAAAAATTTGTAATTTTTTTAAATTCGATTTATGAAATTTAATAGTAAAATTTAAAATGTAAAAATTAAATTTCTGAATTTCAATTTTTAAAAAACAATTTTCGGTAAATAAAAATTAGTTAATGCAATTTTCTGAAAATTCTGAATGTAACTCTTACATACTTTAAGTTGGATCAGTAATCATATTTTAGAAAATTGAATGATTGCCATCATAGGTATTCCCGAAAATAAAAATCCCCCAAAATTCAATTTAAATTAACTACAGTATGAAAACGATAGTAAGCTACATGATTCCTTGTCATTATTGCGCAGAAAGGACCAATATGCTAAGCGGCTTTTTACTAAATTTTAAAAATTTAGCTAGGAGCCCAATGTCAAGCGCCTTTAGGGAGTTCTTTCTCTATATTTGAATAATTATCGAAAAACATAAATTTTTGGAAACTTTCTTATTTGTAAAAATATTGAAATTTTAATAAATCTTTAACGCGGGGGTTTGGAGCGGGAGCCTCCATCCTCTAAGGTATACAATGAATTAAAATAAATTTAAAAAAATGTTTTTTGGGACTTTTTGTTTTTTATTCGGGATCTTTTTTTAGGGTTTATCGATACCATTAGGGTTAGGGCAAATATATTACTTAGCCATAGAAACGAGAATTCTAAAATTGTAAAATAGAATCGGATGATTATAAAACTACCCAGAATCCGAATTTACGTTTGATGCAGTCTAATTAAATGGAAAAAATTCAATGGACAGTCAAATTTGGATTTTCTTAAGCCAAATTAAAATAGTCAAGTTTTTATAAAATAGAATAAGCGCAAACGCTTTGTTATTCACTTTAAAAATGTTGTTCGTTATAAACTCAAATTGTAAATGACGATTACTCAAAATTTGATGAGAGGTATACACTTTAACGTTAAAATTGATATTGTACGTTGGAGCTAGGTATATAATTTGAATTTGCAGCGAACGGATGGGCAAAAAATCAAATATTTAAACCAAAAATTCAGAACAACACCAACACCTAAACTTTAAAAATTTATTTTTAAGCCAAAACTGTATATTGAAGTTGTGTATTGTGATGGACTATGAAGCTTGTTGAAAAAATATTATTGAAAATTGGATTTTAAAATTGCTTTAATTTTTGAAAAGGTACATTAACATTTTTTTTTCTTTTGTAAAATTAAAAAGTAAACTAATACCTCAGTTCGAAATTATAATGCCGAAAAAACAATTGAACATTTTTTGACAAAATTACCACCAAACTTTGAAAAATTGTTTAATTCAAGCCAATTTCAAAAGTCAATTAATAAAAGATAAATTGGACCGTAGAACTTATAAATTTTATATGAACAAGGTGTTAGCAATTTTAATCCACAAAGGATTAAACTGATGTCGTAAATTTGTTTGGGCAACAAATTTCGAATTCAATAGTAAAATTTTAATTATAAAAATTAATTTCTAAAGTTGTTATTTAAAAATAGAAATTCTGATTTTACAGAATTTTGATAATTTATGTTGGTACAAAAATTGTTTAAGGTAACGTGGACGATTATGCCTTGTGTCTTTTGTATGTTTGGCGAATTTAAAATTTAATGTGGTGACTGATTTGGAAATTAGTTTTTAAACTATTTTTAAAATTTTTAAAATAAACTATAAAAATGTTTGTTAAAAAATTGCGACAGAAATTCGATAGTTCAAAATTAGTTTCCGAAGTATTAATGTCTCGAAATGTCTCTTTCATTTATTAGAAAGGCTTGAAAACGTTTGTTAGCCATAATTGGTGTATTGCAATTCCAAATTAAAAATACCTAAACGCTAAAAATGAATTAATTTGAGAAACAATTTTATTTATACTCAAAAATGTAAGTACACTAAGCTAATGCCTAAAATGTTAGGAAATAGTTCACTAAAAATTTTGGAATGGAAATTGGTTTTTTAACTTTTGGTAATTTTTAAAACTATGATAATAAATTCAATAGTTCGAAATTTAGGTACGGAATTTGAATATTGTTGTACCAAAATAAATTCTAAAAATTTAATCAACAATCAACAGTTTTTAATTCTAATTTTCGGCCAAAGTTAAAACAACACTGAGTGGACTGTAATTTTAAAAGTTTCGCAAACTGTAAAAAACTCAAGTCAAGAATAATTCTTAAAAGTTGCAGTACAGCTAAAATTGACTTAAACAATATTTCTCATTGTAATATTCATCGCAAGAAATATAATTTTATAAATAAATCAACTGTAAAGTTGGACCATTGTACATTTTTCATGAAGCCTGGATTTGGTTCAAATTTAAAATTTAGCTTGTTGAACATTTTTATTGAGAAATTATTTTTAAACTCCTTTTAAATTTGAAAACCAAATATTAAAAATTTTGATTAATAAAAAGAAAAAATAATTTAGTTTGGTAAGTTTAGTAACGAAAATTGCCGATTTGAGTACCCAGCTTCATTTTTGTGTTATATTGCAAGATCAAGCCATATTTTTAGTTTTCTTATTTTGAATTTTTATAATACAAATTTTGATCAATATTAAAAATTCGCGATTTAACAAAAATTGTATGATTGCTCAGTTATAGTGACGTGGACGGTTAGCATTTATAATTATATGCTTCTTGTGCAGTTCGAATTTCAAAGTTAGTAAAATAAAATTGGCGTTGGATATATCCAATATTTAAATCGAAATTAAGTTTTATAAAATATGCCACTATGCGTTTACGAAATAGCAAAAATTTTAATTTTAAAACTCTCGAATTTTCAAAATACAAATTTTTTCTATTAAATATTGTTGTTCAAACTTCGCGCATACCGTAAAATTTTAGTATAATTTTGTGGCTACGCGTGAACGATTACGCAAATAAAATACACAAATCGAAAATTAAGTGTGATTGAGCAAATTAATCTGATAACAGAATTATACATACTAGACGATATATTTGAACTAAAAAACGAACAACAAAATAAAAAAATTGGCTAAATCTCTATAATCACAAGTTTTTAATTATTTTGAGTTTTTTTTGCAATCGAAAATTTTTTTTTTTAAATCATATGGCATAAATCCTGCGCAAATTTTGACAAATTGTGTTTTTTACTTTTTGCAATCACCCAACCTCACCAATTTAATATCTTAAGTTTATTTTTAAAAAAAAAAATTTTAAGAGGAAATTCTACATAATTCGGTTGATTTCAGGTGGAAATTAGTGAAAAAATTCTTGGTGCATTGCCAATATTGTAAGTAAATCTGAAATTTGTTTCTTTATATACATGAGAATGTATTAAGGTGGTTTACAACTAAATATATTTAAATACAATTAATTTCACCGGCGGTTAAACAATTTTTTACATTAAGCAATGTATATTGTATTCGGTATAATATTTCCATATTCAGGTGGTGTGCTCCGGCACTTGGTTAGCACGTAAGTGTAAATTGATTTTTTTTTTTTTTGCCAAGCTCATGCCAGGTGCTTTATATTCCCGATTTTAGACTTTAATAAAAAAGAACACTATTCTCAAATGTTGGACATCATCATGTTCAGAAATCATCATCAGGTGCTTTTAATTTTAAATTTTATCACTTTAAGGCCAAGCCTCTATAAACTTGTTTATAAAATCGCGCTAACCTTACCACTCGTTTGTGTGTATATAAGTATTTTTACAATGTAACAATTCGTGTTAATTAAAAAATTAAACAAAATATACATTTTTATATTTTTTTTTTGTTTTAATTAAATTTGTAGTGCGCTTAAGATCACGTTTCAAGGTTAGCAAATCTCAATCGTGTATATTGTGTACGTGTGCGTGTGTATCACCTTGTTATATTTACTATATCACGTGAAAAAAAATATTATCACTTCGTCCAATAGAAATACATAACCGAACTGATAAGAAAGCAAATATGTTTTAGGAAATTTCACTCAAAAATGTTGAGTCAAAAATATTTCACTCAAATTTATTAAGCTTAATTATTAATATAAAATCCGACGGTTTAAAAAAAAAATCAACTTACCGAGACATTTTAAAAAATTTTATATTATTTTCCACTTATAACAGAAAAAAAAAATTATTTAATTTTCCATCACTGTATACCAGATATAACACTAAATTAAATTTTCTTTTTTGCTTAATACTTAATATTTTTTTTTTTTTTGCTTTTTTAATATACAAAACACGTGTTTATAATTAAATTTCATTTTTCTTATGTTTAAAAAAAAAAGTATTTTTTTTAACACAAATTCTAATTTTTTTTTTGTTGTACATACATAAATATAATATTATGTTAAAAATTTATTTTTATTTTAAATATTTTATAAAATCCACTTTGCACAATTTTGTGTATTATAATTATATTTAAATATTATTTTCACCTAACATAAATAAATATTTTTCACTAAAGTATTTTTGTTAAAAATATAAAATAACATTTAGAATTTTTATTTTTGATATTATAAATTGAATAATAATATTTTGTAGATATTTATATCTTAAATATTTTTTTTTTGTTTCTTTTTAAGATTTAAAATTTAAAAAAATATATTCTACACCGAACAACGCGAGTTGCTGTGCACAAATGAGCTTTAAAAAAAATCACCTCGCCACAAAAAAATGAATAAAAAAAAAAAATTTATAAAATAAGAAAAAAAAAATAAAAAACAGCTACTATGAAAAATGTTGGAAATTTGTCCGCCGCCAACACGACGTTTTTTATTTTTATTTTTTTTTTAAATTTTCTATTTTTTATTTCATCATCCATGTTCAGAATGGATCTATCTCGTTCGAATAAATTATAAATTATATATATCTATTTCAATTTATCGCGCGGGCTATTTTGAACAATCGTCATCAAAATGACTTTTAGAGTTTTTTTTTTATTTTATTTGTATTTTATAAAAGCGTTGAGATTGTATGTATGCGTTTCGCTCCCATTCCTTATTTATATTATTTGGTTTCGCGTTCGTTCAATATATACAAGACGGAAAATTTAAAGAGAGTTGGCGCATGCGAATCACATCTATTCCCCTTCAATTCATATTATTACAAAATTATTTAGTTTTTCCATTTGGTTATAAGGTTGATTTCTATTTATTTATTTTATTTTAAGAGGGTGGTTGAGGTGAAAAGAGGGTGTCCAATCTATTTTCCCATTTTTCTAATGCATTTTGAACAATACACGTTTATGTTAAAAAATAATAAAATTAAATATAAGAGGGAGAATAGATCTATCACCTTTTAACATGTCGCCTATCTTGTCTTGCGTCTCTCATGTACACACATCTTTAAATATGGTTTTTATTAAAATATTGTTGAAGTGGGGAGACTTTATATACAGAAAACGTTTTATACTTTAAAATATATATTTTTGTAAGAAGTATTTCTTATAAAAAAAAAAATAATAATATGAAACATACGAGAGAAAGGGAATAAAAATATTTTTCTAATACAAACATGATTTTATAATGAATTTTGTAGGTCTCTTTCTTACTTTCAACTTAATAATTTTTTTTAGATATGTAAAATAAAATAGTTTTAAGATATTTAAAAAATTTTTTTTTTTTTTTTGAGAACGTGGTTTTCGACTTTTCAAAATTTCAAGTAGTAACAACCAAAAAATGAATTCCAAAAAAAATTTTTTTTTTTTAGTTATGACATCAAATCAAAATATTTTATTTATTTTACTAGGCTTTGCACACGTGTTTAAAACTTTATAAAAATTTCCACCATTTTGAATATAAATTTTGTCAAAAAGCACAATTTTTTAACTTATTTACATTTTTTTTGTTTGTTCCAAAACCACAATAATTTTCCACACAATTTCCCGAATTTTATATTATAGTATAATATAATAAAATAAACTTTTAACGGCTTTAACTGTTTCCAATACGAAACCAATGAAAGTCAAAATTAAACTGAAAATATTAATAAAAAACTACCGAGTACAAAACAAAAAAAAAAAAATGAAAAACTTATTATATATAAACCCCGCCTAACGTTATTATTTTTTTTTTTTTATTTAACTGCGCAATTCAAACCGCCCCCCGTTAAATATTATTTCCCTACACATTTATTAAAATGCAGTTAACCGCGTAGTACGGTGTATAATTTTCTTTTTGAGCGGCTTTGTCGAGTTCAAAGAAAGTTTGTCGAATTAAATGTACCTACTATAATATTTTATGGTAGACACGCCTATATTGTGTAACCTGCCATCTGTACGTGCCTAGTATAAATTACGAAACTTAATGTGTCTTTACTATATATTTATACAATTTTCACAACACTTTTCACTTTTTATGGCAAACAGAAATATTTTTTATAGCACTTTTGTATCCCTGTTGTGCTGCCATTTTCCAATCGCGTGACGAGTATTACAACTTTGTATTACACACAAAACAATTTACATTTTTTTTTTTTTTTTTGTGATACGATTGAGTTAAACTATTAAAATGCAATTGCAGCTAAACAATTCTACCTCTTTTATATGTATGATGACTTTCGTTTCGTGTTTGGTGGAAAAAAAAAAATTGCACTGTACTATATGTATGTATAAGCATTTATAGTATTGTTTTATGGATAAAGATTGTGGGTATATATTATATATTGTGAATGATGATAAATAAATTTTATGTATGATACTTTAATGGATGAATATAGGTAGTGTATTACATAAAATAATAATTTTGTTGTTAACAAAAATGTCTAAAACTTGATTTATCGTTTGGAACATAAAATGTTTTAATTTTAATTATTTTTTTATTATTTTATGGTAATTAAAATTCCAAAAACAGGGCGAATTCATTTATAAAAAAAAATGCAATGTGCAGTATTTAAATTAAATAATAAAAATGTATTTTCTTCTATAATAGTTTTAAGGTAATAATATTGTATATTAAGATCCCCCGGCACGTTATATAATAGGTCATTGATATTTAAATAAAATAAAAATTAAAATATTTTGAATAAATTTTAATGATCAATTTGTTTTTATATCAGAAATTAATGCAAAACCACTTTATGATGAGTCTTAAAAAAAAATCTTATCAATTAGTTGATGATTTTGTGTAGGATTTTGCGGAATTATTAGAAAAAACTAAATGTGTTTTAATGAAACGTTGTGATATATTATATGACTGTAGGTGTGATCCTGGTCATAAAATAACAGCTTGATCATATCACATTTATACAAATTTATTGTTTTAGTCGCCGTCTCTGGTGATATGTCATGTAAACCATTTATTTTTAGTATACGTATTTGCATAATTGATAAATCTAATGACTCGATTTGTTAAATTTTGAATGGTAATTAAATTTAAATTTTTTGTCAATATCTACTTATTGTGAGTTCTTTCAAATTTCGAGAGCTTCAAAATTCCGAAATAAATTTGGGATTTTTAAGTAAAAGTCAATAATTGTTTTCAAAATATTCGAATCAACAAATTCATAATATGAATTACTTGGCAAATCGTTTCAAAATATATAAATTAAAGAGGGGTAAAGAACTAGGAAGGTCGCAATATTTAATTATTTGTAATACGAAGTAGTTTAGAAATTTTTGGGCTGCACAATGTAAACTCTTGTGAATTGAAAGTAATTTTAGAACATTTAACGTTTGCCGAAACCTTTATTTCTAGAAGTGTGTTTTTTACAACTTTTGGCAACTTATAATTTAAATCTCAGGTTTTTTAATTATTAAAAGTTTAACGATTTTTGATTTTAAAAAATTGTATTTTTGAAATATTTTGACACTCCAATAAATTTCATATTTTGTTAATTTTGCAAGTGTGCTGATTCTGGAATTTTCAATTTATATTTAAGATTTTGTGAAGTATTCAAATTAAATTTATAGATATTAAATTGATATTCATATTAAAAAATATTTATGTTGATTGTAGAATATTTCACTATTTATAATTATATTAAATAAAATAAATTATGTTTTTAATTGTATTTTATTAATTTTATTTTTAGATTCCTTATTGTTAAATTAGATTTTTTATTTTTATCTTGCGACCAAGATCGATTTCGATATTAAAATATCATCGTAAGTTGGTAATTACTTCTTTATACTACAAATATAACGACTATTTTTCGTCTTTATATACAGAAAAAACATTCATACTCCGTGTTTAAGTTGATCAGACATTTTTTTGGATATACATTGCTAGTTGAACAGCTTACATTGATTTATGAATTTTGTAAAATCAAATCGTATAACTTGTTGGTTGTGTGTTAATTTTGGTATTCAATAAATATTTGTTGGTTTTGTTTTTGTAAATTTCGGTTTCTTCTAACCCATTTTTTCAATAAATAAAATAAACAATATTTCCATATTCGAATCCAAATTTATGTAGTTGTGTTGTGTTTCATTTATGTGTTGTGCGAAATTCGAATCGGTTCTGATCTTTCCTATACCTGTTATATGCTGTTTAAATCTTTGTTTAAACGATCTACCAGTTTGACCAATATAGAATGATGGGCAATCAGAATAAGTTAATTTATAAATATAAGTATCGAAAATTGTGTTGTTCTTGAGTTGAATTTTTTGTTCTAAAGAATTTTGGTTTTTGAACGGAATTGTATAGCCATAACTGTGGAATATACCAAAATGAATCAAAATAAATAAAAAATTGGTAACGCTAATACAAAATAAAATTAATTGCACGCAAACTATTTCAAAGTCAACAACGGCCGCACACGAACTTTATCATAGAATCGAAAACCATACCAATATCCAATTTGACGACAAAGAAACGGAACTATTGAACAAAGAATTGAAATATAGTTCAACTCCAAATAACGATAGGAACAGCCAAAATAAACATCTAATGGACATCGAAAATGCCATTACCAATACTAACATAGAACATCAGTCAGATATAAAGACGATGGTGGTGAACAAAATGCAAAACACGAATGAATCTGTACGTAATGATAATAACGGTAACAACGAAAATAAAAACTCGGCTTAAAGAAGAAAATAACGGACAATAACGCCATAGTGAACTGAAAAATACAATAAAAGTATAAAAGACATAATTACAAAATCAAAACACTTATTAAACGGCCGAGAAAAACGATTGTCTGAAATGATTAAACCAACAGCACCAGTAATACGAGGGATGCCAAAAATACATAAACCCGACATCCCTTTAAGACCAGTAGTGAATTTTAAATTGGTAAATAAATGGATGTTTAGTAATATCAAAATCGATAACGACCACTCAGTAAAAAATAATGTGGAACTGGTGAATAAAATAGAAGGAATACAAATACCAACCAATGCTAAATTAGCGAAATAATTAGCGAAACTTTGGAAATCACTAGAAAAATACTAGTAAACAACAATGTAGATGTTCGGATCATAGAAGAATTAATCAAATTACTAGAAGAAATTACCAGTCAAAATTATTTCAAATTCCAAAATAAATTTTACATACAGACTGATGGTCTCCCTATGGGTAGCCCTTTATCAGGTACATTGGCCAATATTTATCTAAACCATTTCGAAAATAGTTACGTTTTAAACCACAAAATAGTATTAATTAAGATATCCGAGCAGGATTATAATGATGAACTGAGGGTTATCAAATTGATCGCAAGCCAGAACGGTTATCAACCTGATAAAATTGATAGCACGAATGCAGCATATCGAAGCAAAACTGAATACCAACAGTTCACCACATTGACTTTCGGCGATGGTATAAAGGATAGGTACCAGATATATCAGCGTAGAATACAATCAAAATTCCAGTAAACATTTACAAAAATATTCCACAGTTATGGCTATAAAATTGCGTTCAAAACCAAAATTTTTTAGAACAAAAAATCCAACTCAAGGACAACACAATTTTCGATACCTATGTTAATAAATTAAGTTGTTCTGGATAGCGATTCCGACTGCATTTTGGGGTAGTTTCTTAAGCATTATTTTTAGCCTTAAAGTAGGCAGTGAAACTATACCAGGTGATTTTTCTAACCTGATACACTCAAATATCTCGGAAAATAAGCATTCTACGAAAAAAATGGTAGAGATCAAAATTTATTTATTCCGCGGGGGAAATACATTAGTGGTAAAATTAGGACCCCCTCCCCCTCCCCCTCCTTGTAGGTGGGGTGGGTGTAACTTTGAAACTAAGTTAGGATTATATATACCCCTATTTTTTATTGCAGATTCAGATTCTACGACTAAAAATATGTAGGATTTGGCTGAAACATATTTTCCATTCATGATAGATGGCGCTGTAATTAACGATATTAATTTTTTTTTATTTCTCCTACTGAGAACCTACGCAAACGATTCTGCAATACGAAGGTACGAAGGTAGTCTTACACAATTTAATCATTTTGCAAATTTCGAATAACTGGGAGAAGGATGCTTGGTTTAGATGAGTCCCCTCGCCTCATCATCTTTCAATTAAATTAAGTGCTCAAAATGATAAAAAAACAATTTCATTAATTTGGAAGCCGATTTAAACACATGTCCCTGGGTTACGATAATGACAAGCCATTTTTCAGTAATTAAAATTTAAAAAATACAAATTGTTTAAGACTAACTTCGTGTATTTACAACGAAACCATGGTATTTTTATTGGAGATGTATTGCAGAATCGTTTGCGTAGGTTCTCAGTGGGAGAAATAAAAAAAATTGAATATCGTCAATTACAGCGCCATTTATCATGAATGGAAAAAAATGTTTCAGCCAAATCCTACGTATTTTTAGTCGTAGAATCTGAATCTGCAATAAAAAATAGGGGTTCCTATCTTAGGTTCAAAGTTACCCCCCCCCCCCCCCCCCGCCCCACCCACAAGGAGGGGGAGGGGATTCTAATTTTAACACTAATATATTTCCCCCGTGGAATAATTAAATTTTGATCTCTACAATTTTTTTCGTACAGTGCTTATTTTCCGAGATATTTGAGTGTATCAGGTTAAAAAAGTCACCCGGTTTATAAAATATTATTAATTACGTGCCTAACACTGAAAATGTAATAAAAGAAAATACTTTTAATATAATTTTAACAAATTATTATTTTTATAACCGTTGCTTGAATATACATTACATATGTATCAGTCAAAAGATGCCATCGTTTAGTGAAATTGTCTTAAGCTGAAACTAACATTTCAAGAAAATTGTATAGTTCGTTCTAATTGTTCGTAAATGTATGAAAGTTATTGATCATTTAATTGGAAAACCCCAATGGTAATGTAGGGGTTTGCCGTACATATTTGAGATGTTGTGATGTATGTATGTAACATGTAAGTATACTTGTAACTTTTTTTTTTTCATTTTTAATACATACATTTGCTTTCCAAAGAATTTATCAATATTGTAAAATTTTGGTTAATAACGTAAATTCCCTAAATCTTTAATAAGATTTAATTCCCTTATTAGCATTTTGATCATTTATTCGTCTTTATGGGTGGTGTTCTTCATATAAAAATTTTACTTACAATTTGTGATATCATTCTTAACGAAGTTATGGGATATGGCCAATTGGGAAGGAACTTGGCCATTTCTTATCCGATTTTGATGCAATTCGCAGCATGCACGATGGAAATGGTATTCATTCCGTTCACGTGTTAACTTTTCCCACGGTTTCCAAATTTTTGATTGTCTTTAGATAAAATCGTCTGGAACTTATTCGAATTTGTCAGAAATAACTATTTTAAGAAAAATGTTTAATTGGTTTAGAAAATAGAATTATAATTTTTTCGGTCAGAAAATATATTTGCTACAGAAAAAAATAAGCTCCCCTTTTTCTAGAAGGTTCGATAAATTTCCAGAAGATTTTACAATTTTTCATATAAAGCAAAATTTGGAAATTATTGTGAAAAAATTAAGCGTTTTTGTTTTCGTTTTTCTATGGATTTAGGGTTGTAATAAAGAGCATTAAATTAAAGAATTTTGATAATATCAAGGTAGTAACTCGTTCTATAAATATAATTCAAATATTGTAAATAAAAAATACAGGGTGTGTCAATAAAAGTGTGCGATGAAAAATTTAATTTGGAAACCTTATATATAATTTTTTAGTTTTTTTTACTTATTTATGGTAACCTTTTGATAAAAACGTAAACGAGTTGTAAATATTTGAAACATAGGAGCTCAAGTGGAGAATTTGTTAAGCGATTCAACGTAATGGGGTGTATATTAAGCCGTGGGGTTACATTGACATATTTTGTTTTTTAATGACCACTACGACGATATTATAAAAATGTTTGCCACTTATAATCATAAACCGCGAGATAGGAAGTTGCTCTAGAATTGAGCTATTTTCTGCTTTAAATCGTTGAGTAATATCATTAATATTTTTTTTTAGAAAAATACATTGCATAAATAAGGGCACTTTTCATTGCCCCACCTTATATATTCACAAAACATTTAAATGCGAATTATTTTAAAACTATGATTTTTCTTATACGCCATTTCATTACCAAAGAGACGATATTTGGGAAATCGCGCATATCAAGCCATTACTTTATGATCTGCGTTGCAATTATAATCATAATATTTTACAATTATATATATATGTAATATAATATAATATATAATAGCATTGGAACCTGATGCTTTTATTTCTTCTATAAAATTTACACAAATAGATGGAGGTAACCGATACATGTCTATTAACCTATTGTAAAATTATTTTTGTACATTCATATCCCATTTGTAATAGCAGTTATTGTATATTATTCTAATTTTTACCAAGCTTCCGAAATATCAAACGGATCCATAGCGTCTCGTAAATATTTATGAAAAATAATCAATTTATTTCGTATTTGGCGACAAGATACAATACAGCAAACGGCACTCATTCCAAAATTCAAAATTAAACTACAAAATTAGGATTTATCTAGCCAACTTATCTAAATTACAGAATTTTATCTAAAAACAATTTAAGAATTCCATTTCCATCTTAAATGATTAATTTCATCAAAATCGGATCACAAATGGCCAAGTTCCTTCCTAATTGGCCATATTACAGAACTTCGTCCAAAAATCATTTGAGAATCCCATTTCCATAGTAAATACTGAATTTCATCAAAATTGGACAAGAAATGGCCAAGTTCCTCCCTAATTAGCCATATTACTAAACTTTATCTAAAAATCATTTAAGAATCTCCTTTCCACACGCTGAATTTTATCAAAATCGGATAAGAAATGGCCAAGTTTCTTCTTAATTGGTCATATATCCCATAACCTCGTTATCGATTCGATTTCACAAATTGTAAGTAAAATGTTTATATGAAGAACACCCACAAAAACGAAAAAATGATCAAAATACTATTAAGGGAATTAAATCTTATTAAAGATTAAGGGAATTTCGATTTACGTGATGAACCAAAATTTTACAATATTGATAAATTTTCAATATTGATTTACGAACAATTAGAACGAATTATACAATAGTCACGAAATATTGGTTTCAGCTTAAGACATTGTCACTAAACGATGGCATCTTTTGACCAATTTGTTTTGTAAATTGGAGGTCAACTATACACATACAATACATAATGTATATTCAAACAACGGTCATAAAATAATTTGTTAAAATTATAACAAGAGAATTTTTTTATTACATTTTCAATGATAGGCACCCAATTAATAATATTTTATATATAGTTTCACTGCCTACATAAGGCTAAAAATAATGCTTAAGAAACTAACCCAAAATGCAGTCGGAATCCCTATCCTGATTACCCATCATTCCATATTGGTCAAACTGGTAGATCGTCTAAACAAAGATTTAAAGAGAATATAAAAGGTGTAGGAAAGATCAAAACTGATTCGAATTTCGCACAACATATAAATGAAATACAACACAACTCGAGTTATACCCTTTTACATATTATTTCAAATTCGAAATCCCAATATTCGAATTCATATCATATTAATTTTTTGTAATAATCCAGCAACTAAAAACAACCGTAAAAAAACATTTAAAAAAGCAAGAATTCAAAAATCTCATACGATTTTGAACGACTATTGATTTTAAAAACGTTTTCCTGAAAAATGCGAATTTTAGAGTTATTCCCTTATGTCATATTGCCACAGATTTATATTCGAATATGGATATATTATTTAGATTGAAAAAAGGGGATGCAATGGATCGTTTAGAAGAAATCGAAATTTACAAAAACAAAAACAACAAATATTTATTGAAAATCAAAATTAACACCACAACCAAAAAGTTATACGATTTGATTTTACAAAATTCGTAAATCAATGAAAGCTGTTCAACTAGCAATGTTATATCCAATAAAATGTCTGATCAACTTAAACACGGAGTATGAATGTTTTTTCTGTATATAAAGACGAGAAATAGTCGTAACTGACGATGATATTTTAATATCGAAATCGATCTTTTTTTTTTTTTTTTTCGCTGGCGCTACATCCCATGGAGGGATTTGGCCGCTTCGTTTTTTGAAGTTTCGTAATCAGTTTTTACAACAGATAATGAGTGATTAGTTCATTGATCCTTACATTAAACCAGCCGTGATTTTTTCATCACCCGCCGGGAATCGAACCCGGAACCTCCGGAGCTTAAAGCAAGCATGCTAACAACTGTGCCACCGGGGCGGTGTCGATCACCAAAATCGATCTTGGTCGCAAGATAAAAATAAAAAATCAAATTTCACAATAAGGAATCTAAAAATAAAATTAATAAAATACAATTAAAAACATAATTTATTTTATTTAATATAATTAGATATTTAATGTTTGGCAAGTATGATCAATTTCTTTCTTTGTATGTAAAATTTCGGAAAATGTATTTTAGAAAATTTTAAAAATTGAAAATTGCAGAATATATCATTCCTTACAAAATTTGCTGAACAGTTTTTGTATAATTTCGACATTTTAATTTAATTTATAATGTTTACAAATTTGCCAATCTTATTTGCAGTATTGTAGTTTTATAAATTAGTGTACTTCAATGTTTAGTTTCAGATTTTGAAAATTTAAAATTATTGTTTTCACAAATTTTACCAATTTACCTTTAAGTTTTCAAAATTATGTAAAGGCTTTTCATACAAAATTTAAAGTATTTTGGAGTTTACTAGTTTTGATATACAATCTAAATTTTGAATAATAAAAATTTGGCAAATTTCAATGTTTCTTGTTTGCGTATACAATTTCTAGAATTTTAGTTTTAGCAAAATTATGACATTTTATTTTAAATTTTAGAATTTGAAAAGTTTGAAAAATTTGCCGGTATCCTTTGAAATTAAATTGCACAAGTTTGATGATTTTTAATTTATTAATTTAAAATTTTAATTCGGACGATTTGGCAAGTTTGAAAATTTTCGTTTTCGAAACTCACAGCAAAACTACTTTTTTTTTTTTTTTTGAAATTTTGATACAACTTTTTAAAAATAAAAGCACTTTAATTAAAATTCTGAAAATTTAGGAACATTTATTGGTTTCTTTTAATTATGGCTCACCAAATATTAAAATTCGCTGAAATGTAATTTTTCATTAACCCATCAGTCTAAAACTTGGATTTTCAAAATTTGGCCAATTCAACAAAAAGTTTAAAATGTATAGTTTTTATATTTTGCAACTTAAATTTAAATTACAAATTTGAAATTTTTTTGCCATTTTAATGTAATACTAAATTCTGTTAATTTTTACAAATTTAAATAATTCAATTTATCTTTAATATTTTCATTATTTCTAAAATCATTGATGCAACAATTTGAAGAATGCGGACTTTACAAACTTTGACATTTCAATTAAAATTTATTTGTTTGATTTGACACGTTTGAAAATTTCTTCTTAGCTTAACCTTAAACAATTTGCAAAATTGTAGATTTTACAAATCATGACAAATTATTTTTAAAATTTTGAAAATTAGTTAATTCCATAGAAAATTGCAGAATTTTGATATTCCAATTTCCATGATTTATTTTTTTACAAATTTTGATAACTCAATTTAAATTTTATATTTTAAAAATTTCGTAAGCCTCAGAAATTGACAAGTTTCAACACAAGTTATTGCTTCCAATTTTTTGTTTTTAATTTTGTTTTGTTCTTTTTTCAGAATTTTGAATATTGAAAATTTTACAAGCTATTAATTAATATACAAATTTTGAAAATTATGTTATTTTGAGAATAGAAAATAAAATCTTCTTTGCAGGTTGCAGCACTAGCGTAATGCTTTCAAAACAAAAAATTCCAATTTTTTTAAATTTTGATACTACAATTTCAAATTGAAATTTTGAAGTTAAGACTAGTTTGGTGGTCGAATTTCCATTGTTAAGACTAGTTTGGTTTTGAAATTTCAAATAATTTTAAATTTTTTCAAAATTGGCAAATTTGAAAATCCGTTTTTATGGACTTGCGCCACTAGCTGTTACTTCGAGAAATTAAAATTTCTCGAATGGTTTAGGTATCAGGGATTTTGACACAAATATTCAAGTTTTAATTATAATTTGGAATTTGAACATTTTTGAAAAATTATATGTCTATCTGTTTGGAAGGCTAATTAAGTTCAATTTAAAATTCCGATTTTGGAAATTTGGCAGGTTTTGCGAATTCTTCCTTGTATTTTGAGAATAATTGTTTTTATTTAAAGTAAAATTTTAGATTTTAGATATTTAGCATGATTGACAATCCAATTTAACTTAAAACTTAAATTTCGATTGGTAGTTTTTTGATGTTATCTTTGAATACAAGATTTCGTGAACGTTTGTTTCCACAAATTTTAATCCTTCCGAATTAAATGTTAGGACTTGAAAATTTGGTAAGCCATTAAAATTTTAAAATTAGAAAATTTCACTAAGTTTAATGTTTTCCTTTGAAATGAAATTAGATATTTTAAAAAATTTGCAGCTTGGAAGACTTTCTTCTTTATGACATCCACCTCGAATGTTTTTTATACGTCAATTTAAAATTCAAATTTTTTCTGAATCATTGACGGTCCGAAATTAAAATTTCAAATAAATTTTAAAATTTTGAAAATTTTCCTGGTTGGGGCCAGCGACACGAACTTCCAAAAAATAAAATCCTTCTAATGGTTTAATTTTAATAAATGACGTATTTAATTTTTCTTTGTGGTGGCAACACTGTTTTGCTTCCAAACAATAAAATTTCTAGAATTAGGGCTTTTCAAATTGTATCACATTTAATGCTTGCAATCCCGGGATTTTGAATCCAGGGATCACGAAACATAATCAACCCCTGTAATTCCGGGATATTTTAAGAGAAATCCCGGGATTTAGAAAAATATACAATTTCATTTTGTACACTAAAATCTCGATTTTTGGAACTAATTGGGAATTGAGCTGTCTCTTATTTCCGATTACCCCTTAAGAACTAGGAAGGTTGCAATATTAGATTATTTTAAATACGAGGTAGTTTAGTAATTTTTGGACTGGACAATTTAGGGTTTTTGGTTTGCCGAAATCTTTATTCCTAGAAGTGTGGTTTTTACAACTTTTGGCAACTTATAATTTAAATCTCAGGTTATGTAATCCCTAAAAGTATAACGATCAAAATTAAAAACAAAATTTTGAAAATTGTATTTGTCAACAAATATTTTGACTCTCCAATATATTTCATATTTTGTAAATTTTCCAAGTGTGGCGATTCCGATGATTTCAATTTATATTTATGATTTTGAGAAATACCCAAATTAAATTTATAGATATTTAATATTTGGCAAGTAACTATATGATCAATTTTTTGTTTATATGTAAAATTTCGGGAAGTGTAGTTTAGAAAATTTTAAAGTTTGAAAATTGCAGAATATAGGTATGTTTTATCTTTGCTTACATAATTTAATGAATAGTCTTTGTAAAATTTCGACATTCCAATTTAATTTATAAAGTTTACAAATCTGACAGGTGTGGCTATCTAATTTCCAGTATTGTAGGTTTATAAATTAGTGTACTACAATGTTCAGTTATAGTTATATAATTAATATTTCCATAATTGTTGTTTTGACAAGTTTCACAAACATAGTTTTTACAAATTTTACAAATTTACCTATGGGTGTTAGTGAATGTGTTAAAAACTTGTTAAAAATGAAAATTTTGACAGCTGAAATTAAAATTTTTTTTATTCACCTCAAAACAAAAGTTACATCTTAGAAGACCGTCTATAAATTTTGACAACCGCTAAAAAATCATGTGCTTAATCTCATAATGACTTTACAGTAACAAAATAGACAATTCAAATCAACAAAAACACTAATGCCTCAATATTATTATATTTTTTATAATACAATCAAATTAATAAAATATTCGGCGTATATTTTCTCCCGATGCGATTCAGTTTGTTTGATTTAAAGCTGTTAAAACTTTAACTATTTCGCACAGCAACTTGTTAAAAATATTTCAACTCGATTATGTACTTTCACCAAATTTTTAACTAAACTATTTTTAGCACATTAACTAAAAGCATTGCCACATAGCAAACGAACGATCAATTTTTTAAACTGAAATTTCTAATTTTTAAAATATTTTGTATTTCTTCAATGACAAAATTATTTAAAAATTGTACGAATTTATGAAAGCCATCATATTAAAAAAATTTCATTAAATCAACTTCATTTTCATTTTTTGTCGCGACGAATCGAATTTCGTCCGACAAAAGATAAAAATGCATTTTCTTTAATGAAAATTTTGGAATTTTAACAATTTTTTTTTTGTTGTGATGATGGCTTTCATAAATTTGAAATATTTTTTATTAATTTTGGCATTGTAGAAATAACAGTTTTTGCCAAAAAATGGAATTGTCGGAACACGTTCGCAACTCAACCATTTTTTCAATATTCAGAAAAAACTACCATATATAAGCAATAACGCGTCACATATATGCAACATGAGTTTCTTGGACAACAACGCGTCACATATATGCGACATGAGTCTTAAGTTTGTAAAATATATGCGACACATTTGTGTGACATGAGTCTATGAATGGTGTTTTGTCATGTTTACGCGGCCTGAGTCTTTAGTTTGTACAGTATATGCGACTCGTATGTGTGATATAAGTCTTTGGAATACTACAATGGACATATATAAATTGTAAATTATGATTCATATAAAGTCAAACATTTTATGGTTATATTATTGTATATGTATTTATATTTCATTCTAAACATAAAAACATAGCGTAATTCGAGTGACTCGTAATTTATTCAGCGTGCCAAGTTCTAAAACATGGATATGCACACAATCCAATCTCCTCGCCTGCATTGGTTTTACAAATACAACAAATGTATTTGGTCGCAGTCCTCTTTCCAGTTTTGCTACATTGGCGACATCTCTTGCGACTATTTAACATGCTTGGAAAATGACCCATTCTTGAATTAATTGAATTGTAACTAAGTTGCTGAGGTGGAGGTCGTCCTAAATAAGTCTTGATAATTTTTTCTCGGAACTCCAATAAAGACATATTTTGGTCTAAATTGATTTTGTTGTAAATCCAACATGACATGAGTTCCAAATGCAAATATCCAGCATATGGAAAAAAACTTTCATGTACCAGCGGATGGAGCGTCTTGGACAAGCATAGTATGAGATCATTTGAACAGCCCTGTCGATGGCTGACATGTACGTATTATAGTCCACAACAATTTTTGGCTTGGTGACTTCTTTATTTCGTTTTGTCTTTAAATTAGTGACGTCGGCGTTGTGCTTCGAAGAGATCAATAACACGTCACGCTTGTCCTTCCACTTCAAGACAATAATATTTTTGGCATTGCGCCGCCATACAATTTCGCCTGCTTTTAATTTACGTTTTATAATATTTGACGGGTTTCGCTTTCTGTTTGCTCGTAAAGTTCCACACATATTTGTTTTAGAACCAGATAAAAATTCTCCCAACTCCACACTGCAATAATAGTTATCCATATAGAGTGTATGACTCTTTCCCAAATACTCCTTCATAAGTTCTTTAACTAGACCAAATGAATGACAGTGTTCATTTGATACCGTCCCTTTTCCGGTATAAATAAGCATGTTTATCAAAAATCCATCTGGCGTGCATACATAGTTCGTAAAACTTTATACCATATTTCTGCACTTTGTTTGGAATATACTGTCGAAATGTAAGTCTTCCCCGCCACAACAGTAGAGCTTCATCCAAAGACAAATTTTGTAGTGGAATCTTATATAATCTAGTTGAACGGTCATCATTTGTTTCATCATAAAAACACATGCTTCTTAACACATTTTCAAATCGTATTCGACCAATTGTTTGAGCAAAAATATTTTGGACATACAGCTCGTTTTTGCTCCAGTAATTTTGTAACATGGGTTTTTTATTTAGTGGCATAAGCATGCATAGAGCAAGCACTTGCTTAATCTCGAGAGATGTTGTGCCTTTCCACCGGCTAACATTAGATTTTGCTCCTACTCGTTTATGAGTATAAATAAGTTTAGCACGTGCGTTAGTCCACGTTACTATTTTTGCCACTAAATCATCGCCAAACATTTGCGAAAAGTACTGAATTGGTTTTGCATTGGATGGTAGATCTATTAATATTTCTTCAGCACTCGTAAATACAATATTATTATTTTCAGGCTCAATTTCGGTCCATAGCCCGACAAACAATCTCAATATTTAGTACTGAAAAATAACTGATGCGGGATTGGAGAACCGAACTGTTTTTTGGCAGACTTGACTTTCCTCAAGTACTGTAAAAAAAACCGTGTTTTGGAACACCTTGGGCAGGCTCTAATGTCTGAACGAGGACCGTAGGTTGTTTTACGGTCAAATTGCCGACAATTTGTAAGTGACATTCTCCGTAAATAAACCGTTATTTTGTGGGTATCAGATACCGTTATACAGTCCTTTCTCCCTTAATATGTAAGCGAAATTGTTGGATATAAAACCGTGCAATAGTCGAACATTTACTTGCGAAATTTGCCGTAAATTATCCATCCCTTTGTGTGTATCAGGTAACGTTCTACAGTCCCTTTGCCGTTAATATGCAAAAGAAATAGTCGGATAAAACACCGTCCAATTGACGAAAATTTGCAATATGATTTTTTCGGCTTTTTTTATAAACAAATATATTATTTTTAATAGCATTCCAATATTTACGACTTAGTGAGCCAGTGAAATAAAGGAGCCATCTACTCATAACATATCTACTACAAATCGAACTTTATATGTTTTATATAACTAAAACCGTACTGATTTAGCGAATTATAATATTCGCCAAAAATAATACATTCACGGAAAATCTCTTTGTTTGTCGGGATATATTACAGCCCACTTTACCGTAAAATGAAGTAATTTTACCGGACTTAAAACTGTCCGGATGTAGATCTGTGATCAATACATTTACATTTTTTTTGACACTCGAAATAATCATCAATGATTTAGTTTGGGTTTTGTTTTCGTGTTTGAATCGGTTGTTGTCGATAAGTAAATTTTTACTTTTATTCAAAATCATTTTGGGGAGTCCCACAAAAATGAAAACATCTCAATAACGGAAACTCATACACATAAACCGCACGGCACGAATACGTGTCATACACTCCTGTACACTACAGCGCAAAGCAAAATCTTGTAACACAAACCATAAAAAAGTTATAGCAATTCAAAGTTGTAGCATTTTGCGTCACATATTTGTGACATGAGTTTTTTTTTAAACTTGCATGTCACAACGATGAGTGGCGAACGTGTTAAAAAATCGTTGTTGGTTTTCTATGTGGCAATGCCATTAACGCCCTAAGTTTTCAAAATTGTGTAAAGGCTTTTCATAAAAAATTTAAAGTATTTTGGAATTTACTACTTTTGACATTTTGAATATTAAAAATTTGACAAATTTTACTGTTTCTTATTTGCGTATAAAATTTGTGGAATTTTAGTTTTATCAAAATTATGACATTTTATTTTAAATTTTAAAGTTTGAAAAAGTTGTCAAAATTTTTAGGTTTCCTTTGAAATGAAATTGCAGATCTTGAAAATTGCACAAGTTTGATGATTTTTAATGTATTAATTTAAAATTTGAATTCTGACAATTTGGCAAGTTTGAAAATTTTCGTTTTCGGAATTAACAGCTAAAACTATTTTTTATTTCAAATTTTGATACAATTTTTTAAAAATAAAAACACTATAATTAAAATTATGAAAATTTAGTTATGGTTGACCAAATATTAAAATTCGCAGAAATGTATTTTTCATTTAGCCATCAGTCTAAAACTTTGATTCTCAAATTTTGCAACTTCAATTTAAAATACAGACTTTGAAAATTTTTGCCTGTTCAATAGTATCCTAAATTTCACTAATTTTACGAAATTTTAATAACTCAATTTTTCTTTAATATTTTCAAACATTGACATTTCAATTTAAATTGGAATGCCTTTACAAACATTGACATTTCAATTTAAATTTAAATGGTTGATTTGACACATTCGAAAATTTCTTCTTATCTTTAAAATTTTGAAAATTTGTTAATTCCTTAAAAAATTGCAGAATTGCACCTTTTTAAAATTTTATTTCAATTTTTAAAGTTTGAAAATTTGGAAAGTTTAATGTTCCAATTTCCAGAATTATATTTTTTACAAATTTTGAAAATTCAATTTAAATTTTATATTTTAAAAATCTCGCAAGCCTCAGAAATTAAAAAGTTTCACGATTTGTTTTATTACTGGTCACCAGTAATTGCTTCCAATTTTTTTTTTTTTTTCAGAATTTTGAATATTGAAAATTTTACAAGCTATTAAAATACAAATTTTGAAAATTATGTTATTGTGAAAATAGAGCATAAAATCTTCTTTGTTGGTTGCAGCACTAGCATAGTGTTTTCAAAAACTAAAAATTCCAAATTTTGATATTTCAATTTCAAATTGAAATTTTGAAGTATAATCTTCGTTTGGTGGTCGAATTTCCAAGTTGTTTTGTTGAAATTTCAAATAAATTTAAAACATTTCAAAATTGGCAAATTTGAAAATTTGTTTTTATGTCACTAGCTGTTGCTTCCAAAAATTCAAATTTCTCGAATCGTTTAGTTATCAGAAATTTTGACACATGTATTTAAGTTTAACTTACAATTTAAAATTTGAACATTTTTGAAAATTCTATGTTTTTCTTTGTGGAAGGCTAATTACGTTCAATTTAAAATTCCGATTTTGGAAATTTGGCAGGTTTTACGAATTCTTCCTTG
This sequence comes from Tipula helvola, assembly GCA_963556165.1. NCBI lineage: Eukaryota > Metazoa > Arthropoda > Insecta > Diptera > Tipulidae > Tipula > Tipula helvola. The sequence goes on along the minus strand of OY744483.1, from coordinate 166,569,851 downwards.
TATTTTCAGAATAATTTTTTTTTATTTAAATTTAAATTTTAGATTTAGGATATTTAGCATCATTGACTATTTAATTTAACTTCAAATTTAAATTTCGATTGCTAGTTGTTTGATATTATCTTTGAATACAAGATTTGGTGAACGTTGGTTTCTAGGAATTTTAATACTTCGAATTAAATTTTAGAACTTGAAAATTTGATAAACTATTAAAATTGTAAAATTGGGAAATTTCACTAAGTCTGAAGTTTTCCTTTGAAATAAAATTAGATATTTTAAAAATTTTCCAAGTTTGGAGAGAAGACTTTCTTCTTTATAACATCCACCTCGATTTTTTTATACTTCAATTTAAAATTCAAATGTTTCTGATTAGGCATCATTAACGGTCCGAAATTGAAATTTCAAACAAATTTGAAAATTTTGGAAATTTTCCTGGTTGGGGCCAGCGACACGAACTTATTGCTTTCAAAAAATAAAATTATTCTAATGATTTATTTTTAATAAATGATGTATTTAATCATTTTATTTGTGGCGGCAACACCGTTTCGCTTTCAAACATTAAAATTTCTAGAATTAGAGTTTTTCAAATTGTATCACATTTAGTGCTTGCAATCCCGGAATCATGGAACATAATCAACTCCCGTATTCCCGGGATATTTTAAGAGAAATCTCGGGATTTAGAAAAGTATAAAACATAATTGTTTACACTAAAATATCGATTTATTTATTAATTTACTCATTTCCGATTATCCCCTAAATCCGGATATAGAATATTTGAATATAGCATAAAAAAACACTTAGTTATTTTTTAACAGATTCTGATGAAATTAAGTTGCAAGTTCGATGGAAATGGGATTCTAAAATGATTTTCAGATACAGTTCTGGAATTTGGTCTATGAAGTAGGAACTTGACCACTTCTTAACCGATTATGATGAAATTCAATAAGTACGATGGAAAAGTGATTGTAAAAAGGTTTTTAGATAAACTTCTGGAATATTGCCAATTACCGATTGTGATGAAATTCAGCATATTCGATGGAATTGATATCCTAAAGTGATTTTTTTATGAAGTATTTCGATTGCTTCCCAGATTGAATTTTTCAGTAGCAGGCTAAAACAGAAAAACAAAAGATATGTTTAGCCCTTTAGGATATAATTTTTCCTATTACATCATAATTATCAACACGACACACCTGGCTACGCAGAACGCACATATTTATTATGGTGATTTCAAATTTGTAAGTAGATTTAACTGTAAGATTACTAAACTGAGAAATTCATTTATACTCTCTCTATTCGAGAAATAGTCAATTTTAGATTGTTTGGAAAAATAATGGGATTTTGAGTGGAATTTTGTGTGAAATATACGCAGAAGCATAATGGTGTATAGTAGTGTGTTAGTGAACAATTTTTTTTTATTTTCATATCAAATCACAAGCATTATAATATATTCCTTCAGGTGACCTTGCCAGAACATGGAAAATACATATGTATAATTCCCTCTCTTTTCAGGTCATAAAATTTCCCTCTCTTTTCGGATCCGGTGTCAAAAATTGTGGTTTCCATTTAAAAAAATGACCTTGACTTTCATATGCCCTTGAAAATTGACCTCAAAATCAAGAGCATTATTACAGATAGATGATTTATTGTCCTTGATAAGTTTTGTCGATTTTTTTCTTTTTTGTTTTTGTAGCCGACGTATTTAGAAGATATTTGGATCCTTCGATAACTCTATCTCTAATCTAGATGTGAAAAAAAATTGATAGGGATTATTTAATAAAGAAAACCATTGGCAATGGCATTAACAAGCAAATTTATTGAATAGAGCAGCAAAATGTAAATTATGCTCAAAAATTTTAAAAACTGCGGAGGAATTCGCTAAAGGACTGCATACGTACCTAAACACCGTACACCAAACTAAGTGCAAAAAAAATTGATTTCTACCTACCAACAGCTATGTTTTACTTATGGTATTCAACTGGCCGTAATAGATGTGCTATACAAAAAACAGGTGGCAGCTCTGACGAAGATGATAGCGATGTCGAAATAATTAATCCTGAAGAAGATACAGATGAAATAGCTCGAAATGATTTTGATTACTTACATGTCAATATTAAACTGATTAGCGATAACATTCGCAAAATTGTTGGAATATTTCAACGTTCGCCAACGAAAAATTATAGCGTATTGCAAAATTATGTCGAAAAACGTGGCGGCCAGGATAATAAACCCTTGTCTAGGGATTACAAAATTACCGAGATTTTACATTACCGGTTTTCGGTATTTTTTTAGCTGAATTACCGGTTTACCGGTATTTACCGATAAATTTTGTTATTGGGAATATATTAAAAAAACGCCATTATATTTTTTTTTAAATTACAAGATTATACATACATATTTCAATATTACTTAGCCATTGCAATATTTAATTTAAGAAAGTCAAACAGTTTACGTATCGTACAATACTCATCAGTCTTATATTAGGCTGCCCATTCGTATCACATTTTGAACGGACGTACCACATTGTCAAATGTACCACATCTTATACCACAAGAGGATCTATTGTACCAAATGTATGCCGATAATCATACATAAATTTCCCATAGAATAATATTAACTTACATACATACTTATGTATATGTAAATATGTGTTTATTGTGTAGTGATGGAAACAGATTATATATGAGTTAGCTAGTCCGCTGGTGAGCTAAAATTGAGCTGGGGTTGAGTGAGGGGCTCGTTAGGGGTCGAGGGTTGGGGATTAGATTGAGTTTAGTTGGGGACTAGATTGAGTTGAGTTCAGTAAGCATGTAATTTTTAGAATCGAGTTGATTTCGGATTGAGCTGGCTGTCTAGTTTGGAGTTGTTTAGAGGGTTTAGAATTGGCTTGTACCGGGGTTGAGTTGAAGTTTAGTTGTGGTTAAATCAGCTTGAGTTGAAGGTTATAGGGATGATTTGAGTTGAGTTTATTTCGTATTACGTATACAATACAAACATCAGTTGGACGTCTTCCGGTTGATTCGAAATCATTATAAGTAAATTTATATGGCTACTCCTAAAGATTTAAAGTTTGAGTACCTGTACTTAAAGAATTTCTTGATACAACTGATCAAATGAACATCAACTAGTTTTAGATTTCTTCAAAACTAGTTGGCTATCGCCAATGCTCATGGCTGATAGAACCTTGAAACTTTAGCAAACGTTGAAATTTAAAATCAAGTTTTTTTCGTTACAAACATTTTTGTTCGTTAAGTTATAAATTCATACAAACCTGTAAGTAAAAAGTGAAAAGTATTTTCATTGTGAATGCTCTGTGAAGAATACAGAATACATACAGAAAGAGCAACTTGAATTTTTTTGCGATATGAATAAAAAAAAATTACCGAAATTATTTCGGTAAAAATTATCGATAATTACCGGTTATTTTAAAATCAAAATTGTTCGGTAAAACCGGTTTACCGGTTTATCGAAAACCGGGATTGCAATCCCTACCCTTGCCATTAGATACTACAACACGATGGAATAGTTTGATTAATATAATTGAATGATTCGGTGAACTGAAAGTCCGTAAGTATACAAAAATCTTTAATCGGCATTAAATCAAAAGTGGCAGTAACCGATTCTGAGTTTCATCAAGCATTCCATCAAAGTAACCGTTCAAGATCCTAACTTACGATACAGCGCTAAAATGTAGGTATGTTAAATAAGCTGCAAAATCAAAACTATCCGTTAGGTCACGAGATAAAAAATGCATTGAAAATTCGAATTGACCGAAGAAAAAATGCAACATCTGAAGTCTTGCAGTATCTTTACAATGGCACACAATCTGTAGATGAAGCTGACACAAATATATTTCTGGTCCCAACAGGTTGCAGCACACAATTTTATTGTCGATTATTTAATACTACGTGAAAGAGTTGTTGAGGTAGAAAGTGAAATGGTTTAGGAACTTCCAACGATTACTTTGATGTCCTTTATACCTTTCAATGATATTGAAATATCTAAATGTGGCTGACGAATTGCAGCGCAGCATTACATTTAGTTTATTACCGATAGAAAATCGATCAATTAATGATAGTATTTAAGCAGTTTAAATTTTGTAACCGCAATTGGCAAGGAAATGAAACATTGAATGAAACTGTTTGAGGGAAGCCGAATTCGGGGGCTACATTTGCAGCTCATTTATAAAGTTTTACGTATAATCAAAAAGGACATTCTTGATGGCAGGAATTGTCATTTCCAATTACGAGCAGGGATAGGGGACAACTCAGTCGATGCTCTTAGATAATTAATAATTTAGATTTTAGAAGATGGTGAGTTTTGCATTTCTTTAATACATTGTTTCTTATTCTATGAATTTCTTAAACTATTTAACGTTGTTTATTTTGATTTGTTTGTAAAGCCTTAATCCTGGAATCCCTGTTTTTGAAATGTCTCAATCCCGCAACCCCGGGGTTGATAAAACGGCCCGGGATTCCAATCACTAATTACGACTCAAATCGAAGTGATTCAAAATTTAATTATGTTACTTTATTATTTAAGGTTTTATTCTGTGCATACAATATTTTGTTAATGATCGTTTCAAATTTTGAGACTAATAATTAAATTTTAGAACATGACAATTTCACAAACACTTAAAATTGTAAAGTTGGAGAAATTGGCAACGTTTAACGGTTTTATTTAAAATGGAATTACAGATTTTGAAATTGGGCAAGAAGGAAGAATATCTCCTCAATAGCTACCAGCGGAATTTTATTAATTTTAAAATTATAATTTAAAATTTAAATGTTGAATATTATGGGAGTTTTATGGTCGAATTCCCAATTTGCGTTGTTGAAATTTCAAACAAATTTTAAAATTCTAAAAATTTGCTAGTTTCAAATTTTTTTTTTGATACACGGATATGGCTTCCAAAAATTAAACTTCGTCGAATTATTTAGTTTTCATAAATTTTGATACAAAATTTTAAAGGTAGTTTAAAACTGGGTACGTTATCCCAATTACAAAATCCCAAAATTAAAATTCCAAAATAAAAATCCCAAAATAAAAATCCCAAAAATACAAAATCCCAAATTACAAAATCCCAAATTTTAAAATTCCAAAATTTAAAATCCTAAATTATGAAATCCCATTGTTAAGAAACATATTTAGGGATACCATCATATTTCCGAACGGAAAAACCCAAAAAAGAAATACCGAAAAATACAAAATAAACTGCTCCAACGAAAGGGAAGACCCCAATAAATTTTTGATAACCAAAATATGAAAACAAAAGGAAACTACATAATTTCATGTCATCCTCGCGCGGAAAGGACCACTGCTAAGCGGGTATTTTTGCTAAACTTGGTTATTTTCAAAAATCTTGGTTTTTTGGAATTTCTGTTTTTTTTATTTTGGATAACGATACCAATCCAAATATTTATTGAAACACGTGCGGGGGGGGGGGGGGCACAACAATAGGATTCCATAATTTGAGATTTTAAATTTTTGGGATTTTTATTTTAGAATTTTAATTTTGGGATTTTGTAATTGGGATAACGTACCCAACCCATGGACATGGTTTATAAGTCAATTTAAATTTTAAATTTGGAAATTTTTGCAAGTTTAACGATTTCATTCTTGGCTTTAAAAATTCGTGAACGTTGTTCCTTTTTACAAATTTTTGATAATTAAAATTAAATTTTAGGAAGTTTTACGGTTTTTCTGATACGAAAATACAAAACATATTACATTCGCTGCTTTTTAACTTGAATTATGGTTTGCATATTTTGAGACCATAATTAATTATTTTTGTTTTTGAAAATTTAACAAATATACCTACACCTAGATTTCTAAAATTTGAATTTGAAATTTTTAAAATTCGTGTAAATCGATGATTTTCTTCTTAGCGTTTATTATTTTCTAAAATTTGACCTTCCACAATTTTGATTGGTCACAAAGTTGTCTTATTTGCATAAATAACAATAATTTCTACGATTGTGAACATTTTCCCAAAACTCCGAGATATTCCTAAAAAAACTACAACAACAACTAAAAATTTCAGAATATTAGTAAAACTGCGAACTAGCGAATAAATTCCAAACTACGCAATAAGAAATCATAAATTATATTTTATTCTTTGCAATTTGTAAGCTGAAGAAGAATTATAAGTAGAAAATATAACACAAGAGAATTATCGTATATCGAGTTTCCCGGAATTTTCCTGGAGTTCCTAAACACCGGCCATTCTAAGGGAAACTTATTTTGAGTAGGTCACGATTTACTCTAACAGAAAACAAACAAATTTTAAAAAATTCTGTGGTCCCAGGCACTTAGGATTGACGATTTTTGAATATTCTATAGAGAATTATCGTATATAGAGTTTCCCGGAATTTTCCTGGACTTCTTAAGCACCGTTCTAAGGGAAACTTATTTTGAGTAGGTCATGATCTGCTCTAACAGAAAATGTATTAATTTTAAAAAATTATGTGGTGAATTAGCGTATATCGAGTTTCCCGGAATTTTCCTGGAGTTCCTAAACACCGGCCATTCTAAGGGAAACTTATTTTGAGTTATTTTGAGTGGTTGAAATTGATTGATTGATTGATTGATTGATTTGGGTGTACGATCAAGACTAAGCAAGGTTCCCGGTAAGACGCCGGGTCCACCGTACACCCTTTTTACATATAACAAAACCGAAGGAAAGGAAAGGTATGTTAGTAACAAGGAATCGACCCGGTTCCAGACACCTAAGTAGTCGATAGTTAGTATGTTTTTGTTAGTAATATATATGATAAAATAGTTAGCACAGGACAATACAATTTCTAAATTACATGTTCGCTGGATGCTTGAATTTTCTGGATGCTGAGGGAGGTTTTTCCTCTATTTCTGAAAATTTAAATCGAAATTAATTACTTATAGCTAACTACTACTTTAAAATAAACTAAATAATTATGCCTCTGAAAATGATGTTTTAAGTTTAGATCAAATTTTCGAGCCCTTCTAATAAATAAAATTAGTTTCCGCCACCTGAGCGCTGAATGCTTAAAGTTTCTGATAAAAGTATTTCTTGTTTAAGATATCCGAACTAGAGACCTTCAGCACATGAAGCACACATTCTGCAGTTAAGCTACCTACTCCTACATTAGCTTCTTGCTGATCCTGGAGAGTTGATTCATTCTGAAAATCGGCATTAACTTTATTCCTTAAAAATAATTAATTCTGGATTTATGTTGTATTCTGAAAATTAATTTATTTATCAGTAAACCGAGGAAAAAACTACTCTAAAAGTATATATACTCTTCACATTTATATTAATAAATAATAACTGATGAATAAAATAAAAAAGCTGCCATTCCTGGTTTCTTTATTCTGAAATCAAAGTGTTTCCAATCCAATCCTAAAACTAAAGTTTAGCTTAAACTAATCTTACACATGAAGCATTTATCCGCTAACCTGCCACTCAGATATAGAAGTTTGATCTGTGATGAACGCTGTCCTTATTTTGATTGATACGGATGTACGACCAAGTCTCAGCAAGATTCCCGGATACGCCGGATCCACCGTACACCCTTTACATAAAACAAAACCGAGGGATAGGAAAGGAATGTTAGTATTAGAGACTCGGCCCGGTTTCAGCCACCTATGCAGTCGATAGTTAGTAAACTTGTTAGTAATAAATATATTAAATTAGTTAGCACAGGACATCACAATTTCTAAACTACTAGTTTTAGCTTCTTGTTGATCTTGTAGAGATGTGTCAAAATATGACCTTATTCTGAAAGTCAGGGTTAAATTAAATATTTAATAAACATGATTAATTCTGGAACTGTGTAATATTCTGAAATAAATTACGTTATTTTCAGCAAACAAGGGTGAAACCCCATTAACTATTTAAAATTTGGTTTAAATTAATTATTTATTTATCGCTAACTACTATTGTAAAATAAACTAAAAAAAACTAAAAAATAAACTAAAAAATTATTTGAACTTTGAAAGTTGCTGAATCAGATTATTTTAATAGATATAACTAGTATCCGCTGCCTGACCTTTGAATGCCTAAAGTTTCTGGTAATCTGCCTTGGGTTTCTCCACAAATTCAGCTCTGAAATACTCGTGGTCTATTTGTTAAAATTGTTATAGCATAAGTAATTAATTAAATTCATCATTATGATCATGGTCAATTATATCCCTGAAAATTTAAATCTAAATAAAATTAATCAGTTATTTGCTATTTCTATGTAGGTGATCATCATTAAGTCAAACTACATTCAAAACCTATAGAACAGCAGCTCCAATATAACCTGTATAGTAAATCCGAACAGTATCATTCACCCACTCAAAAGCTCCCCGCTACATCAGACACCATTTCATCTCAAAAATACAGTCGTTACCCTTCCACCAAAACTACAGAACTACAGAAGTTCACCCCGTGATGAAAGTGTAACAAAAATGTGTTAAAACGAAATAAAATAAAACAACTTAGATAAGAATAAAGATGACAGCAATCAATTATTCATTTATTTCTAACATATTAATCAAAATAATCCAATTTGTTTTTATATGATATGCTATGAAAAACAAAAATCAAATTTGTGTCATCGGACCACCACAACTACTGACAAAACATCAACTAAGATCACTCCACAGCAGCTTAGCCAACACATCCTCTAAGACACTGTGCATGATGAAAAAAATCCCCCACACACACCAGCAATTCAACCGCATTTCTTTCAATTTTCACTCCACTCATCCATACTTGAGGATTCTGAAGGTTGAGCCAGGTTCTGTGCGCCTTCCTGAAAAACAATCGAGATTTATCCCCCCCCCCCACTCCACCCAATAATCGCACTCCAGAACTCTCAACTTAAAAGTCAAAATTAAATATTTAAAACTTTCAAAATGTGAACCAATTTAAAGGTTAATAAGTTAACAAATTTACTTCAGATCCATTCCCAATTCAATTTCTCTGAAAATTGAAATCAAATTAATCAGTTGTCCCAAACAACCCCCAATAAACCGAACTGGAAGATTTAAATTCAAGTTTATACACTGAAACAAAGTATAAGTTAATATCTCTGTGAAAAATCAGAAGTATCCTCCCCAGCTGATTTAGGGTCGTGGTTCCAACTTCCGAAAATCTAGTGCTGGTTCAGCTCCTGTTAGATTACTAAGTCATAATCCAATTCACCAGTTCACCCGAAGTTACGTCTTATTTCGATTAGAAATATAAGTAAACACTATTGTAGAAAACGTCCGATTTGAATCCCAATCTTGCAGTGGCATTTCCTGATTGTGCGCATTGGGTGTTCTGCTTCGGATTTTGATCATCAAAATTATTTGACATTATTGTAATTACATATTACAAATCTAATACAAATACATTTTTAATAATAATTATGAAAAACTTTTTATATGCATATCATAATAAAGTTTTTAGATTTTTTAGAATACAAAATACAATCAAAAGCAAAAATTGCTTAGTCTAGTCATTCGGCGCACGATTAAAACATTACTAGAGAACACCGCAGGTATATGGGCAATTTCTACATACAACTCGAAAATCAATTTACGGATCATTTTAAAATGAATGTAATTCACATCTATTTTAATTATTAAATTACGTGATTTATATAAAAATTTACAATTTATGTACATTTTGATAACACAAATATGTATTCATAAATTGTATATTACTATCGCGACACTGTCATGACAGCAATAACGATCGTCACTATGTACTTTCCATTTTGGTTTTCTCCTTCTTTACACTATACCAAATTCCACTAGGTATTGCGTAAATGAGATAGCCCATAGTTCGCTCAATACCAAACGAAAATTCCCCTTTAGCTACACACGCACATCTACCTTGCATATAAAATCATAAGAACCAAATGACATGTTAGTTATTTTGAGTGGTTGAAATGAGTAGAAATAGAGTTTCATCCTAGTTTTGTGTTGACGAGAACAGTATATTACTTCGTTCTAAATTTCGGTCTAAAATGACCAAAGTATTACAATCTTTTCAAAAATGACGAACAATTTGGTATGTCTAAAACCACTTTTCTCGACGTTTTGAAAGTTCCTGAGTCTGAGAAACAAGAAAAACATATCCGTCTGTCTGTCTGGACGACTGGATGTTTGTACCGATGGTATCTCGAGAACGGCTTGTTAGATTTGGATTTTTTTCGCCATTCTGTTTCTATGGTCAAGGCGGAGATTTGAAAAGCTTTTGAAGGGTATATGTCAAGTACCTGCCATACGAATTGACCTAAAACACCTGGTTATATAAATATTTACGATTTTTTTATATTATTCCAGTTTGATTATTGAATTGGGCATTAAGTTTGGAGTTGATTTGTAGGTTAAGTTAGGAACCAATTTACGGGTTGAGTTGAAGTTGAGTTGGGGTTGCATTAGGATGTAGTGAGCAGTTAACAAATTTAGTATATATGCTGGTGTGACGATTGAATTTGCCGTATAGTTTACGGTTGAGTTGAGGGTTGGGTTGGGTTCCATATGCGGATTGAATTAGGGTTAAGTGAGCAGTTAATCTGCGAGGATTTGTGATTTTTTTAGAAAATTTTTATTGGGGTTCTATATCTTATCCGATTTTGATGAAATTCAGTATTTTCAATGGAAATAGGAATCTCAAATTATGTTTAGATGAAGTTCTGGAATATGGCCAAGTAGGATGTAACTTGGCTATTTTTAACGGATTTTTGTGAAATTTGACATCTGCGTCGACGTGGGATTCTAAAATTTTTGGATAAAGTTCTGGAATATGGCCAAAATGCCAAGTAAGATAGAACTTGTATATTTATCATCCGATTATGATGAAATTTGACACTTGCGTTGGAAATGGGATTCTAAAATGATTTGTAGATAAAGTTCTGGAATATGGAAAAGTAGGCTGGAAATTGGCTATTACTTAACCGATTATGATAAAATTTGACATTTCTGTTGTAAATGGGGTTCTAAAATGGTTTTTAGATAAAATTCTGAGTATGACCAATTAGGACGGGACTTGGATATTGCTTAACGGAGTTTTGTGAAATTTGATATCTCCGATGGAAATTGGATTCTAAAGTAACATTTGGATAAAGTTCTAGAATATAGCCAAGTATGATGGAACTGTCAATTAGGACACAGTTTAAGGCTATGATGGTACGAGGGTACGTATGCCGATTGTAAAGAGTTGAAATTTGGTTCGAGCTAAGTTGAGTTGAAGTGAGTTAGGATTTAGTTAGCTTGTATGGTTAAATGTGTTGTTCGGTTGTCGGATAATTTCAGGGTTGATTTGGAGTTTAGTGTTAAAGGTTAATTTAAAAGTTGATTTGGGGTTGATAGAGTTGAGGGTTGGTTTGGCGGTTAATTTGGTGATCGCGCTTTGGATTGTGTTGCGATTGAGATGGAACCTCATGAGGTTTCAGCCCTTCATAATTTTATATTGCGAAGTAGTTAATCAAGATTAAATCATTTGCATAAATCTAACATCATAATTCACTTCACGATTGGTGTAAAATAAAATGAAATGGCCTTTACAGCGAAGAGAAATTTTTATTTAACGTTTTCAATTAGCAATGCCTTATTCCAAGAAAGTTCAAATTATTTTCTAAATTTTCACGGTAAATATTTTTTTTTTCTTTCGCTGGCGCTACATCCCATAGAGGGATTTGGCCGCTTCATTATGAAGTTTCGTAATCATTATTTTTAACGGATACACAGCCACACAAAAAAAAATTATTTTTGGCCTGGGGGACTGACTATGTATTCTATATATTTTTGGGGTTGCTGAATCCGAATCCAAGGTCGGTTTAACCCTAGCACGTCAGGGTTTGGCCATAACCTAAAAAACCTGATTTTCAGTACTATTAAATGTATATAACTCTATAACTTGAACGGTTAACTCCTAAAACCTATAAACCTATAATCTCATAACCCAACCACCCCATAACCTCAAAAGATCTAGTAAATGAGGATTTTTAGCATTAAATGCATATAACTCTATAATTCGAACGGTCGAGCCATAAAACCTATAAACCTATGACCCCATAACCTCACGACCCCATGACACTATAACCACATAACACCATAACCCCATAACAATTTTACTCTAACTACACAGCCACACAAAAAATTCGGCCTCGGAGTCTGACTATGTTTACTGTATGTTTCTGGGGTCGCTGAATCCGAATCCGAGATCGGTTTAATCTCACTACGTCAGGGTTTGTCCATAACCTCAAAAGACACTTTAAAATCTACTAAAACCGTTAAACCCGATAATCCTAAAAACCTAAAACTCGCTCGCCCATCGAATCTTCGACTAACTGTATAACCCCGACATCAAAATACTAAAACAGTATCGCTCAATCTTCCTCGGCGTAGATTTCACAAAATGTACATGCGTCACATTCCCTACAATCTCGTTTCCCTTGTGTCTTCAGGGCACCTCCTCGCGGTGACGGCGGGCAACGGAGCGAGCCCGTTATCCGGCTGAGTCCCTGGATCACGGCTGTTACGCCGTCATGGCAGGAACACGGAGGAAGTGCGTTACGATGCAGGTAGTCGGAGTTGGTGACTTGGCCAATGTAGAATTTAGGACTACAAGAAATAAGAGCAAAGTTATCTTGCCAGAACACAATTGTGAATCGAAGCACAATGTGTTCTGTCATGTATGCTCAAAGTTTGAAGTAAGTTCTCTACGAAAAGTCATCGATAATGATATTCGAGAGACTTTCAAAGATAGTTTTGGTTTTGATATGGATGAGTCAGGGATTAAATGCTGGGCTCCCAACATCATCTGTAACTGTTGTCGAAAAATGTTCGGCAGATGGAAGAAGGAAAAAAATAAAGACAACATCGCGTTTTCCGTTTCGACGATATGGAAACGCCTTTCAAGTGCTGATGAATGTTTTTATTGTTGCAATAATATCCAGGGGTATAATAGTAAAAACAAAACAAAAATCGTGTACATTAGTGTTTCATTTGTTGTAGCTCCAGTATTGGCTGCAGTCGACGACAGTCGTACTTGTAATGTCAGTCATGCGCATATACCCGAGACAATTGATGATATGATGGAAGTCGACGATAAAATAGATATGGTTACAGAATCGGCATTTGAGATGAGTGATGAGACGGATAGTGACATGGATAATGGCTTAAGCTCTAAAAATCCAAAATTGATATCGCAAGCTGCGTTAAACGATGCAAAGGATGGTTCAGAATTTTTAGCATACTTTCTTAAAGAGAGAAATCTGTTGGATCCAAAGACGAAAGTTTCTTTTTATAGAAACAGAGAGATGCAATTTCGACAGTATTTTTTAAAAGATGATGATCTTTCTCTTGTTTATTGTATAGACATAGTAGGTCTCATAGTAGGTCTCAACAGTCAGGATTCACAAAATTTCCATGTCATTTATGCTTATGGGACAGTCGGGATCGTGAAAATCATTATGTGAAAAAAAAATTGGCCTACCAGAACATCATTCATCCTGGTTCCCGGAATATCATCCACAAATCGCTAGTTGATCGAAGCAAAATTCTTATCCCTCCCCTTCACATCAAGCTTGGTCTAATGAAGCAATACGTTAAAGCGCAAGATAAATCTGGAGCCTGCTTCAAATATCTCGTTTATAAATGTTCGAAGTTGTCTAAGGCAAAATTGAAAGAAGGGGGTTTCGATGGCCCTCGAGATACTGCGTTCACTAGTACAATGAATCAGAAAGCAAAAAAACGCTTGGCAAAGCTTCAAAGCAGTTGCTCAAAATTTCCTTGGCAATAATAAAAGCCCTCATTACAAACAATTGGTTGAAAAAATTATTTCTGACTTTCAGAAGCTTCAATGTAATATGAATTTGAAACTTCATTTTCTTCATTCCCACCTCGATAAATTTCCTGAGAACCTTGGGGACTTTAGTGAAGAACAGGGAGAACAATTCCACCAAGATATTAAGGTCATGGAAACTCAGTATCATGGACGATGGGATGTAAACATGATGGCTGATTTTTGTTGGACGCTAAAGAGGGAATCGAAGGAAAGTCGGAAACGAAACAGGTCATTTAAAACGTCCTACAAACGTTATACAAGGTTAGACAGAAATAACTTGGGAATGATGACGATATTCTGTTTTAATTTCATGAAATTTACGCCACGAATAGTTTCGCGGTTATGAGGTTATGGGGTTATGATGTTTTGAGGTTATGAGCTTATGGGTTTATAGGTTTTAAGAGTTAACCGTTCAAGTTATAGAGTTATATACATTTAATAGTACTGAAAATCCTTATTTACTAGGTTTTTTGAGGTTATTGCCAAACCCTGACGTGCTAGGGTTAAACCGACCTTGGATTCGGATTCAGCGACATATGTAATGAATGATTAATTCATTGATCCTTACGTTAACCAGCCGTACTTTTTTCATTACCCGCCGGGAATCGAACCCGGGCCCTCCGGAGCTTAAATCAAACTAGCTAACCACTGTGCCACCGGAGCGGCAACGTGGGGTTCTTGTTTTTCAAGATAATGTTATGAGGTTTTATTCCGTAGAAGTTGTCCAATTGTAAATATAACGATTTGAACGATATTATTAGAGATTTAATGACGATACCACAGAAAGATGTAGTACAATTAAAAAGAACACCAATTTTACAAATACACTTCGTAAAATCTTTTGTTTGAATTTTAGAAAATTTAAAACTTTCAATTTTAAATAAAATCGTTATAGAGTGAAATGGAATTTTTTGTAAAATTGGCTGCAAATTTAAGATATCCGTTATTATAAAATTTGGAAAATATACAAATTTGAACTAGGTACATATGAGGTTTAAATCTAAAAACTGTGAATTTGGCAAAATTTACAACACAGCCATATATTTATCTCATATTTCGGAGTATCGATGAGATCTTTAGCAAAGCACTAATGGATTGGAATTTTAAAGTAATTTCAGAATTTCAATAAAATTTTATATTCAGACAAAATTAAATTTATTTCAATAAATTTATGGAATATTAACATTAGCACAATA
The DNA here is from genome assembly GCA_963556165.1 of Tipula helvola. NCBI lineage: Eukaryota > Metazoa > Arthropoda > Insecta > Diptera > Tipulidae > Tipula > Tipula helvola. The sequence goes on along the minus strand of OY744483.1, from coordinate 166,554,851 downwards.
ATCACGGAAAATGTCAATCGCTTTGTAAGAACAATTTAAAGTGGTTACTAAATTTTAGAACATATTGTTCATTCATTACCTGCACTGTATCAATTTAATTGGCAAAAATGGTTAGTTAAAAGAAATACGTGCATCACAATGATTTAACGTTTTTTATAGCTTTAAAGAAGCTAACATTTTATATATTCAAGAACATTTGTGATATAATTGAGCTTAAGTAAAAAATTAATATTTCCAAGTATAATTAACATCAAAACAATAAATGAAATCAGCAATATTTTCAATAATTAGCTAAACAAAAGCTCTAGAAGTATCAAACAATATATTTAATGATTCACATATTCTGTCGATATAAAACAAAGAGGGATATTCCGCAATGATTCAATTTAAGATATAAACTGTTCCATCACGTCATGCGTAAACAAGTATGTATACATATTTCTAAAATATCTCGTTAATTTTTTTATTTTTATTTTTTAAAGATAACATGGTTAAACCACATTAAACATTTTTATTTAACGCTACTCTTTATTATTAATGCGCTTGTTTTAAATTAGCTGGCATATATTATGAATCATTTATTATTATCAGATCTAGTTTTAATTCGAAGCTATTTAGATTATGAGAGTGAGTCAGTTCATAATCGGCGCCTTTACATATCATAATCGTTTATAGTGTAGTGTTAATTAAAATTAATTAACTATATAAGCTGGGTATTTGTATTAATTTTAATATGAGTATTTAAAAGTTACCTTAACATCTGATATGTCGTTATCCAAGAGATTAATAATATCCTGAAAATAGATAAAACAAAAAATCTATTTTAATAAATTGTATAAGTTTATAACAACATTAAAGCTAATTTATTCATATAGTATAATCCGATATTTAATTTTGTGCGTGAGCACATAAATTTGGCAAACGTTTTGGCATACAAAATTTGTATATTGGCAACTTTTCTATAATATCTAGCATTGCACACATATACAAGGAAGTAAAAGTAATATTTTAAAATAAATGTTATCACTTCCTTTACAAAATACAAAAAAAATATTCATTTCTATTATTATTCGAATGCGGTTGTGATAAGAAATTTAAGATATCTATTCATATAGTAACTTATACACAATTTTAATTTTTTTAAATATAAAAATGACACTTTTAAATTGTATGAATGACAGCAAAAAAAAATTCATTTACATAAAATTAATGCAATTAGAAACAAATCGCATTGTTAAGTGAAATATTATAATAATGGTTAATATGACGATTGTTTTATGCACACAACATAAGGTCGAGGTTTGAATTTGTAATTTGATTAAATTCAAGTATTGTTAATAAATTGTTAACTAGGTATATGTATATACGATTTGCATAAATTATCTATCAATTTTATTAGCTGTATTGTTTTGTTGTTGTGGGATCAAGTTATATAAAATGTGATATTTGATTTATGAGAATATACTATGAAATACCAGAGTCACCTTCAATGCACAAATTAACTAATTAATCATTTCGGAATTAGATAAATAGGCAACCAAGTTTTTTTTATTTTGACAGTTAGCTGACCACGCATTATTTGAAATTTTAAAATGAAAAAATGGAGTTTCTCTAGACAATTTATTTAAATTTTAAGTCAAGTATTTTATTTGCCTGCTACTCAGATAATAACTTGTTTTAAAGAAATAACGGCTCAATCATCACTTTTGCAGTTTACGATTTTCTAAACACTTTTAAGAATTAAGTTGATTAGGATTCTTAATTAAAGGTTACAGTACCTTATTGAAATCAAAAAAAAATATTCTGTTAAAATTACCTTTAATATTATTATTATTGAGAAACTAATCGGAGTTTAATTGTTTTTGAAATTCTAAAATGGTTTTTATGAAAATTCTACTAAACTCAGTAGCTGCCAGCAGGATAGTTACAATTATTTTACTGGTTTTGGATGATTTTGGTTCCTTTCAAGAGGTTTTTCTATTTTTTAGTTTCGCAGTGTCCGAATATTACAAGGGTTCATCAATTTTCATTTTTTTTTATTTTTTATTTTTTATAATTTTTAAACATATTTATTTGCCAAAATTTACATAAGTTCAAGTTATTATGTTACAGAATTTAATTTATACATTATGAACTTTACAATAATTATTTCAGTTACACGAACCGCAGTGCAGAATATACAACTAACTGTCTTGCTACCTTAATTACTTATTTTAACAATGTCAAATAAATCCAATCTCACAATTCAAGCATATGTGAAGCTAAAAATTTTGGTTTTCCTTAAGAAGCTGAACAACAGCCAATTTAAATTGCCTTATAGTGTCTGCATTTTTTATTTCACTTGGAAGTTCATTAATTTTCCTAAGTTCTCTAAATACATTATGTTTCGCAGCTTGTACAAAAAATTCAACCTGAAAATGCGAGCTACGGCGCATCTTGTACTTATGAAGATCTATACCTCTAATCGGTTCGTATAAGTAACGTATTGGCAAGTGTATATTTCAATCCTTTTTTTTGCAAGATGTCTAATTGATTTGGTTTATTTGATGCACCACCACTCCATATCGAGTTAAGGTAAACTAAACACGAGAGAATGTGGGCATTATACAAAAGTACTACAGATTTCTTGGGAAGTATATTTCTGATCCTTTTTATAGCGAATATATAGGGTGATATTCGTTTTTTTACAAGTTGCATATGATTTTTCCAACAAAGCTTCTTGTCAATTTCTAATCCTAAGTAGTTGTCCTTAACTACTCTTTCAATTAAAAGTTATGGGGTTGGAGTTCAAAAAATCTATGTCTAGATTCATATTTAGAAATATTATATACTTGGTTTTTTCTTGGTTTAATACCAGTTGGTTCGTATTAAACCATTCTTTCAAAATTTTCAAATCTTGCCGAATTTTCGATATAAGTTTAGAAAACAAATTTGACGAGTATGATATAGCACCATCATCAGCATACAGTTGTATTTTACCAGCTATAGGTTGCATGGAGATATGTCATTTATATAAAAAATATTAAACAAGCATGGTCCAAGAATGGAGCTTTGCGGAATCCCTCGAGTTAGCTCTATCTCATTGCTCGTCTCGTTGTTTATTTGAACCATCTGTCTCCGATTTGATAAATGCCTTTATTTGATATTTTGCCTTACATTTATTTGATATTTTCATTGTTTTTAGTTTTATTATGAGAATATTTTGATTAATAGTGTCAAAAGCGTGACGGGCAGGGCCTCGCGCTTCAAGACGGCCTCGCGCTTCAAGACGGCCTCGTGCAAAAATTCCGAAAAATATTTTTTTTTAATTTATTTATTTTGTATATTATTAACAATACAAACTAAAAACTAAACAAAATAATTTATAAAAGAAATTTAAAAAATTCAACTGAGAAATTAATATGTATTACGTATAATTCGCTAATACTTAACTATGTACATTGTTATAGTAATCATTTAATCAATAATGTAATTAATAATTCAGTCGCTATAGCGTGATGAGATTGGCTGGAAAATAATTAAATTTTTCTTGTCTCTCATTCAGATCGAAACTGAACTTATAATTCTTAATAACTTCGTTCTTTGTAAAAAATAATTATCTATTTACCAGAAGAACTTTAATTTCAAAAATTAAAAAAATATAAAAAATATTTTTATTTAACATACTATACATACTCGTATTATGTACTCGTACGTATTGAAAATTTAAAGTTTCCATTAAATTCGAAATATTCTGTTTAGACTTTGAGTGCTCCTCTAAGTTTAATTAGGTAAAGCTCTCAATTTGTTTGATATTCTTCAGAAAATCATTTTCTGCTTTAACGGCACGATGGGATCTCTTAATAAAACATGTGAAATATCTAACACCGAAACCTCTTTCAGATACCTGTTGGGAATACCGTAACGAGACCGAGTGTCAAAGCTATATATCTACAATTTTCAAAAATGTGTTACGATGCTAAGCATCGTCACGTTCCCAATCTGGAAAAAACCAACAGCCACAAATAAAACTCTCACATTTTCTTTTTTACATTTTATTTTTTTTTCATCGCATTTGTTTTCTTACAATTTTTTTTTCGCGCACCGTATTAAGATTTCACCGACTGTAGTACCTGTAAATAGAAAAAAAACACCCATCCAAATTAACGTAATATTCATGCCATATACCTGATTCCAAATTGATATCCTGTCCCGGTGCAACATCCCTTATCCATTGGTACTTGTAAAGTATTCATGGGTTGATTTGCCACGATTATGTACATCCAGCTGGATAACCTAAAACACAAATAAACAAAACCAAATCACACAAAGAATTTTTCATATTTTATACTTTCACTTATCTGATTAATGTCTGCTTTTCTTATTTAATTCCACTCACTTTCCCATTTTGTTTTCCGCTAATCAAAATTTGCATCAAAACCAAAAAATAAATAAACAAATAAATAAAAAGGGAAAACTAATATGTCACAATCACAACACACCGAGCGACCAATAAAAACAAAACAAATCACCAACGACAGCTGGTGATTTATTACTGTGTATTTCGTGGTATGTTTTGAGTAACTTTTATGTAGGTGGCAGTATCGGTCTTGTTTTTTTTTTGGTGTTTTTGGGTGAGTGCGTTATATTAGGTTGAGATGTTTACCCGTAGAGGCGTTGTCACACCAAAACAAAAGGAAATTTTTTTTTGTGACAACACCAAATTGTTGTTGTCATTGGACCAAAAAAATTTAGTATAAAAGCGGAGTTTACAATCAAATCGGTCTCTTTTGATCTGTTGATTTGGCGACCATTGGAAGGATCACTCCTGCGTGTTTTTAAAGGTAATTTATAATAACTCTTAATTAACTAAAAAGGTACTTAATAATAAATAATAATTATATAAAAACATAATTAATAATAAATTAATAAATAATAAATAATAAGTCAATATAATATATAATTAATAAAATTAATACCTAATAAATACTCAACCCGAGTGACATTACCTTTTTCGAAGAAAACATACAGAGTGATTCCAAAAAAAAAAAAATATATACCTATAGTGTGACACAAAAACACAAATTTTTCTTGGTCCAACCATCAAAGCGTGATCCAAAATACCTAGCTTGACCCGAGCATACCCAAAGGGATTCGAAAAGAAAAAAAAACAACAATAACCAGTGCCTACCACTGCTGGCAGCAGTTCAACTTTACCACAGTTCCTGCGACCGAGTGCAGCGTTTCTGCGACAGATTGGCGATTCAGCTAGAGATTATATCAAACCTGACGACATACCGGGACGTGTAAGTATATCGAGTAAGTCTACCATCACGTAACGAGAAGCGCGGGCCCAAATTTGGTGTGGGGGCGCGAACATAGTTTGCTTATTTTTTTTCAGTGGTCTTCGGTTAGTGAGCTCATCATCCGCAGATCACCGGTATACATCGGAAGAACCCACAGGGCGTAACGGATCATCAAATACACACCAACGGGTGTTAGACGGACCTCGGCATAGTTACACGTCTTCTAAAACCAACCAATCACAGATTAATGTAATACCAATTTGTTTTTGTCGTCGTATATACATACTTATGTTTTTAATAAAAATAGTTGATTGTTTGTAACGTGCTTTAAAAAAATTCCATAATGTGTTGTTAATTTAAAACAAATAATGTGAGAGTCATCTGGTGTTCGTGTGTGTGCGTGTAGTTATTGAGGTAGGTAGAGTGTTGTTCCATCGTAATAGCAGCAAAGTAATCTACGAATGGGCCTTCATAGTCCACCTACTCCCTCGGAGCTGAGCTTTAGCCGGACATACAGCTGCAGATGAAAGACGTCGTGGACAAAATTTCTGGATACGTGATGAAGTTGGAACGCACCGCTGTCAGTCCAGTTCGTCTAGCATCCGCTACTAGGGTGTCGTCCACGGCAACGTGCGACACGTAATGGATGGTAATATCGGGGTACAGCGATGACCGGGTGAGGACTCGTTTTTGGGGCCCAACTCGCTTCTAGGAGTAGTCTAGGAAACTAGACCGCTGAATGGAGTTGGGGGTTCTCAGTTCGGGTTCAATATCCTTGGTTCCCCAAATTGGACTGAAATGTGTGTGGATCCCGTCCAAAGGCCATTAACATCGGCCTCTTCTCGCTTCTTCACGTAACAAATGTTAGATGCTTTGACTGAGCTTGGAAATACCGTAATTGACAATAAAATTAAACACGAAGTTTTGTCAATATATAACCAGTTGGCTTCTTATGAGTTCCTTGTAAGCATTACAATTTGGTCCGATTTGTTAGGTAAAGTTGGTTTCGTCAGTAAAATATTGCTATTGCAAAGCTCGACCATGCAAATAGATTTGGCAATAAAACATCTAACAGGATTGTTATAATTTTTTGAAAAAATATTGAGAATCCGGTTTCACTCTTTTTGGCTGCATTAGAATTAAATAATGACCAAATATTTAAAATCGAACGACATAAGAAAATTAGACCATTATTTGATTATGATGCTGGCGATAATGCCATAAATGATGCAAAAGAAAATTTTAAAACCGATTATTTTTTTTAGAATTGTTGATTCTGCCATTATTCTGCATTTAAGAAGCGATTCGAATTATATGAAAAGCACAACAGTATACAATACATAGATATGTATTTGGCTTTTTATATAATGTAGAGAAATTTAAAAGTATCAAAGAATTAGATATTTCTATTAATTGCAAAAGTTTACATGCTGTACTCGAAGGAGACTTACCTCCCGGTGATTTAATTCAGGAATTGTTGTTTTTTAGAAATACATATTGTCCCAGAAAAATCTACTTTCAAAGATCCTTATTTCCCCTGAGCTAAATCTTTGAAATAAATTTGTTGAAATTTTACCTAAATATATGTTCTATGTACTTTTAAGATAAAATATTTAATGTGTATCTGATTTTTAAAAATATTAATGTGTCAGCCCTTGCAAATCGTCGTGCACACGGCCTCGCAAAATATCAAGCCGGGCCTGGTGACGGGTATCTAAAAATAAACATGAAGAGTACTGTTTGTAATATTTCCTAAAAAACCCATATTGATGTTCATATACATATTAAATTATTTAATAATAGAAAAGGTTCCAACCTTGCTAGAAATACATTTTCACAGATTTTTGATATGGTGGTCAGTATAGAAATAGGACGGTAATTATTTAGATCCATTTGAGTACCTGATTTGTGTATTGGTACGACTTTTGCATATTTTAAATAATGCAGAATAGTTGGTTCATTGAAAGTGTCATTAATAAGCCTGGCAAGGACTATATTTAAGAACTTAAGCAGATATGTGATCTAACCCGGAAGCTGCATGAGAATTTAACTCTTTAATTATACTTTTAACCTCCATGTCACTTACAATAGCAAAAACAAATGGTTATTGTACATCATATTTTAATATATTCGAAATGTGTAAGCAACGGTTCTTTGAAATGGTTCGTAATATTATATGGGTTTTTAGCAAAATATATATTGAAAGACTTTGCAACACTTTTATCATTGGTTTCGAGAACACCATTTTCTAAAATACAAAATTGCTTTAGGATATCAGGATCCTTATTAAATATTACTCTGTTAAGTTAACACCATAATTCTTTTGGTTTAACTAAAATTGATTCTCTTAATTCCGTAAACCTACTACTGACTTTAAATTTACGATTTTTATATACTCTTCCCGGATGGACTTGCGGCCCCAGTAAATTGAACCTCAAATAGTTTAAATTTAAGCTAAACAAATTAAAATTTGGAAATTTTATTGTTTTTGATTGGTGGCTACAGCATTTTGTGCAAACAGTACAATTCCAAGAATTATACCTAATTTAAAACTCAGATTTTCGAAATTAGGTAATTTTAATGGTTTTCTTACCTGCATTTCCAAAATAATGGTTTTTACAAATTTTGGAAGTTCAATTTGTATTTAAGGTTTTCAAAAATTGGGCCGTTTCAAGAATATAAAATACAGTACTTGACACTTCATTTTAAATTTTAAAGTTTAAAAATTTGGTGCCAAGTTTGAAATGAAGTTATAGACTACGAAAATTGCGCATAATTGATGATTTCATTGCCTCTAAAAATTCAAATTTCTAGATTTTTTTTTCTAAATTTTTTACTTAAATTTTTGTTTGGCTAGGTAAGTTTAATTTAATTACTTCAAATTCATTTTCACACTTTAAAAATTTTCTATTTCATGAATCGAAATCAGCATTTGGTTTTCAAAAATTAAAATTTATGATATTAATTTATTTATGTTTTACAAGCTAGTCTATAAACGTGGTTCTTAGATATTTTAACGATTTAATTTAAATTTTGAAAATTTAAGTGATGCTAATTTAAGTTATTTGTTGTGAAAATTTAGTTAACTCACAGTTGAATTTCTATAATTTATGCTTAGAAAATTTGGCAAGTTTTTACGATTTTCTGTTAAGTCGGACATAGGCGTATTTTAGTATTCGTGTCAGCTCTAGATCGCGAAAGTAATTATTCGAATTTAGTTTAATTAAAATCAAATTTTGTCAAATTTTTGAATTAAACCAGGTAGATCCAAAACATTCCTATATTTAATAAAATAAATCCACACAAAATATTAGTTAGATTGCTTTTTATACTCCTGTTCTGGATAAACTCTCCAATTGGAGAGATTATACAGAATTATGATAGCATATTGGATTAAAACTAAATAATTTTTCGAGTAAAATTTTTTTGTTAAATGTAGAACACATTTAGATCTAGATTTTTTAATTTAAAAAATTTACAATATTTCATTTCAAATAAATTAAATTCGAATAATTGCTATCGCAATCTAGAACAGACTTGAATACTAAAACACGCCTGTGTAATCTACATAATTGTGGTATTTAATGTTAAAATTTCTAATTAAATTTTGTTATTTACAAATATGTCTAGAATTTAACAAAATTTTGACCAGTTATTAAAATTTCAATTTACGGAATTACAGGTTTTAAAAATTTTGCAAGTTTAATGATTATCTGCTTTGTGGCTTACCGAACCAGTGTGCTTCCAAATATTAAAATTGCCAGAATTGTAACTTCTGTAATTTTAGGGCTTTAATTAATTTTTAAGTTTTTCATATTTACAAATTCAATTTTACATATTTTGAGATAGATTTTAGAATTTGGCAAATGTCACTACTTTTTGCTTATAGCTGGTAGTACTTTCGAAAATTTATATCGCATATTTTCTACAAATTTTACAATCTCATATTTAAATCTCAAATTTGCAACTTTATCCATATTAAACGATTTTTCTTAACAAGTTTAACCCAAACAGTATAGTTGGTTCGAAAATTAAAAAGATTTTTGGTAGTTTAATTTTTACAAATTTTGACCGTTTTCATTAAATTGAAGTTATCGATTTTGAAAATGGCGCAAGATTGATGGCCCCTTGGTGACTGGCGTTCAAATGTCCAATTTTTTACTTTTCCCACTACAACGAAATTATATTGCGTAAGTAGTCGCGAAAAATACTTTGTTCTAGATTTTCACATTTTTCGACGAATTAGGTTACCAGGATACCAACGAATTAGCTTACCAGGATTCCGTCCTTTCAGTCACACATTTTTATTATTTTTGTTTTACCTCCCATTCTCATAAATATTGATAGTTTTGGTCGAAATTTTGGGAATGGGGACAAAGGGCCGAATTTCAAAGGGTGAATGGGTCGAAGGGCCAAATTTTATTGTTTTTTTTTTTGTTTTTAGAAAATCAGGGCCGATTATTTTTTTTCAGACCATTTTAATTTCGTTAGAGTGAAGGAAAATTCTATTTAGACGAATAAAATAATTTCATTGTGATTTAGTGATGTAAATAGTGAATAGTAACAATTCGGCCCTTCGACCCATTCGGCCTTTTGATATCATTCCGAAATTTTGTACAATGATAGATTTCAACATTTAGGTCCATTACAGCTTAGAATAGAGGGGATTGCAGTGGAAGATAAAACGGCCCAAGAGATTTTCTCAAAAACTGGACTGACGATTTTTTTGTTTAGTTGATGATACATTTGACAATTCATCATCTACCTGATCACAAAATTTGAAGTCGATTGAAGCGTTGCGTGGCAAAATAATATCATCAACATTTAAAATTAAATTATGTCTCGTAAGTTTTCAAATATATCAACAAGACATTCCGATTTTTGACATTGACATTTTTGTGACGATTTATTGACATTTTATGACATTTTAACGATTGAAATTTCTACGATATATTCATCGATATATTATTTGTGAATTGCTTTAATAAATTCTAAATTAAGGTATTGTTTCTGAGTTTAGGAGAAAGGCTCTGGGAGATATATAAAATGAAACGTTAATTCTAATTTTGTATTGCTAGTGTTTTATGATTTTGTATTCTCGAATGGTCCACAGCGATGCCCCGTCCAGACTGAAGGACTGGGTAAAGTACTATATCGGCCAAAATTCACGTTGCTCACATAATCGCATCGTGGTCTGATAGCACAAATTTTCAGAAAATTAATTTTGAACATTGTGAATGCTCTCTGAGTGGAGTAATTTAAATTCCTAAAGATTTTGTAGAGAGTAGAGGATTTAAATTGTGGTGACCAATTACGATATTGGGGAAGAGGTCTCCAAATTTAAGAAAAGCCGTGACGTAGGTACGTTTTGTGGGGGAAGTGTCCTAAGAAAAGTCGGATAGACCTACCTATTTCTTGTTTTAAATTTTGTTTCTTCAATTTTCTTTATTGGCTTGGCAAGTTCAATTTAATTCCTGCAATTATTAAGTTTTAGCCTCTAAAAATGTTCGGTCTCGATATCAGCATAAATTGGCATTGGCAGGTGGTTTTTAGGAATTTTAAAACTTTAATTTAAATTTTGAAAATTTATATTTAAAAATTTGACAAATTTGCTAGTGTAATTTACAAAACTGTAGTTTTCACAAATTTTGAAAATTTTATTTAAATTTTGGTATTTTGGAAATTTAGTAAACGCTCGGTTAAATAATATCTGGAATTATAACTTAGAAAATGTTTCAAGTTTTACGTTATCTCATTGTGTCAGTTTTTTTGGTTAAATGTGATCTTTTCAAATGATGGAATTTCAATTCAAATTTTGGAAATAAAAATTTTAACAAATTCGAAATTTTCTTAAAAATTTAAAAATGTCTAGAAATACAGTTTTAACAAAATTCTGACAATTCATTAAAATTTATGAAACAAACAGATTTCAAAATTGAGCACTTTTAATGATTTTCTTTTTGTGGTCTATATGCAGTTTGAGTAATCGATCTTATCAGCAATGAAATGATTTAGGATATAAAAAAAAATTTATCTAACGATAATATCAGCGTTATTGCTTCGAAATATTAAAATTAAAATTAAAAAAATATTAAATATTAAAATTATATTAAAATTAAAGAATTGTAGTTTTCTTAAAATTGGCACCAATGTATTGCTTCCAAAAATTTAAATTGTAGTTTCTTTTTCTTTAAATTTTACCCTTTCAATTCCATTTTTATCGTACGAGTGCGTCTTTCGTCTGCTCACTAAACCTATATATAGATTTTTGAAGTTCTAAGAGTTCACTCTAAATTTTGTTAATGTTCTACTTCAATTGTCTAAATCAATGTAAAATAATGTTTTATAGAGATCTTTCTTCCCCTGACATACTGCGATTTTAATGATTGACTTTGATAACCAATCAAATAACATAGATTTTAACCCTTAATTGGTGACGGTACAAACCGAAGTTATTCACATTTTATGTGGTGTTTATGATTATGCAATTTTTTTTCAAATTTTTTTTACAGTAAACAATTGTTCGTAACATTTAGGAATACTCAACCAAAAATTGCCTGATCGTCAATTTGGACAGAACTGGCGGCCAGTCATCAGTCATTTCTTTGTGTGGTAAATTATTTTGCGAAATTAATACTACTCTATCGAAATAGTTTATCAGGCCTGGTTTTGTGACTTCCCTGTTGCTTCAGTTTGTTTGTTCAGACATTTACTGAAAAATTTGATCCTTTGTCCCAAATAAACCTCCAAAACCAAGATTGCTTTTGAAAATACCTCAAAATCATTACATTTAAATTTTTTTCAATAAATATTAGCACCTTTAAGTGGTAACCATAGATAACTTATAAAAACTTATAAACTTAAATTAAGAAAAATTAAGAATCCGGTAAATGGCATTTATGTGTATTCGCCCATGGAAAACTTAAATTAACTTAAAAATTTCAACGAAGCTTCGTCAAATTTGATTTGTCACTTAAAAAAACTTAAGAATGCGAAATTTTCCGTCCAACTTAAAAAAAATTAAAACAAGATGTCAAATATATTGTTTTCCTTTGTGCAAAAGTGGAAATTCTAAATTTCTCTTTTAAATTTCATATTCTGACTGAATTCTTTTATTTTATTTTGAATTTGGCAACATTTATGAAACTGAACCTAGAAAAAATGATTGAAGCACAAAATGATCCTATTAAAAACTACAATGCTATTTCTATATAGACCTACTATTTTCTAAAAGTTACACGAAATTCTCATGGAATATCACCAAAAGTACAAATTACCCTAAAATAAAAATTATAAATACAAACATCGCTGTCATTTACTTAAAGAATTTTTAATTTCTCTATGGTTGAAATGTCAAAAAAGCTTTAAAAAAATTGGATTCGTTAAAATTCTTAATTTTTTTTAAGTTTATAATTTCTCACTGGTTGGCCCTTAAGTCCTCTAGTCAGTAAAACGAGCTTTAGTGATATTTTATGTTTATATAGAAAGAAGTATTTTGACATGCGTTAATTTTAAAATGAAAAACTGTTCTAATGCTCTAGAAAAAGACGAGCAATATCCAGACAATGAAGTAATCAGTCAAAAAATTCAAAATTTCTGAAACAAGAAACCCAAAAATATAAATTAACAATTTCCTATATAAATTTCGGTCGATTAAATTTATTTAGATTTAGAACCTTAAATATTTTAAAATTCTGAGTTTTAATTGGTTAAATTTAAAATACTTAAATCTTGTAACATTTTCAAAGGTGAAAATTTATATGAAGATGTTGGATACATTCAGAAATTTGTAGACATTATTAGATTTCAATTTAAATTTAAATTTATTAATTAAAACAAAACAAAATACTTTTTCTTTGGAAGAAATGATTGATTAGAAATTGCACGAACTAATTAATTAAATTCAAATTTAGGATTGTCTTCTTTTTCCAGAATTATAGCATCCTCAAAAGATATTGAATGAGTGATGTCTTTTAAATGAATCGTAATAGTGGTGTTAGATCCGGCGGCATCAAAAAATATCAGAACTGGTAGAAATATTTCTAACAAATTCCAATGATCGGAAACAATAGTCGTGGAAACCTATATCGTATGTAGATGCATTGTGATTTTCCTAGCAGCCATTTCTGAAAAAAACTTAAAGAAATTATGTCGAAAATCACTTCCGGATAAGCAGTATAGGCGCTTTAACTGAGGTTTTGTACGACAGGATATGTCACATTTTAGGAGAACAGAATAACATAGCCCCTTAGCTTTTTGTACCTTTTTATAATTGTGAGGCGTACTAGGCCATTAACCGTGAAATGTAACCCGAAGGTATTTCGTGTGATCAATAAACCTTACATTCCCTGTTAATGTAAGTTTTAAAGGGAAATGCTATATTTCATTGTAAAATTTTCAAATGAATTTTGCAAATTAGTAATGACGATTTTTTTGTTGTTGGTTTTGGGAGGGATTCTCTCGATTTGGAGATACATTCGTGGCTTCCCGAGTTTTGATATTTTTCGAGTTTACCGTGGAAGTGACCGGCGTGATGTTCGAGACTAGTGAAATTTCGAAATTATTCGAGTGAATGTTTGAAGTTGTTGAAACTCTATTTGATACTTCGATACTACTCGAGAATCTTGGGGCCAGTTCGGAGTATGATCGCTTCAATATCTACGGACTTAACTGATAGTATTTAAGGGTTCAAAGCTTATTGGAATTAGCATGAAGTTTTTTGTTTCTTTTTTAAATTGTTTGACAAAATTATATTACAACAGATTTCTTAGTTTTTTTTTTGTAATACTCGCCTACAGGTCGACAGAAAATTAGATGAAAGACTGGATTAGATGAAGTTTTAGAATATGGCCAACTTCAATGGAACTTTGTTATTCCTTAACCGATTGTGATGCAATTCGTCTTGTTCGATTGAAATGGGATTCTAAAATGATTTTTAGATAAAGTTCTGGAATATGATCAGTTAGAAACAAACTCGATTAGTTCTGATTTGATTTTGGTGAAATTCGACATAATTATACGATGGAAATAGAATTCTAAAATGGTTTTGGATAAAGTTATGAAATATAGCCAACTAGCTAGGTTGGAACTTGTCTATTACTTAACCGATTTTAGTGGCATCTATTGGAGGGGGGGGGGGGCAAAGTTGCTAGATTAATCTACCGCATGTGCATCACGTAAGCTGTTCTGGTCATGTATTAGGCAACTGCGTGATGGGTAAAATTGTGCAAGAGGTAACATGATAACAATTCGCAAGTGTAAGTACTGCCTCCTCGCGGCAACCACTGGTAACTGGAATCATTAATCAGAATGTGGCCTTTTGGGACAGGCTAAAGCACGGCACTAAAGGAAAAAAACATTGACAAAATATCCTAATCTAAGGTGGAACAGCATATGTCGAAGGATGAATGGCTGGTAGGTTAATCAGTTCAAATATGCGGACTCTCGATACCAGGCATCCTCCATTTTTATTTAGCCTTCCTGTATTAAAGCTGGGTGACCTACAAGCGATTTTCTATTCCCAGAAACTCGCAAGAGTAAAATCAAAATGGTAGACGAGGCAAGGGTAGGAATATACGGGAGTGGGACTGCCCTCTCGAAGTCCTTGAGTCCCAATGCTACCGCTTTTCTAGCAGAAGTAAATTATATAGTAAACATCTAATAGGGAGAGCAATGAGCCCAGAGAGTATGTATCGCGTGTAGAAGTACTTCCAACAGTAAACATCTAGGTGGGAGAGCAATGAGCCCAGATAGTATGTATCACGTACCGTTCGGAAGTATTATCAGGTTCATTAAGATCCTGAATAATGACTGGACGGATAATTAAGCAGGGCTTCGATTACAAAAGATATTTTAGGTCGCAGTCCAAGGTGGCTATATGCCCTCATGGCCCCCAAAACACTAATTATAATCTAATTCTAACCGATTTTGTTGAAATTTTGCATTTGCGATAGAAATGTAATTCTAGAATATGGCCAATTACATATTATGGAACTTGGCTATTTCTTAACCCATTTTAGTGAAATTTGATATGCTCGATGGAAATGGGATTATAAAATGATTTTTGGACAAAGTTCTGGAATATGACCAACTAGGCTAGAACTTGGTTATTCCTTAACCGATTATAGGGAAATTTGGCATGCGCGATGATATGAAATTCCAGAATATGGTCTATTATTAAGGAACTTAGCTATTCCTTAACAGATTTTAGTGAAATTTGACAACCGCGATGGAAATAGAATTACAAAATGATATTTAGATGAAGATCTGGAATATGGCAAAATAGGATGGATTTAGAGTATTCCCTAACCGTTTATGAACAAATTTAACATGTGTGTTGGAAATGGGATTTTTAATATAATAAAAGTATCCCTTTCGCAAGATGAATGTCAAATTGCATGTCCGATTTGTTGGAAACCGGTTTATCCCCATGCCATATTTCACATGTCCTCTTTTACAATTCCTTGCGTTTGCTATGGCATAAAGTTTTTATCCTCTCAGCGAGGCCTTTGTTTTGTTAAGGGTTAAATAGCTTTTAACTCAAAATACAATAAAATTTAGTTTTTATGAGCTTAACTATAAGTTGTGTTATCTTGCTGTCTTCGACAAATAATTCGATAATTTCACGTCTTTTCGAAATTTTGTGAAATTTTCGTGAGTTTTCTTGAAATTTTCCGATATTATCATAATTGGGACAATTCAAGACTCATATATAGAGATTTCTCAAACTTTTCTGGGATAATTGAGATTATTCCGCAGCTTATTCTTAAGCTTCTTAGAGTTTTAGAAATTTCTCGAGATTTTTTGAGATTTACGAATTTATTCGAATTTTCCTTGGCAATGTTTTGCACTGCGGGAATATGCAAACTTACACATATAAATCTGAATCGTATTAGAAGATCGCTATTTAAAAGATTTTGAAGATTTTTCCAGATTAATCCCAAATTTCGAAATTTTCTTGATTTCCTACATAGGTTATTCGAAATTATTCAAGAACGTTATTTACGTTTCACAAGGTGGTGAATATCGCCTATAAGATTTCATTTGGTTTTACTCATACATAAGGAAAATTCGATAATTAGGAGCTTTTCTTTCTTTTATACATATAAAGAAAATTGTGGCATAAAATTTGTTTATTTCACTATTAAGCTTAATTGGTGTGGGAAATTTAAAAAATTACCAGTAAAACGTAAAAGTTTTCACCGGTATAGAGAAACTAGAATGAGACGTAAATTTCTCGACGGCTCTCCTTAAATTCATAACTTCACGTCTTCGAAGAACGAAGAATGTCACCAATGTACTGTATACTCAAAAAATAGTTTTGCACTACTAGTGAGAGTCAGCATCCTTACCTACAATCAGGAGATATTTCTTATTTCATAATAGGATATAGTTCTATCAAATATTTTATTTGGGGGAGATTTCAGAGAATCAAAAAAGAAATACGCTGCCGCAACCAACATCGTAAATACTATTAGATTCTACCAGGACAAAGGCATTTGTGAAAGGCATTTGGAATGATTAAAAAATTCCCGAGGTATAATCTGTAATAAAAAAAAGCTCATCGTTCATTTACTTAGGATTTTAGAGTCCTGAAGAGCCGTTATTTTGTTTAGAGGCAACACGAATATCCGGGCGTCCAACACTCAAATTAGAAATTTAAATTTAATTTTTCAGGCCCATACAGAAATGCATTAACCATCACGATATGCAGTCTATCTTTTGGTAGATATTTGTACTGAATTGAAATCCACTTAATTGCAGAGGTCATATCTTTTTGGAACGCATCAAGTAACAAGATAGTTGAGGAGGTTTTCAGGTTTTAATATAACGTATGATCATCTCCGATAAGGACTGTCTTAATAAATAGAAGCGCCCTGGGCTAATGGAAAATTAGAGACTTTGTGGATATTATACTCAAATGATTCAATTTTTTTTTATTTTAAAGACGAACTCAGGTAAATTTTCTTTTCTTTTTCATTAATAAAATTCATAAACATTTTCGACCCCGAAAAAATTTGGTTTAGACGTGGTTATTGTGGTCCGTCTCCTCTCTAAATCTCAGCTTCGGAACTTTATATTTTAGTGTTTTTCATAAATTGGGAGGCTCCAGTGAATTTAAAGGGAAGTTGCCCAACCGAAAAGTGCCAGCTTTGCCAGTGATATTCTTATTTTGCTGGGTATTAGAATCGATTCATATCTCCCCCACTTGTGATATTCTCCTTCCTAAAGAAATAAGTGAGTGTTAGAAAATACGGAGAGTCTTGTATGTTCCTGTTTCCAATATTTTGATCAGTCGAGCAGTGGTTAGTGGTTTGGAATTACGACTGCTGTTGGGAGTATGATGTTTCACCAGTCAAATAGCAACCAAAATTTCCTAATTGATTTGCTAGTTGTCAGATAAGTTATACTGACATTCGTAGAAAGTAGAATTTGGCTAGTGTGTTTGTGGTCGGTGAATATTGGGTGGTTTGGAAGTGAAAAGATGTTCGGCGAAGAACTTACCCAGCAGTCTGATACCTGGGTGATAACCGGTTCAACCTAGTGAGTACTTCCGAGCTTTGTCATAATAATGTTTTAAGATGTCTGTTAAAACGAAAAGAATATTTTGTTTGCAATACACTTTTTGTGTGGACAGTTGAGCTGCCACAGATCTACTAGAGCCATACAAATATTGGTAAAAATATTAACTCAATTTGAGGATAAATAACGATTTTTCCATTTAATGAAACTTTTGACGTTACGTGTTTACCACAAACATCAATTAATCTTTTCTGTGCTATCGTTCATTGAAATATTTGAAAAATATGTAGCCTTTGGCCAATGATCGAACCAATTCATTATCGTGACATAATGCCTATCGATGATGGAAGAGTTTCATTTTAGGGATGGCGGAACTTCCTAAATAATGTGCTAAATTATGGTTGGAATGAACTTTTACAAAATTTTCTAGAAATTTACCGTCTAATTACACATTACACCATAGTTAATTTCACAAAAAAATATTTTTCGGTATTGTACAACATTCTAGTATTTGTAAATAGATTTTTTATCTCCAATAATATCTAATAAAATATCGATAAATGTCAAACCTCCAAAAATTAATTTACTCCCGTCAAACAAAAAAAAAAAACGAAACACAATGAATAAAACTCTAAATCCCTTTCATGATGTAACATTATATTTGCACACAGGGAGTAAATCTCATTTTATAAACCTAAAACAACAGTGACAACCATGAACTTCCGTCTTTCTTGTTTTAACGTATACTATAACATACATTTAGATAAAATATGCAAAATAGTCGTCATCTCAATTACAACCGATTGTGTATTTTTGGATTTTCTTGCCAATCAAAATGACAACACACAAATTTTTTACACCGTACAAAAAGTTCATCGATCCCTTAAAATAATTTTAAATCCTAAAATGTTTGTAATTTGACTCGTGTTTCGTTATTTTTTGCAATATCATGAATTACAATTAAATTTTTATTTTTATTTAAGTTTACAAATAAAATGTTCGTTAATCCGATTAAAAAATTGTAAATAAAATTAAATTGTTTAGATATACATGACTATACGTATTGAGATTATATATTTTGGTGGGATTAAAAGGGTTAATTATTATTATTTTTTTTTTTTTCGATCAATACCGTCTAAAGTTAAATCAACCGAGGTTAAAAGTTTTGGTAAAACAAGTAAATTACATAATCTCCTACTGTGCTGTATAATATATATATTTATGTATGCTTTACACATTGGAAACAAAATCAATAACAACATTTCTGAGTTAAATTCGTCGATTTATTACATCCGTTATTATGTGCTGCTCTATATACTTTTTTGTATAAAAATAAGGATAATAAAAAAGAAAATTAATTTTAAATTAAAATTTTAATTAATTTAAATTAAATTATATAGCGAGAATTAGCTATGTTCAATGAAATAAAAAGTGAATGGTGCAGGCAGAATATACATAATTTAACTTTAAGATGAGAGAGTTAATAAATCACCTGTTATAAAGTTTACTGCGCGTCGTTTTTATTTTTATTGTAGCAAAAATGTGTTTTAACACCATATTTTAAAGATAAGTCATTATTCCATTCACTTTAAAATAATTTTGTAATTATAAATTATGTTGAAAGATTATTTATTTTCCGTTACTATCTAAAATTTTAATTAGTTTAACGATTTAGATGTTGCCTATTTAATTACTTAGCTTGCACTACAAAAGACACGTAAGCTGCATGATAAACATGTAATAAAATTAATTGATTAATTGTTTGTTGCCTCAATTACCTTGCGAGGGCGCCTGCCTTCTAGAATTTCGATAAATTTAACATATTTATTTCAACATAATTATTTCAGGTTGTTACAATTTTGTGAAAGTTTTAAATTTGTGAAATTTTTTAAATTAGCCAATTTCTTCGAAGTCTTATTTGTAATTTTTTCTTAAAGTTTTTTATTTGTGTTGGTGCGATCGATGGTTCAGCTTCAGCAAAAAAAAAAAATCGGGGTAGGCAGTGTCTTCTACAAGGCCATATGAGTTTCCGTGATAACGTTTATAAGCGGTGCGAAAAATGGCACGATGTATGGGTTTGGTAAAATAAATTTATTTATTATTAGCATCATGTAATGAGAGTACAGTGGTTGTTTGTAAACGACTGGCGATGGTACGAGAAGTACGGTCAACGGTTATGTGCCTGATTAATGTGAGATCCAGACTATGTTGGAAATGGTGATGTTGGAATCGCCGCAGAGCACAAAAAGTATATCGGAGTCCACACTGATAAATGGCGGTATGTACTAGTTACGGAACATGTCTCATCTTCTCCTAACAGATGAGGCGTTCTTACTTCACAGTGTACTTTACTCTCTAACATTGTAAATCGCAATTTTTATATCTAAATGTTAATTAAAATTTCTGTGAAAATTAATTATTTGCGGCAGATTCTTTATACACAAATTAACACTAGATTTGCTTTGATCAGATGAGAGGTTATCTAGCTATAGGGCTCTCAAGCATTGTAAATCGCTATTTTGTAGATTGTAATTTTAATTAAGATTTATGTGAAAGTTAGTTATTTTAATTTAAAATAAATTATCTGCCACAGTATTATTAAGCACAAATTAATACCCGAATTGCTCCGATATGATGAGGCATTCTCTGGCTATAGTTAGGGATGTGGTATCGAAACGAAAGTATCGATACTTTACTCATTACTAGTATCGTAATAAAAGTATCGATACTCTTAAGTATCGAGTACAATTTAAAAATACTACTTTCGATTTACATAGCCGATTTCTAATGTACGTTTTTTAATAGTGAGGGGCAAAAAAAGCATTTATCTAAATTTATTATAATGCAAAGTTTATATATTTTTATAGCTCATATTTATTTATTAAACAAAAGAAACATAAAACAAATAAAAATTAATAATTTTATTTTTAAAAGTGCCAATCTTCATCATTATAATCAGAAAAAAAGGGCAGTTTGTCCACCCTGTCACCCAAAAGTCTATTTCGGCTTTATGTTAAAATCGCTCCAGCTTTAGAAAACAATCTTTCTGATGGTACGGATGTACTAGGTATTATCAGGTACTTCTTGGCAACGCGGTACAAATGAGGGAAAACGTTTTTCATTTCTTCCCACTGAATTATAGGGTCCGTATTTAGTGGACAAACTGAATCCGCCAAATACAAACTCAGCTCATCTTTCGCTCCGTTTTTGGCAGAACGCCTTTTAATACGGCCGTGAGCTAATTTTTGTGATGGCTCCAAAAATCGTATGAGACTGAGGGCTGTACTGATGTGATATCAGATTCGTTCAATTTTTTTCTGATGGATGCAATAGCACGGGCACCAGCTAAGGTATCTTCAAAATTAATATTTTTGAACCGGGGATCGAGAATCGTTGAAATAGCCATAATGTGGTTGTTCTCGATTTCAGCAAACCGGTGGTTTAACTCCTCCACAACACATTCTTTTAATTTTTCGACGAATCGTTTTTCGTCGTCATTTCCTTTTATTGATTTTATTTGTTCCCTTAGACAATTGATGGTAGGAATGATTTTGCTAGTAGTTACGTAGCCGTCACCGCATATATCTCTGGTCAAGTATTCGAATTGATGTAAAATTAAAAGAAGTCTTTGAACTCGAATGAATTCGGCTGCTGTTAAAATTTCCGGTGCGTTTGTATTCTCCAGCAAGATCTCATTCACTACATTGTGCAACTTGACAAAGCGCTCCAACATATAATAAGTGGAGTTCCATCGAGTTACGACGTTCAATATTAACTTCAATGGCTCGTTCATCTCTTGCTTGGCTCTAAGTAAATCACTTTGAACTACGCTGTTCTTGAAAAATTTTACAATATCTCGAACCTTTAGAATTAAATTTTTGACATCGTCTTGGTTTGTTACATTTTGAACAACCAAATTAATTGTATGAGCAAAGCAAGCCAGATGTTTAGATGGATTCAAAAATAAGTTCACGGCACCCACTATGTTACTGCCACTGTACGTCACTATCGCTACAATGTTTTCTTTTTTTAAGCCAAAATTTTCGCAACATTCCTTTAAATGATCTGCAATATTTACCGACGTGTGGCGATTATTTAGTGGTTTCGTCGAAACATGTTTAGATTTTAATTCGTTTTTTTTTTTCAATAAAATGAATTGTGACTCCTAGAAAACTTCGGGTGGACATCATGTCGGACCATATATCACATGTCAAAGCGTAAAATTCAATGTGACCATCGTTAAATTTCTTTTGATATTTTAATAATGTAACATCATATATACCATCTAGTCGTCGTTTTAAAGTATCAACAGAAGGTATTTTGAAATTAGGTGATAAGATATTTATCAAGCGATGAAATCCATTGCAGTTCACTACTTCGAATGGACGGTTATCAGCACAAATAAAATATAATAAATGTTTAACAATCATTTCATGCTTCGCTCCACCCTCTGAAAAATAAACAAATGAATATGAGATCAAAAATAACTTGATGGAATAAAATTCGTGTGGTGTTGTATCATATATTGGTTACCTGAAAATGAGGTAATCCTTTGAAGTGATCCACCAATTGTTAACTGATTTAAGTTGTTTGGGCGGGTAGCGGTTTTTTTTGCTGGGGGTGGTGGTAATCTCTCGGTTTCATTAGATTGATCACATGTTGAATCCGAACTTCCAACGCCTGAGGCTTCTTTGTTACGGTCATTAGTACCATTGTCACTTGGGAATAAACGTTTTAAACTGCGAGGTCCGCTGCCGCTTGTTACAGTCTTTGTTTTTAAGCTGACCGCAGATTAATAAAAAGTTTCAAAATAATCTCAATTATAAAATTAAATTAATCATGTATCTACGTAGCAGTGGAGTGGTGCGTAATTGCCAGTAAATAAATAAAATACATGCATTCATTTAATAGCTAAAGATTCGTTACAATCGACAAAAAGCAATATTGTATAACTTACCTGTTAGGATGGGACGTCAAATGTTTTTTAATATTTGAAGTGTTCCCGCTTGTTTTAAAATTTTTAAAACATATTTTGCAAGACGCAGTGTGTGCATCAATTTTTGTAAAATTGACCCGGCGGTGGCGTTTTATTTAACTTTTGTTACAACTTACAAGATGTTTTGGCAGTTATGAATAAGATTAAATCAAACTTACATCATGCAAAATGAACAAAGACTAATCCAATAATCCATGAATGCACGGCACAAAATCCTTATTTCCGTACGCATTATTCTCTGTGTTAATTTTCTCATAAGCATACAGTAGCGAGTTTAACACGTTAATCGCCACAATAATTTCAACAAAGTTTTCCTTTGCGCCATGGTAATTTTATTACATAATTTAGATACTATATAATCACGAAAAGCAACATGACAATTTCGTGAAAATTTGGTTACTGATATATGCTTAGATTAAGTTCGGACATAACCGAAAAACGAAAAACTAGAACTCATACGCTAAAAACAATGTTTAGTTCTAAAAAGAAGAAAAGCAGAAGAATGTGCATTGGATTTTTGAAACCCTTTTTATTGCTTAGAATGTTTTGGGCAACATAATAAGTCAATGTAATTTTTCAAGTGTAACAATATAGCATTATATAACTAAGCCTATTTTATTTATTTTTGCGTAGTAAGCCAAGCAATTTTCAGGTTTTGCTCAAAGTAGGCTAATCTTTTGAAAGATAAAGCAAATTTATCGTTTGGGTTGGATATCAGTGACTGACGTGGCCTTCTATGTACTAAATCCCGTATGTCAGACTAGTGTTCCCAACCGTCCTTTTTTGGGAAGGACAGTCCTTCTTTTGTGAAATATGTCCTTTCCACTTTCTGGGAGCTAAAATGTCCTTTATTTTGTGATAATGTCCTTTTCTGTTTAATTATATTCTGTGTTAGTTTTTTAATTTTGCCATGCGAAATATGTAATAGAGTTGTACCTACATATCACCAAAAAATATTACGAATCTTGCAATAATTTTAAACCAAGATAGCTGTGGGCATATTTTGCATAATGGATAAATTTCGGGATGATAATCAGTTAGAAAATAGATTTTATGGTTATAAGTAAACAAAAAGTTTAAAAATCCAGGACACTTGCAAAACACTGTACCAAAAAGACTTCAATAATTTGTAATAGAAATCTCCATAAAATCTTGAAAAAAAGATTTGATATCACTGAAAAAACTGAATATCAAAACTTTCAATTTTATTGTTATAAAATAATATCTTTCCGAAATTTCAAATTAATTTTATCAAGTCTAGATAATTCCAATTTAAATAAAAGGGATCACTATGCGATTATATGCGTAAAAGTTTTTCCAAATTTTTCGACTAAGAGAATTGTTGTGAAACCACGTTTAATTTATGTTGTTTATGTTATTTACATAAATTAAGCCAGGTTTCACAAAAAATACCAAATCTCCAGTTAAATAATAGTTCCTCTCTTTCTTTCTTCAAACAAAATTTTATTTCTTTTTTAAATGAATTAATGTTAAACGGTTATAGAAACATGTCATTCAGCCTTTTAAATATTTTTAATTAAAATTCGTGTTAGAATTTAATAAATTTTTTTATTTAGATATCGATAATTCGAGCCAAATGCTCATCCTCAGGTTAATAGAATAAATTTAAAAAATCCTAATTATATGCATTTCTTCTCTCAGTACAGGAGGCAACCTTTTGAAATTTAATAAATTACAATCTCACAGAGATATTTTTAAATAAATTAAATTAAGCTATGTAACTGAATGTCTTTAGTGTTGCTTAAAATAATAGAATCCCGAAATGCATATAATTAGGAATTTTTTAATTTATTCTATTAACCTGAGGATGAGCAATTCGAAATATCGATATATAAATAAAAAAATTTGTAAAATTCTAACACGAATTTTAATTAAAAATATTTAAAAGGCTGAATGTTTCTATAACCATTTAACAATAATTTATATAATCAGTCCCAATTATAATTAATTATTTTTTAAATGAATATTGTAACGAAAGTGAAATATATGACTGAAGGACAAATATGTCTATGTTAAAAAATATAATCAGCTTGCTTTGAATTTGTATTATGCAGCAAATTACAATTTCTTAAACGAAGAAAGGGAGGAAATTTTATTTAACTGGAGATTAGTCTTTTTTCGAGAAACCTAGCGTTAATATTTTGTTAAATGTTCTTTCTTTGGACAACGAAATGTTGGGATCCCTATGTCAGACATATATGACTGACATGGCCCATGTAGAACTTCTTAGTGTCAGACACATATGACTGACATGGCGATTAACGTGTTAAATCAGAGCCTTCTAGAGTATAGAGCCATAATCATTATGACGTATTTTTTCGAAGCTTTTTTAGTGGTATAACTTTTCACTAATTTCCATAGGAATCCATAGTAAAAATGGTGTTTTTTAGCTTCAAGTTTTTCAATGAAAAAAGCAAAAATGTTACAAAACTTTTATACAAAAGTGTTCTACATATATTTAGCAGCAATATACAAGAAGGGTATATTGGTATTAAGTAAATATTAATTGCAGAAATATTAAAATTAAATTATTTCTAAAATATATTTTGTGAACTTTCATTTTGAAAAATACATCAAAGTTGGCTCTGACGAATTAAAATAATACTTGCTAAATTTATCTTTAGTTTTACTAGTGTACGTTAGATGTCTCAGATTTATACAGAAAAATACGAAAAAGATTGTTTAATCACAAAATTATGACACGTTCTTAAATATTTTGCGAATTTGTTTTGCTTTTCCTACAACTTTTGAACTCAAATTTCCCCAAGTGGCGATTTTTTGTACGGTTTTCAAAATGTTTACTGCCCACTGCCATCTATGTATATTGGCTTAATGCACACGATTTGTAGTAAGCTTTTCTTTTTAATTTGACCAGAAAGCTGTTGTTATGAACTTTTTTTTTATATTTTGGTTTAAATAAATCAATTATTACAAGAAAATGAAAACGATTTACTTAAACGATATTCATATATGTTGAAATTCAAACATTTATGAAAATATTTCAGAAATCATAATTAAGAATTTGCAACGTTTTCATTTACAAATTTGTCTTAGGAAAAAAAGTGATTTCCCATATGTTTTGTGTGTTTTACTATGGAAATTTTGATTTTTTCGTCGTTTCTAATTCCCTTATAAAAGCTTCGTTTTTTAGATTATGGCTTGTATAATCAAGGTTGCTTTGGTTAAATACGTATACCTAATTTGCAAGGTTTTGTTTTTATTAGGCTACAGAAATAGAACATTGTTTTCGGTTTAAAGCAAAACCTGCTAAAATTCTCTTTAGAAAGCCTGCTCATTTTGCTGATACGCAGACACATACTTATAAACCTCAACGTTAAGGCGTAGTAGTGACTTCGAAAAACCATAGAAAAAAAATTTAAATTTATTTGTTTATCACTAACACCACACCACGTATAGGTCACACACACTACTAACGTCGATAATTTGAGCATTTTTTACTCTCTATTGTTTGCAAACCTACTAACACCACACCATGTATTTATCACACATACTGCTAACGCCGATGATATTTGAGCATTTTTACTCTCTATTCTTTGCTTTGATGTACAAACAAAATTTCAAACATGTTTTTTTGGTTTTCGTAATGACATTGCCTTGCCGCATGATTCGTGTTATTTTTTTGTAGAGAAATGTCAAAAAATCGGTCAAAAACAAACCCGGCAATATAAATGTGTGCTGTCAATATTGCACAATAAATTCCAAAATTTTGAATAAAATTTAAGTATACCTATTGTGCAATGTTATGACGTCACACAATTATATTGCGCAATTTAATTGTACGTGAATACCAGCCTTAAAGGGAATATTACCGAATAAATTATTTCCGAACAATTCATGTAAATTATGTAACATGTAATTATGTAAAATCATACAATCATAATTTAAATCTTCTTTATGATTTACTAATTTGACAGATTCGTTTTTATTGTTTTTTTTATGAAACATTTTACTCTCTTTCAGTTTCGTAGTATGCGATTGTTTATGTTTTTTCTACACTGTATTCACAACCGTATATATACACGGTGACGTTTCGTTAATACAATCCCATGTTGAGGTATTTTTACAGCAATAGTATACAATACATTGGGCTTTCTAAAGAGAATTGTAGAAGGTTTTGGTTTAAAGTGTAAAATTACAACAAAAAAAATGATGAACCAATATTAAACCAGAAATTGCATGATCGGCGTAACAGTATAGTTCACACGCCAGGTACATACGCACGACGTTTTAGTATGAAATGAAACAAACACATTTATAATTTTAGAATTATAGATGTTTTGAATGAACCTACATTTTTTAATTTATGTACATGTTCAAAACCAACAAAAATGTTTATACAAGCAGTGCCATTCGCTCTTTACACCGATCCTCTCTCAGAAATTGTGCTCTATGAGTTGGTATTGGTATGTCACAAAACCAACAAAAATGTAAACAATATTTTAGGCATTTGTGTTAGTTTTGTGTATACATATATATTTTCTGATTTATTTTATATATTACTAATACTAAGCCATACGGTACAATTTTTATAGCTTAAGTGTTTGCTTGGCATGGCTTGTATAAACATTTTTGTTGGTTTTGACATGTTGGTTATGTGTACCAACACACACGAAATAGTAATAACGATAATGAGATTGAGAATGAGAGACAAAAAGAATATTTAAATTTAAACATTTTAATTTGTTGGTATTCGTGTTAGTAGCAAGGTGGGGGCAAAATTTATCATTTCAATTTAAGAGAATTGATGTACTCGTAGGAATATAAAAATGATATTTTGTGTCTCGCTAGTTTGTAGGGACTTCCCCGGAAAATAAAGAATCATAACATAAAGTAGTATGTACGATTCCTTATGAAAAAGTATCGATATTTCGAGTAAGAAAGTATCGATACCAGCTTGGTATCGTTACAAAAGTATCGAGTACAAAAGTACTTGGTATCGTAATCAAAGTATCGATACTATAAAGTATCGATACTTTTTGCGGATCCCTGGCTATAGTGCCTTAAATCTCTGTAAATCTCTATTTTGTAGTTTGATTTTTTAATTTAAATTTATGTGGAGAATCATTAATTTTATTTAAAATGAATTAACCACTAATGGGTTTTCATGCAAAAATTGACACCATCGGATCAACGATCGGATGAGCCATTCTCTCGCTACACTGGCTCAAGCATTTAAATCGGTTGAAATCAGAGGTTCATGGCGCGGGTTCCTTTTCTAATGAAGTCATTGCGATAATATATGATGCGTAAGGCATAAAGCCTTAAAACCAACCTAAGCAATCAAATCTTTAAATTATAGTTATTGCTTATAGCAGATGAGTATTTTCCCACGACCAAGTGCTAAATTTTGGGTTAAAAATCATGTATTTAGTTTTATCAATATCTAATTTCATCTTATTCATTTTAAACCAATATTCATCATTCTTCACATATAATAGTGCATCATCGGCAAACATAAGAAGTTTGCCATTAGTAACCACTAGTCCAATATCATTAATGAAATAAAAAATAAAAATACTCCCAGAACAGTTCCTATCGGAACGCCCATAGAAGTGGTAATTTCGGGAGAAATTACTTTATTTATTTTGTTTGCTGCATTTTATTACTCAAATATTATTCAAACCATTTAATTGGATATTCGCAATGCCATATTTACTTAGCTTTAGTAACAAAATGTTCCTATCTATCCTTTCAAACCTTTTAATTGATTCAAAGTATTCCTCCAACTGATGCAAAACTATTTCCTCACAAATTGCTGCCTCCGTTGTTCATGGGATGGAATTCACTAGACTTAAAAGTGTTTTTTACCTTTTCAATAGGTCTAATTAACGATTTTTTTTTAAATTTTGGAAATATACTACATTTTAAGCACTGATTTATAAATTTAACCAAATTTTCACCAATTATGCCTAAAATATCATTAATAATAATTGCAGAATTCAATAAATTAAAATCTATTTTATTGTTAAGTGATTTAATAACCAATTTCAAATCTTCCAATCCAATCTCCTTAAATCGAAATTTAGTAATCACATCAGGTATTAAATTCTCGTAGACTTTGTACTATATACTAAAATTAATTTCGTTTATACTTGACACAAGGTATTCATTAAATTTCTTGGCAATTACATCATTTAACGGAATACAACTCCAGATTTCGCGAGGTGGTTACCGATTCCACTATATTTTTCTGTAAACCCTATCTATTGCCAGTACTCAAAATATTTTCCAGATTTTTGTCATTGTTCTGGAATGGTTAAAATTGGGTTCGTGGTAAACGAGTGTGACATAAACTTGTATCTCAAAAAAAAAACTCAGTTTTTATGAGCAAAAACATCGAATTCGAAATTCATGCAATTACCAACAAAAACAGGTTAAAATGTGTAATGTTCATAACGCATGTGGTATTTTGAATATTTAAATCTGACTGTGTGTCTGGATGTCTGATTTCGATTTTTTGTCACCAATCTGTTTGTTTTTATGCCTAGCCCGTAGAATTGAAAAGCTGTTGAGAATTGAGCGTCAAAAGGATTGAGTAGGTTAGGGTTAAGCGATCAGTTCAGTTGGTAATTTATTGTGGAGTTGGGTTAGGGTTGAGTTAGGATTGAATTAGAGTTTAGTTCAGGTTCATTCAGCGGTTTGTATTGTTAAATTGAACGGTAGGGAACAATTGACCTCCTCATCAAATTCTCATTCAATATATTGATTTTCAATATAACCGTTGGACATCTCTTTAATTCGTTGCCGAATAATGGTGAAATATAAGCAATGTAACCGGCTAGGAGAATACCTTTGCATCTGCTGTAGATATAACACTTTAAAAGTTGCTGCTGTCGGCAGAGATGTCAATACTGCCCGTGTCATTGTTCGTGTCAGACACTTCATCAATGTAGCGACTGTAAATATTTAAGCAGATGGTGTTTGAGTTCTTGGATGAATTAAACATATCGGAGAGGAGACTGATTGTGTTAGATGACTATCCTGTTGATCTTTCGCCTGCGATCCTGTAACTCTGCATTCCTCAGATACCTTAGGAGTTATGGACAGCACATGAATCGAATTGTTCAAAGTCGATTTGAGTTGACTTTATATAAGTATTTAGTTTGACTTTGGCCTAAAAAGACCAAATTATTGAAATCCTGTCAAAAATGATGAAAAATATATCCGTCCGTCTATCTAGATGTCTGAACGTCTGGATGTCTGAATGCCTCGGTGTCTGGATGTCTGGACATCTGGATGTCTGTACCCATGGTATCTCGAGAACGGCTTGTCCGATTTGGATTTTTTATCGCCAATCTGTTTTGATGGTCAAGGCGGAGATTTGAAAAGCTTTTGGATACTGAACGTCAAGAGGGTGGGTACCTGCCATACGAATTGACCCAAGCACCTGGTTATATAAATATTTACGATTTTTTTTATGCTGGTTTGATTATTGAATTGGGCATTGAATTTGGAGTTGATTTAAAGGTTAAATTAGGGGCCAATTTGCGGGTTGAGTTGAAGTTGAGTTGGAGTTGGATTAGGATGTAGTGAGCAGTTAACCAAATTTTTATATATGCTATTATGCTGGTTTGAGGATTGAGTTTGACATAGTGTTTGCGGTTGAGTTGAGGGTTGAGTTGAGCTCTGTTTGCTGGTTGAATTATGGCTGAGTTGGGGTTGGATTTGAGTTTAATGAGCAGTTAAACTGAGGATTTGTGATTTTTTTTTTTAATTTTATTGCGCTTCCATATCTCATCCGATTTTGATGAAATTCAGTGTTTCCAATGGAAATGGGATTCTCAAATGATTTTTAGATGAAGTTCTGGAATATGGCCAAGTATGATGGAACTTGTCTATTTCTTAACCGATTATAGTTAAATTCGACATGGTGCGTTGGAAATTGGATTCTAAAATGTTTTTTTGGACGCAGTTCTGGAATATGGCCAAATATGATGGAACTTGCCTATTTCTCAACCGATTATTATGAAAGTTGACATGTGTGTTAGATAAGGGATTCTAAAATGGTGTTTGGATGAAGTTCTGGAATATGGCCCATTATGATGGAACTTGCCTATTTCTCGACCGATTACGATGAAATTGTAGTTTGTTGGAAATGGGATTCTAATATGATTTTTAGAAGTAGTTATCAAAGATAGCTATTAGAGGTTGAATTTGGCTACTTCTTATCCGATTCTAGTGAAATACGACATTCGTGATAAAAATGGGATTCTAAAATAATTTTCGGATAAAGTTCAGGAATATGGCCAAGTATGATGAAACTTGGTTATCCCTTTACCGATTATTATGAAATTTGTTATATGTATGCCTTTGAAATGGGATTTTAAAATTTGCGAAAATACGTAATGACGGTATCATCAGCAAAAAAAGTAATTTGATTAAAAAAATTAAAATTTAATAATGAATTAATTAAAAGTAAAGTCGGTCCCAGTACCAAACCTTGGGTTTGAACATCAGATGTGGCAACCAGTTCATCACTAAGACCATCGCCCACTTTAGTAATTTGGCAACTATGTATTATCTAAATATGATTTAAAAAATCCAATGAAAGTCCACGGAAACCTGCGTGATACACTTTGTCAAGTAAAATTGTATGATCAACCGTATCAAATGCTTTTATTACATCGATAAAAAGTGCAGCATTTTATTATTAGAACTTATGCCATGGGAGGAGACTAATAGGTCTATAATTATTTTCATCTGAGTATTTTTTCAAAGAAAATTTCTGTTCCGTTTTTTAATTGGCGCAGTGTATTATCTAAATATGATTTAAAAAATTCAATGAAAGTCCACGGAAACCTGCATATACACTTAGTATACATATTATATTTATTGTATACACTTTGTCAAGTAAAATTGTATGATCAACCGTATCAAATGCTTTTATTACATCGATAAAAAGTGCAGCATTTTATTATTAGAACTTAGGCCATCCACTATTGGGCAAAGCATATTAAGAATAGCATCCACAGTATTAGAATTTTTCAAGTAACCAAACTGCGAAAGATTAAAACATTTTGTATCATACAAAAGACTCAAAATTCTTGTTTTAATAATTTTTCCAAAAGCCTTAGAAAACACTGGGAGGAGAAGGAGACTAATAGGTCTATAATTATTTTCATCAGAAGGATCACTTTTTTATGCAATGGTAACACAATAGCTTTTTTCAAACTGTCAGGAAAAACAACTGTTGAAAAACATAAATTACAAATGAAAGCAAGAGGTTCAACAATACAAAGAGTAATTTTCCTAACTAAAAAAATTGAAAGTCCATCAAAACCACAAGAATTAGTTTATTTCAATGTTTCAATACCATAGAATCGCTTAACTTTTATGTTTATAACCACAAACCCGGGTAAGATTTAATTTTAAAAATAAAAAATTTCTACAATTTATAGGTCGTACTTAGGGCTTGCAATACCGGTATACTGAATACCGAAATCCCGGGATACCGGACGAGTTTTATAATACCGAAATACCGGTTTTGGTTGTCCCAAATACCGGTATTTCGATATTGTCGAAATAATAAAATTGAGTTTTTTTTTGTATTTTAGTATGAATTATAGTGCGTTTTTTTATTCGCTATCCGGAGCTGCTATCGAGAGCCGTCATATGAAAATAGCTCCGGATAGCGGCTCCATATAAATGGGTAGAGCTAAATATTTTTTATATCACGTTTTCACTAAGGAATTGAATTAAAAATTATAGTTTGACGTTAAATAAACTTAATTTACCAATAAATAGCACTTCAAATTTAAATTTGGGTGTAGAAAATTGACTGCTCCGCATAGCAGCTATCGAGAGCGAATAAAAAAACGCAGCTTAATATACCAAATCAACGGTTCCTTTTCAAGAGTAAGTTGGTATGCATATTTTATTTCAATCGATTTAAGCGTAAGTACAGCTGAAAGCTATTTAAATCTCCTCGAATAAAGACTTAACATATTCGGTTTAAGTCTAGAGATGAAGATATTGTGAGCTTTAAAACAGATAGAGATAGTGTAATATAAAAAGTACAGCGATTCATTCAAAGCCAGCCCCAAATTTGCTGCGCACATAGAATCCAACTAGCAGTGCTTGGGATTATATAATAGTGCTTGATTATGTATAACAAACAAAGAGCGAATCTTCATTTTCTGAAGAATATGTAGTCAATGGGTTACATATATCGGAGAATTGCGATCCCTTGGAACTAATTGAAGAACAACGATCACTTATCCATAAGGTAAGAAAAATTGTTAAAAATGGTTCGACGTTCTCCTACAAAAAATGATAATATACACCGCAAAAATATGTAAAATCAGAATTTGGTAAGGAAAGGCAATTCATTAATCATGGATACGAAAACCAGATGGAATAGTTTGTTCTTTACGCAACATTTTGAGAACTAGACACCACTTGTAGGGTAGTTACAAAATTATTATAAATGAAATTGACAATAGAATCATTGTATCGATGTGATGCCATTTTTCTTTCTGTAGACGCCAGTATTATATATATGATAAATAGCTTGGGTTCAGGACAACTTAGTCACCGAGTTTAAAACTGCATTATGTACAAGAATTAGTGAACATCAGGCAAATTAGGCATTTACAATATTTAGATAAAGGGCAACACAAAAATAAAATTTGAACAATGGTCGAAAGCAAATATTGTTCAATTAATAGTGAATATAGTTGAGCACCTTACTCCTTTAAAACTAAATAAATCTTTGGATGGGTATCTCAGCTTATGTAATATATTGGAATCGGATCAATCAGTAGAACTGAACACGAATGAAAATATTAATTTACAACATAGACTAGACATTATATTTAATAAAGACAAAGCAACGACCCACGCAGCTTACTAAACATGTTACATGTTTGGCTAAAACTATAAGAAAAGAGTTGGCTGGCTTGGAAGAAGAAGGTTGTCGTTGTGAAAATTTATAAAAAGTATACGATTATTTACATACTATACCGCCAAGTAGCGTGGAAGCAAAAAGAACATTTACTGCGTCTGATCAGATTTGTCTAAAAATTAGAGCTTATCTAAGTGATAATAGTATCGATATGCGAAGCTTTATATGCTTTATGCGAAGCTATTTGTACTCGAATTCAAATAATTAAAATACAATTTGTATTTTACAAATAATTACTCTTATAATTTCCTAAAATACGTAGAATGAACCATTCTTAACCCTTAATTACTCACCTCGGGTCAAAATGACCCAGCCCCATTTTCTTTTGCCTTTTTTATTGTCTTAGAATGTTCAAAGAGTGGGGATATTTTATGTAGTCCCATATTTCTTATTGTAAAACATTTTAGTAATATTTGGTTAGTATTTGCGTAAATACTACTTGTGTTATCGTGAATTTGATCCGAGGTGAGTAGTTACGTTTTACTTTTTCACTTTATAAAAAAGAGATTACAAAATCCACGAATTTTGCGCAGAGTGAGAAATAAAATTAAAATTTATTTGCAGAATCAAGGAATTATTGTACTAAATCCTGAAACTTTAGAGGAAGACACTTCAGAAATAACTAGAGGAGTCAAGCGTAAACGGTGTACTGTGTGTCCCAGTACTAAAGATAATAAATACATTTACTCTAATTTTTGTTACTTGTGCAAGAAAACAATTTGCAAGGAGCACTCAAAAATAAGTTGTGTAGATTTTCAAGAAGACAATAATTAGAAATTATTATGAATATATAATATTGTATGAATTATAATGTTGTATTTATTATTCTAAACATCGGGGTCGTAGTGACCCGACGTGAGTAGATGTGTAATTATATTCAGGTGAGTAATTAAGGGTTAATGAAATTATTGTTCTTGAAGTTGATTTTCAATAAAACTGAATTTTCTACGAAATGTGTAGAAATATTCGAGCGATCTAAATACCAGTTTACATGACAATTACAGGTCTCAACACCTATTGATAGAGGTATCAATCTTCGAAATCGGAGCACAATTGTAGATTTTCGATTTTTGGGGATCTAAATTTGTGGACTATTGTTCAGTTGATTTTCAATAAAACGGAATTTTCTACGAAATATAATAAAATAAATATAAAAATAAACGTTTTAAATTGGCCTTTTACTCAATTTTTATTTCGTTTTGATATACCTAAAATAGCCTTAGAAATAACTACAATTCTAAAATTTTTTTTATAATATAATAATTCCGGAATACCGGTATTGGTCTAGTAAAATACCGAAATACCGGTATTGGAAATTTGGTCCGGTATTGCAAGCTCTAGTCGTACTGACTTAAAATTTTCAGTAGCATTCTAAATGTTTATCCTCAACCAGTTTTTAATTTTTTTTTTTTTTGGGAAAAAATCGATCGGAAAATGTGTTTAGACATTTCTACGTGTATTCATAATTGTTATTTTCATATTTATGTGGATGATGTACAGATTTATTTGGGTGGCAATTTTGATCAAATGCAAAATATTGTTGATTTAGTTAATTTAGATTTAAGTAATATTTGTTATTGGGCTAGTTCTAATGGTTTTATTATTAATGAAGGTAAATGTAAAGCCGCGTACACATTGAGTGAACGAACACCGAATTTTAAGCGAATAGCGAACACCGAACGCAAATTCGGTTAATGTATACTATGACGTAATCGTGAACCGAACGTTCGATTCGCATTCGCTTGCGTTCGCTCCAAGTGCGGAACATGAAAGGAAATTGATGTTCAGTATGGACGATAAAAACGCAAAAACAATACAACGAGCGACGAATACAAATAAGTTTTTTCTTGTACAGAGTGAGGCAAAAGTCAAGAACGATTTTTAAAATTCAATATCTTATTAATTTTTTTTTTTTAATATTTTGCTTTAAAAAATAATATAATTTTTTTTTAATAATTGTTTTTTTCAAAATACATTCACCTAGTTCACCAATTAATTTTGCAAACGAACAGCGAACATGACAGATAGGGGATTTTCGCTTTCCGTTCGTTTGATGTATACGACACTCCAAATCTTCAATGAACGAACAACAAGCATTCGCTGTTTGGTGTTGATTCGATGTTCGCTGTTCGTTCGCTCAATGTGTACGCGGCTTAATGCAACGATTATTACTAAACCTAAAAACCCATTTACTTTTCCGAAATTGATCATCAATGGATCTGTTATTAAATTTGTTGATAAAGTTAATGATCTTGGCCTAGTAATTAATACTAGCTTCACTTCGCCTCCCATTCAAGACTATTATAAGTCGACTTACAGTAGTTTTCCACTATTAAAGTGGTATACTTGAATTTGTGAAGTTTATCTTGTGTCCAAAAATAACCCCAATCGGGCACCTCCCTCAAAAGTTATGGCGGAAAATGTAAAAACGGGGGGTTGTTAATTTTAAAATAAGTCCATATTTAATTATGTTATGTGTACTTATATTGTTTTCGCTGGGATGTCAAATTAAGTTGAATTTTTGTAAGTACCACATACAATAATTTACTGCCAACTATATGTCTGTATGTATGACTTACAAGGTTTTAACTAGGAGTTTTCAGAAATCATAATGTATAAGTAAGATTTACATTAGTTTATTGTGGACAAATGGCTGCTTAATTTTCCTGGATGTACATATACTTTCAATTATTTTAGTTGGATATTCTTGATAAGTATAAACACTTAATAGTTAAATTGCATGAAACTGTTTTTTGAACAAACATTAGGCCAAATTGTAATAATTTGCAAGAAAACGGTTCGTCAAATAACCGTAAAAGACACAAAAAAAAATTGTTAAAATGTGTATGTATTGTAAGACGGTCTCAATATTTTACGAAGTTGTTGGTGTAACTAATTTTTTTTATTTAAAAAAACGGTATTATTTAATATCCGAGTAAGAAAATAATTTATAAAATATTGGCTGGCTGAGTGAAATGATAATATACTTAATTATCTAGGAAGTGGGGATTATGTAAAAAGTGTTTACTAATAAAATTCTATTTTAGTCCAGTCTGTTTACTCGTAAGTGCAAGATCATATTTGTTGTAAAATGGATGGTTCTAGGAAAATGGTTGAAATGGCATGAGAAAATGCAAAAGGTATTCGATTTTAATCATTTAAATATTTAATACCTATATTTTTAGTATGTATTATAATTTATAACATATTTATATAATGTTCTAATATTTTTTTTTATTTCTCAATTCTACGAAAAATATAACGGTTTTTTTATTTTTATTTTGTATGGTAATAAATAACGGCTACGGACATGATTTTGTTCCAAAGCAATTATTTTTTGGTTCAAAATAGATTATAATATAAATAAACTAATACGTTACATAGTACAATAAAGTTAATTTTAAAGAATTACCGCTTTACAAAAATGAAATAAAATTGAGACTAATATTAAATTACAGCGCAAACAACAAAAGCTCCATTGAAGTCAGACCTGGAAAATATTGAATCTAATGGTCAAAAAGATAAATCACCACTGATATATTTAACAGACTCTAGCAACGAATCTGAACCAAGTAAATAATTAAAATGAATTGGAATTTATACAAATTAATATTTTGTTTGTTTAAATAACAGATCCGTTTGTATATAGCAGTGAGGATTACATTCCGGAATCATCTGAATCGGAGTCAGTATATGGCGAGTCACCTCGCCATCCGTCTACTAGTGAATATATTTCCACTCCGGCGCATAGTCCGATTACGTCTATAAGAACTTGATCGATACTTCACCCAAGTAATGATGTTGTAAATACTACTCCTCTATCTCATAAAAGAAAAGCAAATCCAGAGAAATGGTGAAAAAATGCTTTAAAGAAATTACGAACTATGGGGAAAGAGTATCTTTTACCATCTGGAGAAATGAAACCAGCCAAAAAATGGGATATGGTTGTAATAACAGTTGTAGATATAAATGCAAAGAGGCAGTTTCTTTCGAGGAGCGGAACCAAATTTTCCCAATATTTCTTATACCGAATTAACGGTAGCACAAAGGTATCCATACGTATTTGTCTTACAACCTTTAATTCTCACGCTAGCTTTTGGCTTAAGTGTGAAATTCACATTTTACAGGAAAACGTTTTTGAAATTGTTGTTGTTTGTAGTAACCGGACGAATATTACGAAAATTTGATATGATATGAAATCGAACTTGGAGATTTCGTATTTGAGATAATACGCTAAAGGGATTATGTCACCTTAAGTCATAATGATTTGTGATCACAGATG
This sequence comes from Tipula helvola, assembly GCA_963556165.1. Lineage (NCBI taxonomy): Eukaryota > Metazoa > Arthropoda > Insecta > Diptera > Tipulidae > Tipula > Tipula helvola. The sequence continues at coordinate 166,516,821 of OY744483.1, read as the reverse complement.
TGATAGTTTGAAAATAATTTGTAAAATATGTGTTGCCTAAATGTTTATGGTTAGGATGGAATGTGACAGAAAGCACTTATAAGTAAGGAAGAAACACAAGTGGTTTTCCAAAAAAGTTGATGGAGAAATTAAACAAAAATATTTTCGCTTTCCGCATTTATTTTGTACAGAAAAATCTGAATTTGTTTATAATTCCAATGCTTGCACTGCATTTATGGACGTGTCGAGTTGTTTACTGTCCAACATAGGTACAAGAAGAAAAAAAAATCATGATATAATTGGAGACCAAAAAGCTAAAACTAATATGTACCTAAATTTTTTCATAATTAGCTAAAGTATACATGTTTGTAACTTTATGATGGTAAAATATTTTACTGGGTATTTTAATGCTCAATCAATAGAAATTCACATATTGCCCAAAAACAGCACAAATCAACGCATTAAAAATTCCAAAAAGTTATTCGCTCTACCTAAACATGTTGATCCAATTAAAACTATTTCTATATGTATGTACATATGTATGTATAAATTTGCAAGATACAATAAATTTAAGTTAATTTGTATATCAATCCCACACATAAAATGTGACACAAAATTTCTATCCCATCGTAATTTATATGCCGCAATTTAAACCTATACTATTTATATACTAAACTAGAACATCACTTGCTATAAATTAAAAACTCCAACCGTGTTCGATTATTGCCCCTATAAAATACGATATGTTTATTCATCACTGTATGTTATATACTTAATCAGTTGATCCGTAAAATGTCTCAACTATAAACGACCAAATTGTAAATCTATTAAAATTTATAATTTTGCGTAGGTTAATTAAATTTTTTGCTTTGTTTTATTTTAGTTTTTATTACCATTATAAAGATTCATTTATTTCTAAAATTTATAGAAGTTACAAATTATAATTTATCTGATTTTTGTCTTATGTATATTAATTTAAACTAATATATAAAATAAAAATAAAAATTAATTAGCCTATAAATAATAAATAAATTTAATTTTTATCGATTTTTCTTTTATTTTAATTTTTAGAAATTATTTTTTTTATATCCAGCTCAAAATGAGTCATCACCAAACGTATAATATTACACCATTAGATTGTAGGTATTTCTAACTGATTTTTTTTTTTTTGGTGTATATTTTGAATATGCATCCGAGTGCGGCTTAATTAATGCTTCAACTTTATGTAAATAAATCTTAGCTATAAACTTTTTATTTATTTAATTTATTCGGAAAAATAATAATAATTGTTTTGTATTGATTTTGTATACATAATTAATTATCTCTCAGTGAGTTCGTATCCAAAAAAAAAACTGTTGATTTAAATTACCACAACTAAGTTGAAATTCAAACCGTGGTGAATATTTCGTTTTTGTGTTCAATATGTTGAATGTGAACATTTGATATAAGATGAAAAGGTACCAAAATAAATTTTTATAAGAATAGGGGAAAAATATTTTATATAAGAAATGGTAAGGATATGAATCTGCATTATCCTTACAAATTTATTCACCATTTCTGAGATGTTGGTGACATCTGTCGGAGAGTGGCCTAAATTTGGATAAAACAGAATTTTCTCATTTGATTACATTAAGATTATTAGTTTTAATAATTTATAAGTAAGTCTATCAAAAATATATCAAATACCACCAACTCGCAGAAAAAGTAATCATTGTGGTGCTGTATGAATTTCTGTGTCCGTGTCCGATATATCTGGCGTATTTCGTTAAATAATTTTTGATTCGAAACTGAACCAAAATAAAGAAGAAAGACATTCTCGTTAATTAATTAGAAACATGTCCCAACGCCCATGCTTCACTCAATTCTTGTAAATTTCCGACGTGATTCACTGACACAAAATCGAGATCTGAAATAATATTTAATATGCAACTATACTTAAAGAATTCTAGTTATTTAGCAAACTATACCAACTGTGGTTTGAAAATTAACTTTCCAAGATGACAAAAATTGTGTATGTCCAAAAGCATTTTACTTCAAGTTTTTAATGTCCTTGAGACTCAAAAATAAAACAAAGCCAATTTGTTTCTATACGGTCAAGGCGGAGGATTGAAAATCCTTTAGGGCCTGAATTAGAAGTAAGAATGAGTTAATTTGAACTGATTTCACGTGTGAATATAGTTTTTCAGGCCATATTGATTTATGGCTTGAGTTAGAATTTGATTTTGTGATTAAGTTTAGGGTTGAGCTGAACCTTGGTGGTTTTTCAACGGATGGTGGTTTATTTGATTATTGAGTTGGGATTAACTTGAAGGTTGTGTTGCAGATTGATTTGTAGTTAAATAAAAAATTAAGGGGATTAGTTCTGATGTATCGTTGTACTGATCAATTTAGTCTCAAGATGAATTATCGAGATATGAAAACTTTAGAATCTGCACAAAATTCAGGTCTAAGTTAGATTTTTTTCAACTACCAGTTTTACATTATATTGAAAATTTTATGTTTTATTTAGAATATTTCATCAGTTTGAAATATTTAACGCTAATGATACATTTTTAAGAAATTGAAAATTTTGAAGCTTTTCATATTAGGCTGAGATTTTTATACATCAAATTGAATTAAAGTAACTTTCTGAATTGTAACTTTCTGTAACTTATAAATTTTCCTTATCCTAAATACGTAACTAAATATTGAACTAAATTTAAAATGAATCTAAACAAATTGCCTTGATTTGGATTTCTTGATTAATACTTGAAACCAAATTTTTGATTCGAATTTTTGTTTTAGTTATATAAAATATTGAATATTATGAGAAGTTCATATCGCAGATTTGCCGCCCCGGTGGCACAGTTGTTAGCATGCTTTCTTTAAGGTCCGATGGTCCAGGGTTCGATTCCCGGCGGGTGATGAAAAAATCACGGCTGGTTAGTGTAGGATCAATGAATTAATCACTCATTATCCGTTGTAAAAATGATTACAAAACTTCACTGTGAAGAGGCCAAATCCCTCTATTGGATGTAGCGCAAAAAAAGAAACAGAAGGACAAACCATCGGTACATTTCATAATTCTAGCCTCGCAACGACGATACACCTTTCAAAAGCCATCATTTTAACAACAATTTGTTTTGTCCCGTGCAGATCAGATTGTATGATATGAGATCCCTTTTTTTGAATGGCCATACCAGCTTTTCACATGACTTTCAGAGCCGCTAAAATATTTGCTGGTAATGAAGATTTCTGTCAAGCAGTGGAAATTAAATTTAATGAAACAAATGTTAACAATAGTGCAATACATCTATTGATCACAAAAAAATTCTAGTTTCCTTGTGTTAAAGGAATATTTGTGTTTACTAACTTGGAAGAGATTTGAGAAGTAAAATTAGTACACTAATTGAACACATAAAACAGACTTGGTTAATATTCATATAGGTTAAACAGATCAGAAACGACGATTTTAGATCGTAAGCATTTATTTTTGCAACTGCTACAGATTTCATTCTTCGCAGTCTAAATGAAACTCTCTTCAACGTTTTGGATTACAAAAATCTGTTTAGTGCTCCTACATGGATTGAACACCTCGGTTTTTTGTCATTTTACAAAATATTTTTTTTTTGCTAACATTATGTACAGGGGTGTCCGGGTTCGGGATGCTAATCCGTTAAGGGGGTGATTCCTTGGTTAATTCTGAGAAAAAAACCGTATAGGGGCCAATTTTTGATATCCTTTGAGATACAGGGCGTTTAAAAAATTTGCTCGGATAAAAAGCACACCAAAATATGAAACTGTAACTTCCAAAAAGCCTCTACAAAAAACAGTCAAATAAGACTAAGTGGTTGCCCTCCGATAAATATTTTGGAAGTTGTAGTTTAATATTTGGGTGTAAAGGATATCAAAAAGGATATCAAAAATTGACCGCCATACGATTTTTTTCTCAGAATGAACCAAGGAATCACCCCTTAACGGATTAGAATCTCAAACTCGGACACCCTGTATATTTACAAAAAACCGACAATTGGGGGTGTTAGGAAAAAAAAATATTTGACTATTTCAAAATAGTAAAATGATAAAAAACCGAGGTGTGTACACAATTTTGTCCACCGTCTGTAGAAGATTTTGCAAATAAATTACAAGAAATTGTAATTGAAAATACTTGCGTTGCAACGTAAGAAGAAAGACCTTTTCAATTCACCAAAGAGTCAAGCTCCTTTGATGAATTCAGAAATTAGAAATTCGAAAGTCACTCACGATAGGCAACAAGCCATAATTTATGATATGGGTAGATGTTTAAATTACCAAAATCTTAAATTGTTTGTCTATAAAAAGCTGAAATGTTAGTTCTTAATTTAATAAATTTAAAAATTCTGGAAATTCGAAACTAGAAGGCATTTTAAAAATGCTACAACGTTTTGATATTTTATTTCTAATGCAATAAAAATTTAAAAATATAAGGTTGTAATAATCTTAATTGTGGAACTTTACAAATTCAAAATTTTAGAAATTTTGAAAAGTTTTTAACTAAAATAGTTTGAAATTTAGAGAATTGTTGTTTTTGATTTTTGAATTTATGTAAGAATTTTTGAAAATTTAATAAACTGGAGAATTAATTTATGTAAACTTGGCCATTCCAAAAAGATGTTTTTAAAAATGTGCACTCACTAAATTTTATCAGTACATACCTGATTCATAGTCGACTAGCAACTAATTCCCGCTAGTAGTAAGGTTTTGCATTTGTTATGTACAACTGAACACACGAACTAGAAAACATAACCTTAAATTAATTTTTGGATATTATCAGTCAAAAAATTATATTTTTTCTTTGATTTTAAGTCGATGCATAGGTACAAGGCGAGTTTTTTATTATGGATTTGTTTAAACAGTTTTAGTGATTATTTAAATTATGTCTGTTTGATTAAATAATCTAAACAGTTGAAATTAATAAATTTCTTAGGCAAAAATGTCCGGTTAAGCGCTTCTACACTTATCCGCCTAACGGCAAAATTTAACGCAATTAGACGAATCGTTCTGAGATGAATTGTTTTTACAAAAATTGGTTTCAATTAAGGGGTGCGATTATGTAAGTATTACTTAAAAACCCGATTATGTGTAAACATTATGAATTCTTGTAATTTCAGGTTGTTGTTGTTTTACACGTACAACTTTTGAAGTACGACAGACTTTTTAAAGAAAGTTTTCGAAACTCGTAACTCGTAATACATATTCGAACCCAAGGTGTTTTAGACGAATTGTGTTTAGTTAAGTTGTTTAGGTAAATTGTTTTAGATGAATTGTTTTTAGACGAATTATTTTTAGGTATATTGGTTTTAGTTAAATTGTTTTAGACGAATTGTTTTTAGGTGAATTAGCTTTATTTATTTGTTAGGTAAATTATTTTAGATGAATTTTTTTAGATGAATTGTGTTTAGACAAATTGTTTTTAAGTAAATTGGTATAGATGAATTGTTTTTAGACAAATTGTTTTTAGATAAATTGTTTTTAGGTAAATTATGTTTAGATAAATTATTTTTAGATAAATTGATTTTAGGTAAATTGATTTTAGGTAAATTGCTTCAGTTAAATTGGTTTAGATAAATTGTTTTAGACCAAAAGTCCGCGAATCATATTTTGTATATACATTTATATACAAAATATTGTGAGCAAATTCTAAAGAAATTAAGTGGATGCAAATGAACAAATGGACGATTTATTATAGATACGTCGCTGTTGCCTTTACAGAAGGCAATTGAAAAAAAAATTAGAGCGAAATCCTTCAGTTAGGGTAACACCTTATCTCTGAGAACGAAGAGAAATAGGACGATTTCGAGAGATGTAAGTTTATTAATTATGTATGAAATTGTATAAAACATTTCTAAAAGTTAATTTACATTTTTGTTTGACGATATGATTGCTGACAACAAGTTTTTTGAAGAAAACTTTCATATAACTATGTTTTTTTAATGAAATTAAATATTTTATCTGAAATACCATAAAATTCTCTCCGTCAGTTGATTATTTTCTTATTCAAAATAAAAAAAAACAAAAACTCAAATGAAATTGTCAATCTTTACATTTTTATCGCTCGAAAATATAATATTAATTCAAGTTAAAAATGTGTACAGAAAAATAGAGAGACATCTGTATTCTAATACGAAAACTCCCATTTCCCTAGCTAAACTGCGTACCGCAAAGTGAAATTTAGCGGTGAAATTTTAATTTTCAACTCAAGTGATTCAAGTGATAATTGTTACCATAATTGATTTTGGAATTTTGTTCCAAAATGAATTTCAACGAACTAGCACCGAGTTATTATATATATTCGAACAAGGTGACCCGTTCTGATTGATGAGGTAAACTTAATCCACGAAATTTGATCAATTTATAGATAAATAAATTTCTCAATAAATAATATTGAGACATCATGATCATAACGATTAAGATTGTAAACATGTCAAAAAGCATTATTAAATGAAACTTGCAAAGTGTGTTTAGACATTATTTTATGTACGTACATTCATACTAATGTATTAAAAATTAAAAATTTGAAAATAAATGGGAATTAATATTAAGAACTATGAAATTTTAAAATTTTTATACTTTAGAAATTTTTAAATGTTTGTAACTAATAAAAATTGAGATTTAGAGAGATTTGTTATTTAGGAATTTTGAAAATAATTTTGAAATTCGTAAAACTATGATCTAATACAATATTTTATATAATAAATTTGGAAAATTTACTAAATTTTTGAATTCTAGAAATTCGAAACTTTAAAGCATTTTATTAGTACCGAAACATTTTGATATATGTACAATACTAATGCATTAAATATTATAACTTTAAAAATAATTTTGTGCAAAAGTATTTAATTATAAAAGATTGAAATTTAGAGAGATTTGTTATTTAGAAATTAGAAATTTATAAAATTATGTTTTTAAACAATATTTTGTGTAAGAACTTTTCAAAATTTACTAAATTTAGGAATTCTGGAAAATTGAAACTAAAAGTTTTCAGAATTTTGAAACATTTACTATATTAATACATACATCAAAATACAGCAATTTTCAAATAAGGGGTTGTAAGTATTTAGGACCATTACATTTGAAAAAATCAAATTTTAGAAATTTTTAAAAGATTTAAAAAAAAAAGTTTCAAATTTAGAGAGATTTGATTATTGAAATTCTGCAGATATTTTTGAACTTATGTAAGAAATATTGGAAATTTAGTAAATTGGAGAATTCTGAAATATTTTGAAATTCTGATATACTACTTCATTCATTTTGATATACTACTACTAATGCATTTAAAATTAAAAAATTTGAATTAAATCGATATTAATAGCTATTAAATTTAGTTATCGCTTTACCCACTGAAAAATGTACCCAAACCATTTCAAAGTTAACCTATCACCGGCATTACCGGCATTTCAACAATGCCGTCTATATAATATCTACATATACCGTTAGGCACCAATCCTACAATAAAGAAGGATAAACAAAGCTTTCATATTACATAATAATTATACTTGCACGTATGCACTACTTTATGTACATTCAAACAAAGTTATTTCATTCATTCAAAGACTAAACAAAATTTGAACAGAGTATTCTATTATGTACTTTTATTGTTTTTATTTTTTACATGAGCGTATTTCAAAGGAAATTTTTACACGCCTATAATTTTGGAATCCGACCACCTAAAGATCTTAGCCATACTACTTTTTTCTTATCTGACCAAGTTCTATAAGTCTGTCTTTGTTTTATGAAAATCGGATAAGTAATTTTCAAAGTTAACAGATATCAGTAGCGATGATATTAGGCATCTATCTCGCTCTAGCGCTTTGCTTGAGTTGAGATGCCTATAAATTACAAAAAAATTCGCTAAGTTATTGAAAATTTAAATTTTCCTTTGAAAAAATTATTTATTATTGAAAAATTATTTGTTATTGAGGAATTCTGAAAATAACTTTGACATTTATAAAATTATGATTTTAAACAATTTTTTATACAAGATTTTTTGAAAATTTTCCAAATTTAAGAATTCTGCAAATTTGAAACTTGAAGGCATTTTATAAATACTGAACAGTTTTGGTACATACTATACTACATTCAAAATTAAAAAAATGAAAATAAACGGTATTTATTTGCTATATTTTATGTTTGTTATATTTACGAATATGAAATTTGAAAATTTCTAAATTTTAGAAATTTCTAAAAGTTTTTAACCAAAAATCTTTGAAATTCATAGAAATTTGTTATTAAGAAATTTTGCAAACTTATTTCGAAATTTCGAAAATGATAACTTTAAACCTTTTTACACTTTCTGCCGTAGGCACTTGGCGAAACACACTTAATACACACATTTTTAAAATTTTTAAAAACACTTGTTAAATATTTCGCAAAATTATAATTTTGCGAAATATTTAACAAGTTTTTTTAAAAATTTTAAAAATGTGTGTAATAACTTTCAACAATATTTTATTTAATATTTTAGCCTTTTAGCAATATTGAAACATGTTGGATTATAATACTAATGCATTAAAAATTAAAAATTTGAAAATAAATGGATGTAAATATTTAAGACTATGCAATTTTAGAAATTCTAAGAAATTTTGAAATGTTTGCAAATAAAATAGTTTAAAATTTGTATAGACTTGTTATTTAAGAATTCCGTTTTTGAAAATTTATTAAATCTAAGAATTCTAAAAATTCGAAAGTTGAAGGCATTTTATAAATAATGAAACATAAAGTTTGTTATATCCATTAAAAACTAAAAATATAAAATAAACGGTATTTATTTGCCAAATTTATGTTTATGTTTGTTATACATAATTTAGGACTATGAAACCTTCAAAATTCTAAATATTAGTAATTTTTAATATTTTTTAACTATAAAGCTTAAAATTTAAAAAAAAATTGTTGTTTAGGATTTCTACAAAAAATTGTTGTTTAGGATTTCTACAGTAGGAACTCTGAAAATTCGAAACTTAAAGCCATTTAAAATTAAATTTTTAAAATATTATAACATTTTGGTATAATACTTTAATACTAATGCGTTAAAAATTAGAAATTTGAAAATAAGGGATTGTTAATATTTAGGACTATGAAATTTTAGAAATTCTACGAAATTTTGAAATTTGTTTATTTGAAATTTGGAAAATTACGATTTTAAACAATATTTTATGTAAAAATTATTGAAAACTTTATAAATTTAAGAATTCTGGAAATTTGAAACTTGAAAGCCTTCACATTTTACAAACATTTTAAAAATTATAAATATGAAAATAAACGGTATTTAGCTGCTATATTTATTTTTAAGATTGTTATATTATAAGTTAGGACTATGAAATCTTAAAAATTCTAAATATTAAAAATTATTAATATTTTTTATCTAAAAAGCTTGAAATTTAAAAAAAAAATGTTGGTTAGGATTTCTACAAAAAAGTTTAAATTTTGAAAGATTATGATTTTATACAAGATTTAATGTAAGAATATTTAAAAAATTTACTAATTTTAGGAACTCTGAAAATTCGAAACTTAAAGCCATTTGAAATTAAATTTTTGAAATACTATAACATTTTGGTGTAATAATTCTAATGCCTTAAAAAATGTAAATTTGAAATTAAATGTTAATATTTAGGACTATGAAATTTTAGAAATTCCAAGAAATTTTGAAATTTTGAAATTTTTTTACTAATATAGTTTTAAATTGTAAAAGACTTGTTTATTAAAGAATTCCGCAAACATTTTTAAAATTTCGAAAATATGATTTTAGTTAATATTTTATTTAAGAATTTTTGAAAATTTATTAAATCTAAGAATTATAGAAATTCAAAACCTAAAGGCATTTTATAAATTCTGCAACATTTTCGTATATTTATATTAATGCATTAAAAAAAATTGAAAATTAATGTATTAACGACCATTAAATTTTGAAAACTCTAAATTTTTGGAAATTTTTGAAAGTCTGTAACTAGAAAAAATTGTAATTTAGAGAGGTTTGCTATTTAGGAATTCTGAAAATGTACTCTGAAATTAAGAAAATTACGATTTTAAACATTATTTTATGTAAAAATTATTGAAAATTTTATAAATTTAAGAATTCTGGAAATTTTAAATTTGAAACATTTTGGTAAATACTTATACATAAAAAAATATAATTATGAAAATAAACATTATTTATTTGCTATATTTTTAGGTTTGTTATATTTACGAATATGATATTTTAAAAATTGTAGATTTTAAAATTTTTTCAATGTTTGTAATCAAAAAACTTGGAAATTTAGAGAAATTTGCTATTAAGAAATTTTGCAAACTTATTACGGAATTTCGAAAATGATGATTTGAAACAATATTTTAAGTAAGATTTTCTGAAAATTTACTAAATGTAAGAATTCTGGAGATTCGAATCATGAAGGCATTTTAGTAATATTGAAACATTTTGGTTTATAATTCTAATGCATTAACAATTGAAATTTGTAAATAAATTGTTGTAAATACTTAGGTCTGCGAAATTTTAAAAGTTCTAAATATCAGAAATGTTTAATAGTTTTTAACAAAAGAAGCTTAAAATTAAGAGAAATCTGTTATTTAAGAATTCTGCAAAAAAAATTTAAATTTGGAAAATTATGATTTCAAATAATATTTTATGTAAGAATTTTTGAAAAATCTCTTTTAAGAAATTCTGAAAATTAGCTAGCAATTGAAACATTTTTAGTAATATTGAAAGATGTTCGTTTATAATAATAACGCATTAAAAAGTAAACAATTGAAATATAAATGGTTGTAAATATTTAAGACTAAGCAATTTTAGAAATTCTAAGAAAGTTTTGTAACTAAAATAGTTTAAAATTTATAAAGACTGGTTATTTAGGAGTTCTGATAGTTTTTTTTAATTTGGAAAATGGTGTAGACAATATTTTATGTAAAATTTTTAAATATTTATTAAATCTAGGAATTCTAGAAATTCGAAATCTAGAGGCATTTTATAAATAATGAAACATTCAGTTTGTTATATCAATTAAAAATTAGAAATATAAAATAAACGGTATTTATTTGCTATATTTATTTTTATGTTTGTTATAATTTAGGGATATGAAATCTTAAAAATTCTAAATATTGGAAATGTTTGGTGCTTTTTAGCTAAAAAGCTTAGAATTAAATAAAATTGTTGTTTCTGCAAACAATTTTGAATTTTCAAAGATTATGATTTTATACAACATTTAATGTAAGAATTTTTAAAAATTTACTAATTTTAGGAATTTTGAAAATTCGAAACATAAAGCCCTAATTAAATTTTTCAAATACTAAAATATTTTGGTATAATATAGTATTAATGAGTTAAAAATTAGAAATTTAAAATAAAGGATTGTTTTTATTTAGGACTAGGAAATTTTAGAAATTTTACAAAATTTTGAAATTTGTTCAACTAAAATAGTTTTAAATTTTAAAAAACTTGTTTATTTAAGAATTTCGCAAATATTTTTAAAATTTCGAAAATTATGATTTTAGACAATATTTTATTTAAGAATTTTTGAAAATTTATTAAATTTAAGAATTCTTGAAATTCAAAACCTAAAAGCATTCTATAAATTTGCAACATTTTCGTATATTTATATTAAATCAATAATTGAAAATTAATGCATGCTAATATTATTGGCCATAAAATTTTAAAAACTCTAAATTTTTGTAAATTTTTGAAAGTCTGTAACTAGAAAAAAATTTTAATTTAGAGAGGTTTGCTATTTAGGAATTCTGATAATGTATTTTGAAATTCGGAAAATTACGATTTTAAACAATATTGTATGTAAAAATTATTGAAAATTTAATAAATTTAAGAATTCTGGAAATTTGAAACTTGAAGGCATTTTATAAATACTGAAACATTTTGGTAAATACTAATACATTAATAATTGGAAATATGAAAATAAACGGTATTTATTTGCTATATTTTTATGTTTGATATATTTACGAATATGATACTTTAAAAATTCTAAATTTTAGACATTTTTAAATCTTTGTAATCAAAATTAAGAAATTTGGCAAATGTATTTCGAAATTTTGAAAATGATGATTTTAAACAATATTTTATGTAAGATTTTTTGAAAATTTATTAAATATAAGAATTCTGGAGATTTGATACATAAAAGCATTTTAGCAATATTGAAATATATTAGTTTATAATTCGAATGCAATAAAAATTAGAAATTTATAATGGTTGCAAATATTTAGAACTGTGAAATTTTAAAAGTTCTAAATATCAGAAATATTTAATAGTTTTTAACTAAAGAACTAATAATTTAGAGAAATTTGTTATTTAGGAATTCTGCTAAAAATTTTAAAATTTGGAAAATTATGATTTGAAAAATATTTTATTTAAGAATTTTTGAAAAATTGCTCTTTTAAGAAATTCTGATAATTAGCAATAACCGTTTTTAGTAATACTGAAACATGTTGGTTTATAATATAAATTTATTAAAAACATTAATTTGAAAATAAACCGTTGTAAATATTTAAGACTATGCAATTTTAGAAATTCTATGAAACTATGAAATGTTTGTAACTAAAATAGTTTAAAATATATAAAGACTTGTTATTTAGGAATATTGATTTTTTTGGTTTTGGAAATTTAGAAAATCGTGATTTTAGACAATATTTTATGTAAGAATTTTTAAATATTTATTAAATCTAAGAATTCTAGTAATTCGGAAATTGAAGACATTTTGTAATTACTGAAACATTCAGTTTGTTCTATACATTAAATCTAGAAATATAAAAAAAATGGTATCTATTTGCTATATTGTTATGTTTTTTATATTTACGAATATGAACTTTTAAAACTTATATATTTTAGAAATTTTTAAAAGTTTTTAATCAAAAATACTTTGAAATTTAGAGAAATTTGTTATTAAGAAATTTTGCAACCGTATTTCGGAAATTTTACTAAAAGTAAGAATTCTGGAGATTTGAAACAGGGAGGCATTTTAGCAATATTGAAACATATTGGTTTATAATTCTAATGTAATAAAAATAAAAAATTTATGAATACATGATTGTAAATATTTAGGACTGAGAAATTTTGAAAGTTCTAAATATCAGAAATGTTCAATAATTTTTAACTAAAGAAGCTCATAATTTAGAGAAATTTGGTTTTTGGAAATTCTCCAAAAATTTGAAAATTTGGAAAATTATGTAAGAATTTTTGGAAAATTGCTCTTTTAAGAAATTCTGAAAATTACCAGTTGAAACATTTTTAACGCATTAAAAATTAGAAATTTGAAAATAAACGGTTGTAAATATTTAATACTAAGCAATTTTAGAAATTCAAAGAAATTTTGACATTTTTGTAACTAAAATAGTTTAAAATTTATAAAGACTTGTTATTTAGGAATTCTGATATATTTTTTTTTGAAATTTGGAAAATAAAATCACCATTTATTAAATCTAAGCATTCTAGAAATTCGGAACTTGAGTGCATTTTCTAATTACTGAAATATGCATTTCATTATATCCATTAAAAACTAGAAATATATGTAAAAACAACGGTATTTACTTGCTATATTGTTATGTTTGTTATATTTAGGGCTATGAAATTTTCAAAATTCTCTTCAAAAAAGCTTGAATTAAAAAAAAAAAATTTATGTGTTCTGTAAAAAGTCTTTAAATTTGAAAAATTATGATTTTAGACAACATTTTATGAAAACATCCCTAAAAATGTACTAATCTTAGGAATTCTGAAAAATAGAAATTTAGAGCCATTTAAAATTAAATTTTTGAAATGCTAAAATATTTTGGAATTGTAATGCTATCTAATGCGTTAAAAATTTGAAATGTGAAAATAAAGGAAGGATTGTTGGACAATTATAAATTCTGTAACATTTTCGTATATTTATATTAATTTAAATTAAAAATTGAAAATTAAAATTGGGGTAGTTACCAATTGCAAAAATTAATAAAACTTTTTGTTGAGCAATTAGAAATTGCGTATAATTCTCAAGTTGTTTATTGGTTTTATAAATTTAAATACATTAAAACAATTATCATGGACTGAATAATAAAAAAAAAAATAATAAACAAAATTTTCGAGTTCGAAAATTATGTTCGAAAATACTAGATTTTTTTAAATTACCATATGTGTCGTGTCGATCATAATTTTCGTTATCGATCGATCATCTCGTCTAAAAATTGAAATACATTTGACATTTTGTTTACAAGTATTGAAATTCAAGGTTTTTGTTTACAAAGTTAAAGATTTATAGATAAGTGAATTTACTATTATTTACTATTATTAAATGAATAATTAATTTTGAATTTGTTTTCTAGATACAACAAATTAAATACAGGATTTATCAAAGAAAGGATCAAACATTTAATGTTTGTTAATATTAAGGACCCTGTAATTTTAAAAACTTTAATTTTTTGGAAATTTTTGAAAGTCTGTAATTAGAAAAAATTGTATTGTAGAGAGATTTGCTATTTATGTATAAATTCTACAAATATATTTTGAAATGTGGATAATTATGATTTTTAACAATATTTTATGAACAAATGATTGGAAATTTACTAAATTTAATAATTCTGGAAAATAGGAACTTGAAGGAATTTTATAAATTCTGAAACATGTTGGTATATTAATACTTAACCATTAAAAATTAGAATTTCTTAAAGTAAATATTGTAAAAATTAAGGACTACGGACGATTTAGAAATTCTAAATTTTAGAAATTTTTAACAGATTTTAACTATAAAATTTTGAAATTTAGAAAGATTTGTTATTTAGGAGTATTTCAAATATTTTTAAACTTGGGAAATCATAATTTTAAATAATATTTTATGTAAGAATTTTTCAAAATTTACACAATTTAAGAATACTGAAAAATCGAAACTTGAAGATATTTTAGAAAATCCGAAACATTTTGGTATTATAACATTTTATAAATTCGACATTTTAGAAATTTGGAAAGTTTTCAACTATAAAAGTTTGAGATTTAAAGATATTTAAGCTCTGGAAATATTTTTGAAACTTGGAAAATTATAACTTTAAACAATATTTTATGTAAGAGTTTTTCAAAATTTACTAATTGGAATATCGATACTAGAAGGCATTATAGAAATATTTAAATATTTTGGTACAATAATACTAGCCTATTAAATATTAGCAATAGTAAATAAATAGTTAATAAAAGTTAAGACTGTAAAACTTCAAAAATACGATGAGAATTTTCTACTATACTGTGTAACAGATATATGGAACGTTTGGAACTAACACTCCGTCATGTTACTCTTTTCTGTGAGATTCACAATGCCAGTAAGGAATAGACAGATTGTTTACAGGAAGCTAAAGAAAGCTTCAGATGGATCAGAAAAGTGTGTCATTACAAATACATCTCTATTTAAATGAAAGCAATGACTTTTCTATAATTGTATATGAACAATAAAAAAGAACAAATTAAACGAAAGAAATTTTTTAACAGATGGTCGGTAAAATTATAACTTATCAAATTATCGAAATATTTGCAAAAACTTCTGTGAATAGTTCTAAGCACATCAGTACTCAACAATTATCTAGAATTGCCTTAAATTTGGCAAATTTGTTGTAATTACGTATATTTTCTGCAAAATACTTCCGGTCATTGTCACACATAAAATTAATTAATTTATTAATTAACTAAAATATGACTAACCGTATGAAGTATGCCCGTTCTGAGAATTTCTATCTCTTCAAATATTTATATTATTACAACCTCTCGTTTATCAAAAACTTAAGCAAGGCACACGTAACATACATTACATATTTACGAGAAATTTTCTTAGCTGCTTATCCGTACATAGCTTTACATGTATCACCTACACAAATAACCTATACACATTTTGATAAAACCTATCCATCACCACCATATTTTATATTCACGCAATTTCGTTTCGCACTACAAAATCGCACATAAAATTTCAAATTGGAATAAGGTGTAGCCAAAACAATATGAGAAAGGGGTGTTTCGTTTACGATTATTTTGTATGCCAGTAATAAAACCACTCGACCATTACAAACTGTAAATACATGGTATTTTAACTTGTACTTAACTAATTAGGAAAAAAAAATCAAGTTCATTGTCAAACATCAACTGAAATAAGGGTTCATCCCATTCGACAACAACAATACAAAACAAAAATTTAAAAAAAATCCATCCCTTATTTTTTTACCATCCAATCCCAATTAGGGATAAAAATTAAATATTTCTAAATCGTTTCGGAATTTCACTCAAAACGAAAACCAACCCAAATCATTCAGTACTCAAATTCATATCCACACACTATATAGAAATACAAAATAAATCAATTGTTGATTTTAATTAATTTTATGTTAGTGCATAACTTTCTGAAACAGTTAAATTTAATTAAATTAAAAATAATAATATTATTTAATTAATTAAAGTAAACAAAAAAAAAAAACCTTGTGATATTTGTTTGACTTTTACAATATAGAAACGATATACAAGACACCTCATTTATCTCTATATAAATCAAAAGACTTTGAAAAAGGCGACGAACCTGAATTTTTTTGATTTTTAATTATTTATTTATTTATTTTTTGTTTGTGATGATAATTTTTTATCTGTGGCGATATTTTTATTTTTTTTTTCCTGTTCAGTTAGTTAAAAGTTAATTAAATTAAATTAAATACGAATAAAGACAAAAAAATGTGATAAATAATATAAGATTTTTATTGTTGTCGTTGAGTGATTTTTTTTTTTTTGTGAGTCTGATTTTTTATTTTATTTTTGATGAGACATAAAAGTTGTCTGGGTTGACAATTAAACTGACAACAATTTTTTTGTTGTTAATTTTTTATTTTTTATTTTTTTTGATTGTTTTTTATGATTGACTTGCCAGTTGTTTTTTTTTTTTTTTGTGTTGTAAATTCTTTGTAAAGTTGTTTGACATTAATGTTGCGCGTTATAAATTATTTAGGTTTAATTGAAATTAATAAGAATAATTTTTTTTTCTGTGGTTTACTTGTTAATAATGTTGCGCGGGGAACAATGTGAGTGTGTGATGAATCAATTGATGATTACTATATTTTTTCGAATTTTATTCGGTCTGACTCATAAACGAGACTTAAAGATGATTTTTTTTGTTGTTATTATGTCTCTCGCAGTAATGACTAAGGTGATCGCATGTTTTGCGGTTTTTTAACTTTGCTTTACTGTTTTGTCAGGTGACGCTTAAATTTATATAAATACTAAGTGAATGTGATTGACACAGGTGAAGAATTTTGATGGATGAATGAACTGGATACAATTTTTTTTTTTTATATCGATAAAAATGTTTGATGAGAATTTTGACAAGCTGTTTTTGTTTGAGGATAATGGTTCAATATACTTACGGGGTTATATATTATCAACTTTACAGAATATTTAACACAGATGGTATATTATAAAGCAAATATTAAAAATTTTAATTAATCCTGACGAGAAAAAATATTTAAATATAATTTTTAACAACTATCCGCATTAACACAGCAAAATGGTTAGGAGAAGGGCCAACGATAAGAATAACTTGTTCTAGTTAAATTACATGTAAAAATAACTAAGTTGTTTTACTATACAATTTATAAGTGACAATAAATAAAACCAAGAGTGTGAATTGAGATTACATTTAGAATACATTAATTGGTGGCAAGGAGAAACTTTCTGGAATTAAAATTTAGTTTTTAATGAATCAAATTTTAGCTAAAGAAAACTTAATAAAATAGTGAAAGATTTTTTCATAATCCGAATGACGTTCAATTTCATCAAATTCGATTTGTATCATTTCTTAATCCCTTTCCAAAATTATAAATCCGTATTGAAACAAACCCTTACAAATATTACATTACGTCATTTAAATAAATTTCCTTCAAAATCAACATCCCTTTTTCAGAATCACAATCATTTATCATTCAAACTAGACATCTTTAATCTTAGAAATAACATCCTCTCTCTATTTTACATTTCACAATACCATAAAGCTATATATAAAAAAATGCGTACAAAACAATTTTTTTTAACGGTTTGAAACTTAATACTATATTTTGTTGTTGAACCCGAGCACAAAAAAAAAAAAAAAAATTTACATAAATTTTAAAATCGAAAATAACAAAAATTTAATTTATTCAAAAAATTTCTTTTATGTGTGCTTAGCTTTCGATTTTGTTTTTAGTTTTAAAATCGAAATGTGCGTACTCAAATATACGACCCTTCAACCGCACAATTTAAAATAAAAATTATTTAGTTTATGTTTGTAACCCTTTAATAAATTTTTTAAAAAGTAAAAACTACCTTATTAATCGATTATCAGGTAGAAAAACTATTTAAATTACATCAGCAAGACATCTTGAAGGGATGCAATCTGGTTCACGATGTAAAACAGTTTTTGTTTCGTTCATCCGGAAAATTAATGAATAAATAATTTTTTTTTTTTTTTTGAGATGAGAAAGTATTTTTTTTTTGTACATACACAGCTAGAGGGTACATATTTGCTATTGTGTATGCAGATGCTTTAATAATCGTAATATTAAAAGTTATTCATGCAACAATTTTAATTAGAGTAGTTTTTTTTAATATAGATAGTTTAGTGCACAAAATCGTTAAAACAGTAAATATTGTTGTTAACCCTTCCTGATGTTTATACACAAGCTTCCTTCCCCTTTTTTGTGATGTAAATTAAGACAATTTTTCATAATTCAATGAATACGCAAAATTAAGTATTAAATTTTTTTTTAGTTTTGTTTTAATGCCAAGATAAAATGCATATAAACATATTGGCAAACCCAAAAAAAAAAAAATTAATAATAAAACTAAATATTTGCAGAAACGTATAAAATAAATGCAATAATAATAAAAAGGGTTATTACTTACTATTAAATATTTTTATATTCATTTTACATTAAGAAAACGAATAATAACAATAAAAAATATTATTTTATATTTTTTAACAAGAACAGCAACATAATGTAATTTTAAACAAGAATTGTGTATTATATACATACATACTTATTTTTGCGGAAAATTTAATATTAAAATAAATAAAATTTATATTGAAATAAAATATATTCTTTTTTTGTTTTATTTAATTTGGCTTAGAATTGTAATTTGAATAAAATTAATTTTGGTTCTTTATTTTATATTTCCGGATTTTTTTTTAATATAAGTGTTTTTTTTTTATTTGTTCGTATATTTTTAAGTATTAGTTCAAGATTAAGATAGATTAAAGTATAAAAGTTTTATTGTAATGTATTTTTAAATGTATACGCGCATTTATAATTTAAGTGAGTCAGAAGATTTTATAGCAATACTTTATTGCATCGAACAATTTATTTTAGGTTATAAATATTTTTTTTTACAGTTCAACAAATCAGTACTACTTATCAAAATGTAGTAACTCAACTCATTTTACAAACTAATAACATCAATAGAAGAACTAAAATCGAAGAGCAATTGACATTGATAATAGCGCAGTAACGCACCGATATTATTCTAGAGAAACAACGATACACAGTTGAACATTTTGAAACGAATTTCGATGGAAGTACATATATCGTGGCGTATCCGATTATACCTTTTATCTTATACAATGTGAGGCTTTTATCAAAGTTGAAGTTGTATGCAAAGTATTTTATTTCGCTTTTTTTCTTATAAATTGCGAGAAGCTTACTACGAATAATGTAAACTATATTTTCTTAGCTTAATCGTTTTGATTAGCATGGTGTAAATTTCGCTGTAACATGATAATCGAATCTGATTTGGTTTGGGTGTTAGGGTGGTTTTGAAATTGTAAATAACGAGTTTTGCAACTAACTGGATTTCATATCGAATTTTGGCTTTCATTATAATGCAAACTATGCATTATAAGTTTTTGGGTCTATCTATTAAGTAATATTGAAAAAAATAGTTCTAGATTAAAAAAATAATTTTATTACCATAAAATATTAATTTATTCTTCCCGGTAGATAAAACATTGATGTCAAATTCTTTCGGGTTACTCGAAATAAAGTAACTTTTTTAGGTACCACAGAATATGAAATCTTTTTGTAGTTGTGTTGGTGTAAAAAGAGCAAATAAAAAGTGAGGTTATGTTTTACTGTCAGATCAGTAAAACTTTTTTTTTAGTGATAATAAAACAACAAGATGGAAATGGAACCAATTAATTTAGAAGATTTTCAAATTCTATTTGATGAAAACCGCTTTGTGCAGCAAGAAGATGGCTGTGTTTATTTAGAAAACTGTGCTGTGGCTGTGTGTTTGTTTACAGCCGGCGATATCGTAATGGCGAAATACGAAGAAGTGGCGAACCATTTTAATTTATTAAAAGTGGTCAATATTGAAGATGGTAATTATAAAAATTGATAAATGCATATAGTTAAAGCAAATAATTAATGTTTTTTTTATATAGCAAATACCTTTTCTAATTACTTTTTCTTTAGCTAATATAATTTTCTTTTTTTTTTTTCTTTTTATAATATAAGACTTGCTAATGCGTTTATTTTGTGAATACTTTAAAACTAACTATTAATGAATAAATAATTTTGTAACTTGATGTTTTCCTGTATAGAAATTTCTTTTTGGAAAATAATAAATAAATAAAAAATAAAAAAAAATAAAAATCATCGGCTAATTTTGAAAACGGTATGTAGCTATATAAAGTGGAAAATTCATGTAGGCAAATAAATTAGTTTAAATCGTTCGTTTAATATTGACAGTTACGGATCAACAGCAGGAGGACATAGAAAATGATAGTCCCATCTCGAAAGAGCAGCACTCCATTAAATGGACAAGAGGTCAAGCAACATTGTTGTTGACCCTTTATGCAGAATATTTTAATGAAGTTAGGCCTATGAACAAATTTAAGCTGAAGAATATGATGTGGAAAAGTGTGGCGTACGAATTGGACGCAACTTATAATTTACAACTTGCGTCAATTCAGGTCGAAAGCCGATTCAAATGTGTGATGAGAAGAAGAAAAAAAATAATAGACCATAACAATACAAGCGGCAACAACCATGAAGAGTCTGGGTTTGAGGCGGAAACAGATATAATTGTTGCTATGGATGATTCTCTGGCGCCCGATTATCTGTTGGCGCCGGATTTGGAAGCCGGAAAATCCTTAGCAACCAAAACCAAATGTGAACCACCATCGCCTTCAGTCACTACACCGTTGCCTTCAACCATCACACCAGCGCGTTTGGCCATATCCCAACTTATTAGATCGCGACCAACTACCAGACCATCTTCTTCAGCTACCAGACCATCATCGTCAGGTACCACAAAATCGTTATCAGCCACCATACCATCATCACCAGCCACCATACCATCATCATCTGCCACCAAACCATCATTCATCATCAGCCACCAAACCATCAACTTCAGCCACCATACCATCAACTTCAGCCACCATACCACCATCTTCAGGGAACATACCATCATCTTCAGCCACTACAATCTTGCCTGCAACCACTTCATTATTGCCATCAGCGGGCACATCATCGTCTTCAGCCACTATGCCGTTGGTTTCAACGATTAAATCACGACCAGCCATCACACCGTCATAATTAAGTTCATCGAGGTCAACAAATTCCGAGTCAGTCACTGACTCAGACCTGGAAATGCTTGACAGCGGTGTACACCATCAGCGAGCGAAGAGAAAAGAGCGAACCCCACAGCAACCTTTTACAGAAAGATTCCTTGCTCTATCAAGAGAAAGGAATGAAATGCTTGCAAAGTATTTAGAGGAAGAGGCAGAACTTCGGCTTAAAGAAAAGAATGAAAAACAACGGGAAAAACAAGAAAAGCAGCGAGAAAAAGAAGAAAAGCAGCGGGAAAGACAAGAAAGGCAAAGGGAAAAGGAGGAACGTAGAAAGGAACAAATTGAACGCGATAGGCTGAAAGAAGAATTAAAAGAAACACGCCATTTAGAAAAAGTTAATTTATTAAAACAATTAATTGAATTAAAAATTGTATTTTATTTTTAACTTTGAATTAAATTAAAAACTAGGTAATAAATATAAAATGAATTAAACCAAATTTAAACTTTTTTTCCGCTAAGTAAAACTATCCATAATTTGAATACGTTTTATTTCACCCAAATGTTTGAGCACTGCCTCCGACAAAGGTTCTGTACTTTCTTCGGTTGTCGATGTGGTTATTCTTTCTTCTTCGTAAGTTTCTGCTGTTTCACCTTCATCCCATAAATCTCCATTTTCTATGCATAAGTTGTGCACGACGCAGCATGCTAAGACAAATTTACACATTCTTCCCACAATAAAAAAATCTAGCCTAAGCAATTGTCGAAACCTTTGCTTCAACAACCCAAAAGTGTTCTCTATTTTAACCCTGGTCTGGCAGTGCTTTTTATTAAATGTCCTTTTTCTGTTATCTAAGTTACCGAAATCTTTGAAAGGCGTTATTAAATATTCCCGTAAAGGGTATGCTTGATCGCCCAGAATATGGAATTTTTCGCCACATATGTCGGGTAATTTTTTAGAAATAAACGATAGCTTGAAGATTCGAGCATCGTGAATTCTACTGGGCGAGCCAATAAAGGCATCCAAAAACTTCTTATTTGCATCGCAAATTCCTTGCAAAGTGATAGAAATTAACCCATGGCGATTGACGTACGTTAAACGTATCTTGTGTGCTGGCTTCCTTATGTAAATATAACAACCGTCGACGCAGCCAATACGTTAGGAAACCCAGCGAGCTGAAATTTAATAAATATTAATATTAAGTACCTATATAAAAAAATTGTGTATTTTATAAACAACATTAGGCGTTTAAATTGCATTACCTGTTGAAATTCTACCGATTTCTGAACCTTTTCTTCTTCGGTATCTGGGAATTTGATTATTTTCGAGGAAATGTCGAAAAAAAATTGTAGCACATTAGTTAAATGCGTATGACTCGATGACGGTACTACATTAAACAAATTAGAAATTTCCCGATATGTGGTTTTGTTAGCAGCAAACCTGGAGTGTTTTTTTTTTCCAAAGAATTTGACATTAATATTCAAACATTGTATAAGGAAGGTAATCCTTAACAAAGGAAATAGTTAGTGAAATAATATTAATCTCCAAATTGTAATATCACATAAAATTCCCTTCTTGTGATATAATATCTGTTACGCCACTTACGTTGTCTAGAATTGTACATCAAGTATTAGGCGCGTTATGAAAAACTGATGAGAGTGAATTTTTACGATGCAACAAAATTTAACAGGATGAAGTTGCTCGCTAAACAATTCACAAGTAATGTATCGATCAACATGTCGTTGAAATTTCAATCATTAAAATGTAATAAAATGTCAATAAAAAACGTCACAGAAATATCAATGTCATAGGCGGGTATTACATTATCACATTTATATAATTATATAAATATAATTATATTTTCAAGAAGCTAAATATAACAGTATTTTCTTTGTAGAAAAATATAATTATATTTATATAATTATATAAATGTGATAATGTAATATCCGCCATAGAAAAGCGAATATTATTGCTATATTTAAAAGCTCACTTGATATAATTATTTTTAAATGTTGACGATATTATTGTGCGACCAGCAAAGTGTTTTATGTAAATTTAGAAATTTAAATTCCATATTACACGGTAATCTATTCATTGTTGAAATTTACAAGGGTACCTATTAATTGTAGAAAAACATTTCTTCGTAAAATTTGGCATTACCTCCGTAAAGAGATAAACAAATTTATATTACTCCTTTCAGTTAAAATGACACGCAATGCTTCAATCGACTTCTAATAAATAAAAATGGTAAGTGGAAAAATAAAATAAAATATATAATTTGGAAAATTAGGGAGCGTTTCAAAATCTCGGTTTTAAAAAAATGTCGGTTTTAATCTGGGTTTTTATTTATTTTTATTTTAAAATTAAATTTATAAGTTTTGGTTATTTTCAGTTTAAAGTGAAAGTCCCGATTATAAAAACCGAGATTTTGTAGCACCGAGATTTTGAAAGCGAGATTTTGTAGCCAACCCGGGAAATTATATAATATACAACAAAATTGAAAATAAATTCGGATAAAAAGTTTTCAAAATCAAATTTTTGACAACCGCCATATTAAAGAAATTAAAAAAACGTTTGATTCCAACAGAAATCGCCACAGAACAATTATTGACAACATATAAGTGATCAGTGAATACAAATCAAATAATCTGAAAGTTTTCCATTTTTAGATATACAAAAATCATATTGAGCTTAATGATGAAGGAGAAGTGAACGTTGTATGACTTGATTTTCTAGACTCTCCAAAGTTTGGCCATAAAATAAAAAAAAAAGTTGCTCGACATGTAGCTTCTAATCAAATTAGTAACACTGCTGTACCGATAGGAAGAAGATCAGCAACTATTCCACTTAACAACAAACGATAAATGTGAAGCGATCGCATCTACCTTTAGTTTGTGCTTGTGCAACTACTATTTAAAAATCTCAGGGAAGCTCATAACCTGAAATCGTTTATGAATATGACAAAAAATATCAATTGCCAATAGTGTATGTCGCTGTGACATGGGTGACTAGTCTTCAAGGTTTATATATAACAACAATGACAAAACTTTCTATCATGGTCGAAGAGTATCCACAGCCATAACTAGTCTTCAAGATGAATTTCGTAAATTTTCGCTTAATCGCTTACAGACTATCAGCAGAGATATCTATGTTAGATTTTATTCACCACAGAAAAGAATTGATATTTTTTAGTTCTAATTATCAAAGTCTTTGTGCTCACTACATTAATCTCACTGATTCCATCATCCAACAATCGAATGTTTTACTTTTAAATGAAACTTGATTACCCAATGAATAGTCAATATCCCCAATTTCAATTGTATAATTCAGTATAAGCGATCAAACGTTCGAGCTGAAGGCGTTGCCATATATCAAAATGCAAACGACACTACCAACATTATTACTTCAAATATCGATATGACTGTGAGACAGTCTGAATTTACAAGATCCGCAGTGTCATCAGTTGGTGGGTTTTGTATTGGGAATTGCAAAATGGAAGGCGACAAAGAATTGTTTTAATAGTATAATTTACATAACTCCAAATCAAATTAATGGACGATATTATTTATTTTTTGAAAGGGTTAGTATGGCCATACACAATAGCCGAAGGAGAATTTTTTGGCAGAGCAGAAGATAAGTTACCAATGGTTCTAAGTGGAGACTTCAATGTCAATTTTTCCCGAGAAGATGCTGGTATTGACTTTCTCCAAAAACATGTAAATTTAACTATCAGTAATGATCCTAAGATTTCAGCAACACGACATGGCACCAGTATTGTGCTGTATTTACGCTATACCTTGACGCCGTCAGAACAAAACTCTCTACATCTTATTTTAGTTACCTTAAGCCACTCGTAACAAAGGTCCCAGTTCAATCAACACTGGAGAAAGCTATGGCGGTAGAGGTAATTTAGGAATTAAATGTACTTGTTTCTACTTTTTAAAATTAATAATTGATCAAATAAATTGATCATTAATAAAATAAAATTTATTTAATCGTCTGTATGAGAAAATAAATATAAATTTTTGAAATTTAAATTATTTGATTGAATTTAGACTTTACCAACCGTATCTATAATCATACTCTAAACTTTTAATTATCGCCAAAGAATATAACTTCTAATGCGCGTACATAAGTACACACACAATTTTTTTTTTATTATTTTTTATTTTGTAAAAAGAACCGATTGTATGGTTTATTTAAAATTAATTTTGGTGTAAGAAATAAAAATTAATCATCGAAATTTAAGTATTTTTTTAATTCGTGTAAGAATCGCCGGGGTGCAGTATAGACCACCCAAGCCGTGTCCGAAACATTTTGGTCCTTCGATTCGAATATAATACCGAAACCAGAGATTAATAGCCAGTCAAAAATTTAATTAATTACTAAAAGCCAGAAAATATTGTGACATTAAAATCAACTATAATCCATTTATTTGATTACAAAAACGTGATCAACCGTTATTCGATTATTCGATTAGTTTGAAAAGTACATGTATTCCAACAGTGTTCAATATTGAATTACAACACACACCAATTGATCATCCGTTATCTAGCATTAAGTACAGCTGCTAAACGAAGAGTATCGCACGAATTAGCTTCAAATCAACGGACTGTAAGTTATTTAAAGTTAATTTAAGTTATACAAATTATAATTACAAATATTGTTAGCCGATCTATAGTTAATACAATAATTACGCCGATAATTTATACCGTTAAATTTCTATACCGTTATATTTCAATCTATACGTATTGTTTGTTCGTAAAATATTTAAAATTAAACTTTTGAAATATCGCTTGAACACCATACAGGAATTTGTGTCTGGTGGCACCGGAGTTACATCGCATGATATACAAGGTTGTCGGTTAATTTTAGATTCATTATACAAAGAATTTCAATCAGTGATTTTTGAGTGGTCTGAGGTAATGTACTGCAACAAATCGAAATTCAAATCCAAGAATTTAACACTTTATTATTCAAAGTGAAATCTTTATTTGATTCCATTTCAATGTTTAGCAATTCTACGAAAGATGAGGCTAAGCCTGAGTTTCGTATTAATAATAAAGCAGTTCTAACTCGATATGAACCAATTAAGGTCCAAATTTTCGATGGCAAATTGAGTGAGTGGATTACCTTTAGGGATACTTACTTTGCGGTATACCATAATAATCACAAATTAGATGATGTTTTGAAGTTTACATATCTCGTTATCAAATTAAAGGGTGTATCACGTGAATCCATAGGCCACATAACACTTTCAGCTGCCGCATACCAAAAGGCTTGGGCAGACTTTTGTCGATGCTATGACTCAAATATGTTAATAACGGAAGAACACATTAATCAGATTCTCAATCTTCCGCATTTAACAAATGACAATCCCGAAGAAGTTTCGCAACTCCTGAATTCCACCATTAGTAAGGTCAATTCATTAGAAGCTAGTGGACATGATGGTAACAGGCCAGCCGAGTTGTTTATAATCTCTTGCGTGACCAAGAAATTAACAACTAACCTTAAAAAATAATGGGGAAAACTCTTAACATATCTGAGTCACCGACGTGGTTATAACTTCGGGAATTTTTAAGAGATAATTGTAGAATTTTAAAGTCTGGACGAAGGCCTTACCCTAGCAAAATAAAGAAACAATACACAAAAGTACAGTCCCTTGATAAACCTAAATTTTCTACCTTTGTCACTTATAAGGAGAATCTTGAAACTACACCTAATTTAAATTATAACCGTAATCAGTCAAATAATAAACCATGTATTTTTTGTAAAGAACCATTTCATCCATTTTTCATATGCCCAGCTTTTAAGAAGCTATCAATCAAAGATAGATACAAAAATATAACACAGCTGAATCTTTGTATCAATTGTTTTGGCGCTAATCATACATATAAAAATTTTGTTAAACAGGGTTGTAAATTGTGTCCATATAAACACAATACTCTACTGCACAGAAATAACTAATACGAATACCAAATCCAGCGTGTTAGTAACTACATCTAGTCAAAAAGATGAACCAAGTACTGCCGATTCTAAGGTTTGTGAATGTAGCAAAAGCGCAGTCATGGCTGTTCATACTAAAACTCAAACCTTATTACCAACGGCTATAATTCTTATAGCAAAAAAGTTAGATAAATTTCATGAATGTCGAGCATTATTAGATCCAGCTTGCCAATTTAACTTGATTTCCGCAGAATGTGTGAACCGAATTAATTTTCATTTCAAAGGTACAAATAATGCAGTGTATGGTTTGAATGAAACGTAAATACATATTTCCAAAAGTTTAAACACAATTATAAAATCAAAGAATTCGGAACACAAAGAATCAATAGATTTATAAGGCGTTCTGAGTATAGCAAACTCTATAATTGGTCAATACCGAAAAACACAAAACTAGTAGATCCGTATTTTAATACAGCAATACGAATTGATACGTGTTTCTAGACAATAAATTCAATTCTAAACCAATTTTCCAGGAAACAGTCTTTGGCTGAATCATTACCGGAAATTCGACAGTAAAAAGGCCTGGAAAAAATTATTCATTTTTCGTACCATGTGTAACGGACATGGATTTAAACCAAAGTTTGAAAATATTCTGAGAATTAGAAACAATTCAAGGAAAAACATATTTTTGCCAAAGATGAATAGCTTTGTGAAAAAGAATTTGTAGATACTCATAGACTTGATCATACTGGAAGATACGAAGTTTGTCTTCCTTTAAATGAAAACTTTCAAAATTTAGGCCAATTTAAAAATCAAGCATTACGCAGATTCTACCAACTTGAAAATCGGTTAGATCATAATCCTATTGTAAAAACCGATTATACGAATTTTATAAACGAGTATTTGCAAATGGGTCATATGAAGTTGGTAGACGAAACTGATGACAAAACAAATGTTTGTTATTATATGCGCCGTCAAGCCGACATTAAAGCCAATAGAACTACTACCCGTGTAAGAGTGGTTTTCGATGCGTCATCAGAGACCTCAACTCGAATTTCTTTGAATGATGATATATTGTTGGACCGTCAGGACAGTCAGATTTGCTTAGTATTGTTTTACGCTTCCGTAAACAACAGTTTGTATTCACTTCAGATATACCCAGGATGTACCGACAAATTAATGTAAATAATTCCAATACAAGGTTACAACGCATATTCTGGCGATCAAATTCCTCCGAATCGTGCGCTCCATTTTTAGCAACCAGAGAGCTAAACCAATTAGACGACGATAATGAACGTCTGTCGTATTCCAAAGCCGCCATGGCAACTAAAAGGGACTTTTACATAGATGATATACTGACCGGAGCAGATTCACTGGAGGAAGCTCTTATATTACAAAGGGAACTAATAAGATTAATGTCGGCAGGAGGATTTTTGTTGAATAAGTGGTCCGCAAACACGAATGAAATTTTAGAACACATACGTTTAGAACTGTGGGAAACCCTAAATAACGATGAGACAAGTGCATTAGAATCGGTCGCTATACGTTAGGAATTTTATGGAAGCCAATAAACAAGATAGGTTTATTTTTAATGTAAACCCAATTGACGAACAGGCAAGCGTATCGAAACGAACAATTCTGTCCAATATTTCAAAAATTTACGATCCGTTGGGGTTATTAGCACCTATAATTGTCAAGGCAAAACTGATGGTTCAACATCTATGGAAACTCAAAAGTGATTGGGATGAGGCCGTTCCCAGTAAAAATGAGTCCTCTTGACACAGTTTTAGAACTTAACTAATTCAAAATTCAGGTGTGTAATATGTAAATACGCCAAATCAATAGAATTAGCATGTATATATGTCAAAAGTACCTATGTTCAAAATAAAGTGTTTATTAATTTATTGTGTAGTAAATCAAGGGTTTCAATCAAGGGTTTCATTCAAGCCGTGTCCGAAACAATATCTTTTTTTTTTAAATACATAGGGCCTTTCGGTAACTGTTTTGTCTATTCTAGAAATTTGCTAGCATCTTTACTAAAAACTATCATATTACTCATCGAAGTCTTTTATATTAATACTGCTTCTCACAAATATTTTGATCGTCTTAACCCTCTCAAACGCCTTGTACAATATATTGTACATCAACTTTCATCGCTTCGAAAAACCGTAATTTTTAATTTTTGTCTCATTTATGTTCACACTACAGTTTTATGAGCAATGTCATATCATAGCAGTGCATAATTGTGCTACGTATTTTATTTTTGGAAGAAAGTCAATTTTAAATGGCGTTTGAAAGGGTTAATTTATAGATATAACAGAATTTGAGTTCTCTAAGAACCCGCCTCGCCTTCTCTTCATTATTAAGGGTGGTAATTTTAACGAGGGCTATTTTAACTGTAGACAGCTACGATGTACTACCGTGTATCCACGTTCTTGATATTTTTAGAGAAGGCAATAAAACTGAGCGGATTTGCATGAAGATAATTAAAAAAACCATAGCAAACACTAATTTTCTTAAAGATAACCGAATAAAATGGTTTGAGAAATTTTGCAAATACAGGTAAATGCACTGCACTTTTTGTATTATCTAAATATAAAAAGAGGAAAGTTATGTGTGTAAGTATGTATGTATAGTATGTGAGTTCCACAAAAGCCCTTGGTCCATTCGACCGATTGTTTCCAAATTTTGCACAAATACTTTTTAGCAGCCGATAAGAAACTAGGGAATTATCATAATAAAATAGGGTAGTTAGTGATTAAAACATGTTACCTTTTCCTCATGCTCTGTGAGGAGACATTTACAAGTGGAGTTTCTAAAACCACCAACTGAGCTGATTTTTGAATATTTAGTGCGAAATAAAAAATAAATCGACACGTACATATATCATTATTTTTTTAAAGGTGATGGTAATAGTGATGGTAGTGGTGATGTTAATGGTAACGGTGGTGAGAGAATGATGGTGGTGTTGATGATGGTGATTGTGATTGTGATTATGATTGTGAAAGAGATGGGGATGTTACAATGGTATGATGGTGTAAAGGTAGTATGATACGATGATATGAAGGTAGGATGGTAACATGATACAATGGTGTGATGTAATATAGAATGAAGATGTGATGGTATGATGGTTTGATGGTGTAATGGTATGATGATATAAAGAATGAAGTATGATGATGAGATGGTTTGATGGTATGATGGTTTAATACAATACTCTGTTTGTGTGATGGAATGATGGTGTGATGGTTTTAATGGTTTGATGGTATAAAGGCATGAAGGTATGATGATATGAAGGTACGAAGGTATAATTGTGTATGGTTTGATGGTAAGCTGGTATGATGTTATTATGGTATGGCGTGTGATGATATTGTGAATTTAATGGTATGATGGTATGACGTTAAGGTGGTATGATTGTTTGATGGTACGATAGTGGGACTGTATAATTGTATGATGATACTATGGTATGGTTGTATGATAGTACGATATGATTCGTAAAATCCGCCTATAGGCATGCCAAAGAAACTTCTATGACACCACGCGGGTTTTGAAGCATTTTTTTTCTTTAGATACCGCACTTTGAATTTTATTTATTATATAAATGTCGGTTTTTGAATTTAACTTAAATCTTCTAATTTTATTTGTAGTTGATTTATTTTTGCTTCATTATATTTATAAGATTTATTTTAAACTAAACGCGTTTTTTGAGCTTATTGAAAAATTTTCTAGATATAAAATTTAAGACTGTTAAATAGCTATTTATCAAAATTAATAACCGTGTCCGGATATCGTTGAAAGGAACTAGGTATATTAGGTTTATATACAAATAACAACCCGCATGGCATAAAAATTTGTAGTTATGTGAGGTGTACTATTATACCTGAACATTGAGTAGGGTACCCACGAGGCCCAGTCTAGTAATTCTAAAGCAATATTTTTATGGATATATTCAGTTCAGATATATCGCTCCAGAGCTCCGTTTGTTTGAGGAATTATAGCAGTGGTATTTATTTGTCGGATCCGTAGAATTTTGCATCATTCATTAAGAAAAGTTCCTATAAAATTTGTACCTTGGTCGGTTAATAACAAAGTGCCCCACAAAGGTATAATTTCAGCTGTCTGATTCGACACTTCCCAAGGAAATGAATACTTCGTGAGGTTTTTTTGTATGGTTGGTATATAGAAATGGAAAATTTGGTGTAGCAGTGATCTACATGAGGACCCTACTTAGTGAGTTTAGATATCTTGTGTCGCTGACAATAATCACAAGACTTGATGTGAGTTTTAATTTTATGAAACATTTTTGGAAAAAAATAATATTTGCGTAAGCGTAAACAAGTGCGTAGTAATCCTTGTTGTCCACCTAAAAGGGTATGTTCGAATTTAATATTGAATTTAAATCTACTATGGATTCATTGCAAGCTTGTTTGACGAAATTAGAAGAAAAATTAGTAATTGGTTCAGGTGAATTATCGTTATTGACTTATATTTTCGTCTTCGACTATGAATTTTGTTGGATTAGTTGTGGGATAGGGTTTGAATTCATGAACTTAGAAGTTGTGTCGTCATTAATAGCTAAACTTCATAAATAAAAATAAAAATTTGTGGGCTTTAAAATCCTAAAGCGTTGACAATTGTATCTATAATACAAATTCTTTAAGTTTTGTAGATTATCTGTATTCTATTAATTGATTCAAGTTTGTGTGTTTTATAAATACCTAATAAATATCTACAAACTCAAATTCATTTGTTTTAGAAATAAAAAATTTCGAAAAATCTTATAAACTGTAACAATTCTGTAAATTCAATAATTTCTATAAATTTTATAAGTTCTATAAATTCTATGAATAAAGTTTTAAAATGCATAGTAAGTTATTTACATTCTACAAATCTCATAAATTCTTAAATTCTTACAAATTCTCTAAATTCGATTAATTCTATAAATCTTTAAGGTCCAATAAACTATATAAATTTTAAGTCTGTAAATATTATAAATTCTAATATGTTTAAATTTCAAATTTCATAAATCCTTAAATGTTATAAATTCTATAGATTCTATAAATTATTGTTCAAGTCTGTCAGTACCATAAATTCAAAAAATTCTAATGTTTCTAAAAAAAATTTTAATTTTTAAAAATTTTATAATTTCAATAAATTCTGTAAGTTTGACAAATTCTCTGAATTCTACAAAGTCTAAAAATTCATTGAGTTAGGGTAGATTAGTTTGAATGGCACAGAATTTATTCTCTTCACCCTTACTGAAACTATTTACCTCGCAGTTTATAACGATAATAAATCGCAGTTACAATCAAATGCTTGTTTAAACATTTATTTTCATACTCACTCCTTATAAAATGAATGTGAAAAAAAAATTCGAAAACATTTTTAACCCTGCGTGTGTACACTATATTTTTTGAGACACGGTGTGTACACTGGGTCTTTTAGGGAACAGTTGGGTTTTCTAAGTTTTCTAAGCTTTCAAAAAATCTGAAAAAATTCTGGGTTACTTCTTTAAGTGTCTACTATATGGCCCAGAAGTTGTCAAAATCCAAAGTTTAAAACCGTTGGTAATAAAAATTGAAGAATCGTCTAAAAAGAGGAAAAAATCGAATTTTGTTACAAAATTCGTAACTACACTAAATAAATATTTAAAAAAAAACGGTTATAGGCTTTTGTAGCTTAGACTATGAGCTTTCAAAAAAACATAGTGTCTTTGGCGTGGGCTCCAAAAAGTTGAATTATTTAAGCACCAGAAAGTGGGGAATAGTTTACGGATTCAGGCATGTCATAATAAACGGAGCGGTAATTATTTGGCACAAAATGAGTCTTTATTGTTGCAAATACAAAAACTATAAAATACTAATAATAATTAGCGACAAAAAAGGAATTTACAGTGCGCAATTGTGATAAAAGTGCGTTCGATGATTATCGCAAACCGGCGCGGCGTTTCGAACGATGCACAAGAATACATTTCGATGCACAAGAAAGCGTTTTTTATTTTCCTTCCAACCGCAAACAAAATTAGTTTTTGTAAATAATTTATTATTTTGAACAATTTTATATTTTATTATTTACCACCATCAAAACGCAAAACTAAAATTATGGCCGAAAGGCAACACTATGGACCAACGTGCTGTCGTTTATAAATTTGAGGCGAAACTGAATAAATTTTATTATGTTTTCACTTTTGTTGTTGTGAGTTTTTATTGTTTTCGTATTTTTGATTGGTCCCGGCAGAAGACACGGAATGCGCGGCGATCTCATGTTGGTGCCGGAGGAATATTATGAATGAATATTGTAGTGGTTTATTGGGTGAAAAGCCACAAGTCCGTAAAAAATAGCCAAAACAGCATCAAATTACATAAAACATTTATTTTAGCCATGAAAAAACTGGAAAACTACGAGAAACGCAAAAAAACTGTTTTCATTTACCTTCAAAAATACTGACGTCGTGTGTACACTGACCCTTTTAGGGAACGGACATGACTTGCACTGGCTGACGTTTGCGATTACACTGCCAGACCCCGGCGTCATTTCGGCCTTTAGTGCCCACTATTACTCAGATTTTTTTAGAGGAGATAACCGAAGCCCGCCGTCTATTCATGTGAGGGAAATTTGAGTTTCAAATTTCGACTGTTCCTTAAAAGACCCAGTATACACACGGAGGGTTAAACATAGATTCAATTGCTACTGCGAATTAGTAACCCTTCTTACAATTGGCAATGATTGAAATCAAGTACATATTTCCTGTTTTTCTGGTTTTTCTCATTGAAATTGACAGATCGAGGCTTCTGGCATATAGGCTAGAATTTTGATGGCGATATTTCCCACTGCTAAATACGCTCTTTTAGCCTCGTATGGCACTACCATTGTCTCAAAATTAAAGTTCTTTTCGAAACGCAAAAACGTACATATGTCACGGTTTTAGCTAATGAATTAAAAAAATTAAATGTTTTCTGAATTTGTTTCTTTGTCGAACTCGTTTCTCTGTCGCTTTATACGGTGCTGCATAGTTATTATGCACTAAATACCTTTTTTCAGTTTATAAACTAATAAACAACATAACACATACTTCGCAGCTATATTTCAGAGACGAATTAAATTAAATATGTAAATGCATCAGATAATTGTCATGAACGAGCATTTATTGTTCCGTAAACCGTTTATTAGATGGCATATCATGCTGAACGGAAAAGAGAAATACTTTAAAACGTCCAAAAGTATGTTCTCTATATAGTGACTTTAGAGAAGTTTCCCTGTATTCTAGTATCTACAAGACTTACACAAAATTATGTTGAATTTACTTAAATTAGTGTTTTCAATTCGGGAATAATCGAAACCAAAATATCGGCCTGTAATTTCGAATTCCGGAATTGGATGCGCTAGTGTAACATTGCCGAACACTCGAATAAAACGTCATAATGATGATTGTTTTATTCCCTTGTGTTCCATTTCCGTTACTACCTAATTTTCAGTCAATATGCGATGTACCACACTTTTAGAAATGCCTGCTAGCTCGCCCGTTTTCAGTCGACGGTTATCCATTGCCATTTTGTGGCCTCGTTTAAACTCTGCCAAATTGTGCTGTTAAAATGTGTATGAAATTTATAGAATTGTCAAGGCAATTAAAGCTGTAAAAAAATCATAAATCCTTCGATCGAATGATAGATGTGCCGTTAAAGAGAGGAAAATTGCAAATAAATACAGTGGTATCGATTTTCGCTGTACATATTGCAAAATGTATATCATAATATAAGAGGAAGATGAATGAGCTACACAGCTTAAGACAAACCCATAGTTTAGAAGATTTTGCTACTGATCTTGAGAGTGTGTATATGCTGAGCTTGTAAAAATGAAAATGAAGTGATGCGAGCGAAACTGAAAAAAAAGTGATGCGAGCAATCCAATTTGCTTTAGAAGCGGTACAAAATTGGGGCTGAATGAAACATCTATTAATGCAAGTACCAATTTTTTCAATTTAGTATGGGCCATATAAACAACCGTATCGTAATCGGAATTTTAATGCTCATAATACAAAAGGATTTTATTCTCATTTTTACTAACATTATATTACATCTATTTCAATGCAGAACCATCATTCTAATTATCAGAAAAACGCAAACCTAAATCGACGATATCAGGGTTACCAAAATTACCATAATAATTATTCTATTAATAACAATGAAGCAAACTCACATCAAAATTATAGACAAATGTCGAAAAATTACAATTATATACAAACATTTTATAGACAACAAGCACAACCACCTAATATTAATAATTCAACTCGATATTTAGAACGATATCTAAATCGGACAATAATGTTCATGTAGTTGACACGGCTGGTCCTTTGACTCGTTCAGATCACGGAAACCGTAAATTTCTTACAATTCAGGACGAATGAATAAACTATGTAATATTACGAGAAAGCTCAACTAATGATAAGGCTTTTATTGAAAGTTTTATTCTTTTATTTGGTGCCCCACATAAACTTAAAACCGAGATGAGAATCGAATACTTGAATTCGCTCCTTGCAAGTATTATAAACATTCTTTAAATTCGTAATCACATAAAATTAAACGAATTCTTACGATCTTATGTAAGTATTGATTTGACAGATTGGGACAACTGGATAGATTATTATCAGTTCTTATGTATGGCTTCACAACTTTCGAATTGGTATTTGAGGAAAAAGCAAACCTACCAACAGTTTTACAAAATAATAAATTTGAAACCTTTTAAAATCCTGATGATTACAACAAGGAAATGAAGTATCGATAAAATTGGCACACTCTAGGGCTTATAATTTGTTACTAAAGGAAAAAGAGCAGCGTAAAGTCATGTTAGATGATTTTTTATTATTAAATTTTATTGTTAAATTTCATCTTTATTATTCAACATGTATGTATTAGTACAATTATTTTTTTTTTTATCTACAGTAACCTAATTTGGTTTTATGTTAGCTTATAATGTGATTTCTAGAATTTATTGATTGTTGTTAGTCATTATTAGAACAAGAGATTTTTGTTATCTCTAAATATGTTTTTTTTTTTTTTTTTTTTTTTTTTTTGACAATATCTTACAACTAATACTTAATACTAACTTAAACTTAATCTTATAACTAATTTGTTGTGTGAAGCACAACCTACTTATCGTTAAACCAACCATCAATTAACTAGTAACCGTGTGCAATGTCATTTAAAAATTCGTTCGATTCAGAAAATAGCTTATTCAAGCAGTTTGATAGGAGTCCCATCGCAAATTCGTCAACACTGTTTAGTTCCGCCAGCCTGTGCAGTGTGCAGGTATTTAGCATTACAGTTTCTAAAATCAGGGGGCCTTGGCCAACTATTGAATACGAATCTTAGGGCCTTGTTCTGCATTCTCTGCAGAGCATTCTTCTGCCCTTTGGTGGTCAGTTCGTACCAGGCAGGAGCGGCATACGTGAAGATGGGTCTGATATACAGTTTGTATACCAAAAGTTTGTTTTTATAGTCCAATCCACTATTGTAGTTGATGATCGGGTATAGTATGTTAAAGGCAGAGTTAACTTTCCTTCGAAGGTTTTTCAAGTGTAAATTGAAGTTTAGATATTTTGAGAGAGTGATGCCTAAGTATTCAGCCGAGTCTACTACCTCAAGGGTCCTACCATCAACCTTGATCGGGGCTGCCTTATTCAGTTTGTTGCTAAAATTCAGATGGGGATAAAAGTATATTAGTTTGGTTTTCGTTGTATTTAGGTTGACTCTCCATTTCTTGAAAAATGTGCACAATAGCTTCATGTATGTCTGGAGTCTTTGCGAGCATTGATATTCACTGTAGCTCGACGTGAAAATCATTGTGTCGTCGGCGAATATTTGGGTGTTTATTATTTTCGATGCCATTATGGGAATATCGTGCATGAATAGAATATACAATAAAGGTCCCAAAACCGAGCCCTGAGGAACTCCAGATACGGTACTTCTAACCGAGGATTGGTATTTGTTTTGTGTACATACGAAGAATTTTCGATTTGCAAGATAAGATTTGATAGTGGTTACCAGCAGTGGCGGAGCCCCAACATTTATAAGTTTGTGTAGTAAGCCGACATGCCACACTGTGTCGAAAGCTTTGCGTATGTCTAAAAAAATTGCAGCAGAAACCTTTCGTCTCTGTTTAGCTAGCTTTAGGTGGTTTAGCACTCTCAACAGTGCCTCCGTTGTGGATCTTTTATAGACGAATCCAAATTGTTCCACTGGGATATGTTGTTGTATTGCGTCCCACAGCCTGCTATATATGACTCTTTCCGCTATCTTGCTCAATCCACTGAGAAGACTAATTGGTCTTGTGTTTTCAGGAGAGCACGGTTTACCTTTTTTCGGTATGGCTATAACTTTAGACAGCTTCCAGCAGTCCGGAAAGTATGCGAATTTAAGCATAGCATTTATTACCATTGCCAAGTATACAAACCCCGCAGCCGGTAGGTTTTTTATGGCTCTATTAACCACTCCATCAACCCCAGGCGATTTTCTATTTTTGAGCCTACCTACAATACATCTAATCTCAAGGGCGTCAGTTTCCATGCCCTTTTCAATGTTAAACGGGGACATATGGGCCCTAAAATAGCCATTGACTGAGTTAAGGACATCCTCTTCTGCAGGATCATATTCCCTGGGACCAGTGTCTGTATGAGAAACCGACTCGTAATAGTCTGCTACCAGTTCGGCGATTTTTGGAGGGTCAATCACTGGCCCATCTTGTCCTTCTATGATCAGGTTACCTCTCTTATTGGGATTTACTAGTTTTATGCACTTGTGCAAGTTGGATTTGTCAGGTTCAATGTGTGACAATTTATTCCTGAATTGTTCTTGGAAGTGCTGGCGGATTTTTTCGTGAATGGCCTTTGTAGTTCGGTTTATCAGCGTGGAGCTATAGATAGATGGAGCTAAGCGCCGTCTGTTTCTGAAACAGTTCCTAATTCTTAGCAGTTGTGTAATCTCGGCCGGTAGTTTCTTTACTTTAGGTTCTAGGCTTGGCACGGACCTATCAAATGCAACGATCATGGTATTAGTAAGTCGAGAAATTCTATCATCGATGTCAGTACATGACTTTATTGGCTGCTCATTATATTTATCTATTTTATTATGTACGTAGTGTCTATAGCCTAGCCAGTCGGCGTTTTTGTAGTCACGAACTGGTTCCTCATCAATGTTTTGGAATACGTTGAAGTTTGTGGCAATATTGAACAGAACCGGCAAATGATCAGAGCAAAACTCATTTAGAGCTAAGATTCTGTCTTCAGTGACTATATCCTTAGCTATAATAAGGTCTAATACTGCCTCCCCACGGGTGCCTGTTCCCGGAAAGCCTATATGGACATTATTTGACTCGCAAAAATCAAAAAGTTTGGCCCCGTTAGAGTTCCTATTTGTGCAGCCCCACATTGGGTGTTTGGAATTAAAATCCCCACAGACTATTACTCTATCTTGGGTACGCATGACATAGTTCAGGTCACTTTTCTCCACCTTCCAGAAATATATAGAGATCACAGTGAAAGAGTTAGCCCCCTCGCCTATGCAAACAGAAGTGGCTGTGAAGTTTTCTCGGATAAGCGCTTTGGGACTTGAGTGTTTGACCTTATGGTGTACAAGGATAGCCGTGCCTCCCGATTTCTTGGATTTTGAGTCTGTTCTGTATATACTGTAGCCTTTGACATATAGACTATGAGCGTTTGAAAGATGGGTCTCATTGAGGCACACAATATCAGGTAGGTGGTTTTGTATTAGAAGGGACAATTCATGACGTCTCTGGAGATTAATTAAGCTGTTGCAATTTAGGTTGATTACTTTCATTTAAAGTACTGACAGACAAAATTTAGATACATCATCGTCCTAGTTGAGGTATCGCGGATGGTATTTAACTTTGCCATAAATATAGCTACATTATTGGTTAAAGCATTAAAGCTCATGCCAAATAGTTCTTGTGATTTGGAGAAAAATTCTCCCATAACATTACTACCAGAAATAGACTCTTCAGCCTCGGGTGCCCCGTGAGAGTTAGAGGATCGAACTTGTGATTTAGGGTTTCCACTCAAACGTTCCGCAAAGGAGATACCCTTATTTACGTACTCGGAGTTAAATTTATTTGGAGTATTTCGACGGTTACTACTAATTATTGGTTTGTTTAACTTACTCAGAAATTTTTGACGTTCAGGACACTCCGAAAAACTGGATACATGCGCTCCTCTGCAGTTAAAACATTTGATAGGGATGTTTTGATCATTGTTTATTGGGCATTCCCCTGGTGTGTGGGAGTTTGAACACTTCACACACTGGTATTGCATATGGCATCCAGATGCGACATGGCCGAACGCTTGACAGTTCCGGCACTGAGATACCGATGGTTTTCTTTTTGCTTCCCAGCTGATCCTGTATCCGCAGCATCCGATGATAGAGTGAATTTCCGAATTTTTGGTTGCAGCGTCAAATGTGATCGTGAAGACAGGGATCCTGATGTTTTTCTCGGCACCATTGATGTCTTTGACAATTTTGTTTGTAAGATGTACATTTTTAACTCTCACTCCCTTTGCAGTAAGGTCTTCTTTGATTTCTTCGATTGATGTGTCCTGGTGCATACCTTTTGCGACCATCACCTTGGGTTTTAGGTTTTTAGGCGAGTACGTGTAGAAGCGCTTTACTCCCTTTTTTAGATCGTCCACGATTAACGAGTGTTGTTCCATATTCGTAGCGTAAATTATTAGGCTGTTAGATGTGATTTTCATAAGCGATCCAGCATGTGCTTTCACTGTTGCTCGCACCTCACCAAATGTTTCGGGCTTAAAATCTTTCATAATAATCGGAGGAGGTTTAGTTATTTTTACTCCTTTGACATTGTTTGGTGAATCATTCGCAGGGACATCCGTTTCTAATTCTTGGAATTGTCCACCAATACTATGCGGGATACTTGTTGTTGGCATTTCTGCTTCAGAGTCCGAGGAATAACTAAAGTCATCCTCCATATTAAATATTTGTTTAACTTGTTTCTGTAGCTCAGTTAAATCTACAGTTTCTTTTAGTTCCCCTTTGCATCTTTTTTCCATGTTTACCTCTTCATATGTCGCAGTTCGCTTTTTTGTGTTGCTGCTTGTTGTATTATCTTGAACTTGGTTGTTTTCAGTAGCAACTTTGTTTGTGTTTGTGGCAGATACATGGGTCTCGTTATCAGTATTCATTTTCATACCAAGCATGTTAATTTTTTCATTCAGTTGATTGAACAGCTTATTGAAGGTTTTGTTTATCATTGTATTGATAAAGCTAATAGCTTTGTCATCGAGAGGGGAGACATCCCCTTTTTTCTTTCTGCTCATGCTCGGTTTGCGCACTATGCGGCGCGATCTTAGTGTGTTTGGATTGGCCGGGACCACGTCTTCTTACATGTATGGATTATTTTGAGCTTTTTATTTGCACTGATAGCTGGTGACGTTTTGTGTTCTTCTTTTTC
The DNA here is from genome assembly GCA_963556165.1 of Tipula helvola. Lineage (NCBI taxonomy): Eukaryota > Metazoa > Arthropoda > Insecta > Diptera > Tipulidae > Tipula > Tipula helvola. The sequence goes on along the minus strand of OY744483.1, from coordinate 166,475,874 downwards.
GTTGACTCAACTTGGGATAATGGTGCTATTGTATTTCCTTTTTCGTTTTATTGCACTTCCTTTTATTGTATTGGCACTGTTAATTTTTGTTAAATAAGCCCTCCGCAAGCACCGGGTATTTAGTTTTATTGTGTTTGGCTCTGGAAATTATTATTTTTAATTTTTCAGGAGAGAAAAAAGAAAAACAAGCGGGCATCGACGTTAAAGTCTAAGGCTACTATGCATGTTAGATGATTAAAATAAATTAAATTATATAGATTTTAAAGTAGAGCTGAGAAATAAAAATGAAAATAAATGGAATCATTTAAGGACGATCTATAAATTGCTTAAAAAAAAAAAAAATATTATTATTATTATTATTTTTCGTAAAGGGGGATGGTGCTGTATACCTCTGAATTATATTTGCCTAGTTTTGTATAAGTTATAATAATGTTAAATTTCGTATAAAAGTATACATTCTGTTTGTTTGCATTTTTAAATTACAACTGTTGTTTTTGTGCTAAAAAGAACAATACGGCAGTCTACAAGGGAACACCAACAAGCCAGTATTCGGTTGAGTGGCCAATAATAAAAATAATAAAGAAACCTAAAATCATTTATAATAATAAAAGTTAATTGTCAATATAAATTATATTGTTGTCTTTTTCAAAAATTAAATATTGTAATTTTCACATTACACTAGCTGTGCTTCGATATTGGTTGGACTGAGGCCTTTCAAATGAAAGCATTGTATCACATAGCGATTACCAATTTGTTCCTTGTTTATAAATTCACTGAGAGTATTCACTATTGATGGCTTTCAAACAAATTCTAAGCAACGCAGGGTCTTCAAATTTTAAACTTAAGCTTTATAAAAATCGACTATAGTAATTTTTTCAAACAACAACTTCCATCTTTACACCAGGTTGGGTAGTTCTGGGACTACTATATCATTCTACCAAATCGTTTAAAACAAAAATTAATCAAAAACCTATTTCCATTTTATAGATAAGCGATTTAGGTAGTTCTGGTATATAAACTTTTCCTTCTCTGTGTTTAGAATATTTACCTTATTGATAGGATATTCAATAGAAAAGAAAAAAAGGACTCCATTTTTCTCTTACGCAGTTACTACTTCAATAAAAATTCGATGCAAAAAAGAAATGGAAATTATATTTCATACAAAAAATTATTATTAATTGGACTAATTGCAACTTCCGGTGTCTAGTTAAGCAAAAATAAAAAAATATTTTCATCCACATTTGAACTAAATTCCACAGTATCAATCAACTACTTCAATTTTTTTTTTGTTGCTAGCTATTCAGTTTATAAATATACATTATAATTTTCATTGATCAAATTTAACAATCAACAATCGAAATCATGTAATTACAAAATAAAAATGAAGAAAAAAAAAATTCATTCATTGCGCGAGTTCAACCCACAGAAAATTCTATTTACGAACAAAAATAAAATAAATGTAAGTAATAATAATAATAATAACAATAATAACAATAACAACAAAAAATAATAGTAAGAAGTACAAAAACACATTATTTTTAACACCCCAAAGGAAGTCATCAAAAAATTACTTATTATATTGATGAATATCTTATAGAACAAAATAATAACAACAATATGTACTTTAAAAAAAAAAATATTATTATTATTAAATTTAACTTCCTTTAAGACAATTGAATGTAATTTCGTATTGTAAAAATAAAATTACACATTTCGAGTGCAATTTGCTCAAGAGATCGATTCAACCAGAACTAACTAAAAAATAATTATCGATATTTTTCGTTTAATTGACTACTGTTTGAAATAACCACACGGCGCGCGGTAATATTTTAGGGCAATAACATTGGTTTGTATTATACACATATTTTAAAATTTTATTTTTTTTTGGGTTGAACGCATGATAATGATGATGTTGATGTTAATTTAAAAAAAAAAAAAAGTAAACGTTTTTTTTTTTGTGTAATAAATACAAAAGGTAAATTCCACCCACTCCAATTAAAATCCTCTTTGATATTACATTTTTATTATTATTAACTTGAAGTGCCAGATTTAAAAAATAGAAAAAAAAACTTAAGTTGAAAAGAATATTTTAAAATTTAATTTTCTAAATCACAACAATTTAATCAACACACACACACACACAAAAAAACTACTTAAAGATAATAATAAGAAACCCATTTAAAAAGAAGAAAAGGTGCACACACCTTTTTACAAAAATAAAATAAAATAAATTCCAAGTGAACTAAAATTATTGTTTCACTTCAACCTACAGAATTCAAAACCGTATAACATATAACAATAATTTAGAAAATTAGAAAAAACAAAATAAAATTTATGCAAAATATAAATAAATTAAAATAATAATAATAATCAAACATAATTGAAATTCAAAAATAAAAAAAATAAAAATTCTTGTCAAGGTATTTTTGTAGGTCGATTTTGCTTATTATTAAAAATATTTATGTGTTACAATTTATATTTAAGATTTTTAATTTAGATAGTTTTTCTAGAATTAATATTTATCGGTTTTAATAATTTTTAAAAATTAACTAAAAATAAAAAAAAACACCTGAAAAATTTTGTTTTATATAGAGGTACGTGGTTTGCCGACGCAATTTTAATTTTAAACATAAATTACATAAAACTGGTAAAAACAATTTTATTTATTTTGATTTGGTAAAATTTTAAGAATTTTATTCCAACATGGAATTTATTTAGTGTTGCGCGGCTGATTATAATTTATCGATATTATTAATTTAGAAAGGTATAGATTTTTATTATAAGTGTTATGCACATATATACAATATAAATGCCCTTCAGGTGTTCAACCTAAAATCTCAAAATTCTACAAGTTATAATATTCTTAATTAAATGATATATTAAGGCTGAAAGGTATTTTGTATTAACGCGAATTATTTGTGTACAATTGTACATATAGATATAATCTGGTTTCAACATTTGTATTCAAGTGGACATCGATAGGGTATTGTGTTTGATTTTGTGATAAGATTTATATCGATGTTAGATATTTAGTACGATAAAATAATTTAGAGAATGGTAATAAAATGCAGACCTAGTTTTACTTTTTTATACATAATTTAAATTACATTACTTAAATTGAACAATACAATTTAATTTGTGTGCTTGATTGGTTTCACCTATTTTTTGATCGGATTTTACTGTAACATTCTTTCACATTTTAAAATTGGATACAGGCAAAAGCCTTAACTATTGTAAATACTTTCATTTTATGAATTTAATATTCTGAATGATTGTAACAGGATAAATTCAAATTGCTACTTGACATGACTGATCAGACGACTAATTGTTAACTTCAGGTCATTGAATGGGAAACTAATTTATATCTGCAGGTTAATTAGAACAAATAACGAGAATGCATATTTTGAGATGTGTAACAAAAAGGTTAATGAGAAAAACAGGAAGTTCTATAATGATGATATTGTTCTAATTTGATGAATGACCGGTTTGTTAAGCCCAAACTTGTATTAATTAAATGACGAACCTATTCAACAAACAACTTACTTAAATTATTAATTTCAGCTATTTTAGAACATTGCTGTGAAATGATTTTGAAGAAGGCTTGAATTCTAAATTTTATCAAAACTAGATCATTTCTAGTGACTAATACATGACTAACATTGAAATTCTGTTTAAAGCAAAAGATCACATACAAAATTTTCAAGCTGCCGAAGATAAAAAGGTAATAAAGTATTAAAATTGGAATAACTTTCAGATTATGAAATAGAAAACAGAGATTTCAATCGAAAGCCAAATATTATAAAAATCATAAAATAAAATAGGCAAATAGGTTTAATATAGGCAAAAAATAAGTAATCAAAAAGTATGAATGAAAGCTTAAAAACGTCAATTTTTTTTACCATGAATTTGTAGCTAATCAAAAATCCAAGCTGAAGGTTAAAATCTTCTCGTAAGGCCAACCTAACCTGTAGAAATATCATAAAAAGTAAACAATGTTTTTAAAGCTCAAACGGTGTGAACTTGCAACCATAGGTCAACAAAATTTCAACCTGTAATTTATCGACATTTATTATTTGTAAGGCATATAGCAATAATTTTACGTCGGAATAAACGTTCAAACAATTACGGCTTCTTCATGGTTGTACATCATTTTATTTGTTTTGACAAATGCACAGGGATGCGAGGCCGAATTATCAACTCAAGTGTATGTAGATATTTTCGATTTTAAAAACATTTTTTCTCAAATTGTTTAGTGTGCTTTTCAAAATATTAAGCCTGTTGGGAGCTTTCAGATTTAAATTTCAGATACACGGGGTAGGCGTGCTGTAAAAGTTTAAACCAAGGGGCTTTCAATGAAAATTATAAACACACATACTTTGTACCGTTTAGTACCACTCACCCCATTCTCCCATTTGTAGTGTTGTCGTAACCACCAATACTATTTCTACAACTTTATAATTTAAGAATTAACAAGAATTTAAACTAATGAAAGTTAATTAGAAAAGCTTTTAACATTTAATGTTAAGACAATTAAAGACTTCTTGAAAGCACCACGTACACTAATAAGACTGTAATTATTTAATGAATAATAAGTTCAAACCTCATAAAAAATAAATCAATTCAGAAGCTTCCATCAGGAATTTTACCATATGCCTATTTATCATTTTACCTCTTATTAATTAGAAATAGCGGGAAAATAATTCTGCATAGCTTTTAATACAATTTTATTTTATGACTAAAGCTTATTAACATTATTCAGTTGCAAGCTAATTAGTTTAAACTATTTGACATTGGCGAAAATAATAAATCACTCTTATCTGCAGATTTCGCTACACTCTTTTAATCCAAACGTTAAAAATGTCTTTAGTCCTGAAAATTCCAAACGACAGCAAACCGGAAATATTAAATGTTTTAAAAATGAGAAAATTTACTGAAAAGTTTGTTGGCTATTTAAAGCTCTAAAATAATAAATAAATAAAGGATTATTCAAAATCAATTAAACCTTATTTTTATAAAGTTTTACGATGATCTCAAATCGTTTCTATAATAAATCTAATGGTATTGATAAATTTTGCAACATATCCCAAGAGGCTAAGGTACATTTGTACCTTCATACGTTTTGTATGGGAATATGACTTCAATTAGGCAGCTTCTTAAATATCTGCATTTTAGAAAAGGAAATTCTTCTTTAATACAAATTACGTAAAATAACGGGAATTATTTATAATCGATAACTTGGTGTGAGTGTTGTGATCAAGAACAAGCCTATTTATCTCGTTTATTCGGTCAAGTAAGCACTGCCGATAAAATGGATCTGGAAGATAACGCTCAAAATATTAATGGGTCCCTCGTCGTCATTCAGATGTTCATGGTGTGTTGATGTATTATAGGACGTTGAAGATGCTTACAATCTGATATTGAAATAGAGCTACACGATGGGGATATTCACCACGATAATAATACTGCCGGAGATATTTTTGGTGGAAGCGTACCTTTAATTCCCGGTTTTATTTTGATAAAGATGGTATGGTATGAACGCAAATACCACCAGCTGTTAATCGTTTATAAAAACAGAATATTTTCCAGTCAAAACCAGGACCAGTTGCTTTAACAAAATTTTTGTCTGTTGCAGATACATTCAAATGTATATTTTCGGAGGTGATGGTGGACATTACTGTACGCGAATCGAATCAGTAAGCCCTCAAAACATTTGAAGAATGGAGCGCTAATAATCCTGGAAAACCTGCTAAAAGCTAGAGAAGTATGGCATAAAGCCCAAAGCGAAAATAAAAAAAACATTACATTGAAAACGAAAAAGGTACAATTGTACCTGTCACTTACGAAAACGTTAAAACTTTGTTGAAACTAAAAGCAACTTTCGAAAGGTCATAAACGATAAAAATTATTTTTGAAGGCTATTCGAAAATGGGCTATTTTAAATTTTGAATATGTTTTTGAAAAAAATGTCAAATACATTATTTATAAACTTCACAGAAATTGTAAATTTTATAGAATTTAAGAAACTTGTTGGATTTTTAGACTTTATGGAATTTGTTGAATTTACTGAATTTATTAATATAATTTATTGCCTTTAAAGAATATAAAATTTTCAGAATTTATATACATAATTACTACAAATTCTATAAACTTTATAAATTCTATATTCTTTTTAATTTTTAAAATTGTGTGTAAGTCCTTTAATTCTAAAAATTGTGTAATAATCATAACTGCGCTATTTAGTATAGTGCATTACATATTACCAATGATTATAAAAATATCTAATATTTTAAACGAAATAAAAGAAATTTGTTGATGTTTTGTAAAATTTTGATTTTTAATTTTTTTTAATATTTATTTAAATAAAATAAATTCTGGAATTTATGTCAGAATTCCGCAATCCGGAATATTTGAATTCGAAAATTCCGGAATTACTTTTTGGCCAAAAATTGGATGCCCTTTGTTTTACACATCAATTAAGCCGAGTTTTTGCATTTATTCATATAACCATGGATGAAACATGGGTCCATTTCTTCACACCTGAGACTAATCAACTGGCAAAACAATAAACTGAGAGTAGAGAAACGGCTCCAATCAAGGCGTATGTAATTCTGCTAATTAAAATTTTCATTGATTATCTTCGAAGAGGGCAAACAATCAACAAGAAGTATTATGTATGCAAACTTATTGCAGCGTTTGAATGATCAAATCAAGAAAAAGCGGCCGAATTTAGCGAAAAAGAAAGCGCTGTTTGATGAAGACAATACACCAGCTCACATATACGGTATTCCGATGGGTAAAACCAAATAATTAAAGTTCGAATTGGATCCCCACGCACCTTGTTTGCCAGATTTAGCCACCTCGAATTGTTTTGTAGTAAAATATAAAGTTTTTGATAATTTTTGACGTTAGAATTGTGTATTAATTAATATTAATTGCTTCGTCAACATTGCAGACACAGATCAAAGAGTTTCTATCGCTCTTATCGCTTCTTCTGATAGTACCACAAATGTTTAAAACAGTAACTTTTGTAAATATAACAATTTTTTTAATGTAATTTTAATTCGTTGTATACCTTAGAGGATCGGGGGGGCTCCCGCAAACCACCGCTTGTCCTGAATTTATAAATTCTTCCTGTTTCAAATTTTATTTGTAATTTTAAACTAAGTAAAAAAAAAATTTTTTAAAATTGAAAAATTTTCCTGGAAAAATTGCAAAAGTTTCCCGGAACAATTACTAAGTACCAGTGTTGCAAAACGTTACACGAAACGTAACGCAATAACGAAATAACGAAATAAAATAGCGTTATTTATCATAATTAGGTTTCATAACGTTATATAAATTAAATTGCGTTACAATAACGTTAAACGTAACGATAACGTAAAAAACATTTTTCGTTTTGCGATATTTTTTTTTTTTTAAATACATAGAATTTTTTGTATGGAGTGATTAATTCATTGGTCCTACATTAACCAGCAGTGATTTTTTCATCACCCGCCGGGAATCGAACCCGGGACCTCCGGAGCTTAAAGCAAAGACGCTAACTAACCACTGTATCACTGGGGCGGCAGCCGGTGCTATAAATAATACATAGTTTTAATACTTTATTTACTTTATAAAATAATTATCGATAAAAATAAAAACTAGAAAAAACAACCACAGGGGAAGAAAAATAGCAGAAGAAAATAAAAGTATTCACCAACACTTTGTGATGAAAAAGATAAAAGTACATGCAAATTATGTGAAAATGAAACTTTTATTCCTGAAACTCATACTGGTAATCTGAAATCTAAATTCTGATCAAAATTTTAAAATAACCCAATTATAACGTTATAACGTAACGAAATAAAATCTTTTTCTGTTGCATAACGAAATAACGTAACGAAAAAATAAACATATTGTTATAAAAACGAAATGTATAACGTTATGATTTTTTTTTTCGTTTTGCAACACTGCTAAGTACTGTCAAAAAACTGTTGAGATACAATCCTAAAAATCAAAACCCTAATTTTCACGACGTATTGATTTATTTAGAAACAAAAAAAAATGTTAATAACAATTATGGTTACAAAATAATTCTTTGAGTAATTATTAAACGGGTTGGGTAAGTATTCTTGCATTACAAAATATTGCAATAAAAAAATCTTGTATCACAATTTCCCGTAAATTTTTTCTCTATTCTGAGGAAAATAAATTGAAGAAAAATGGTATCAACTAATTTAACTTAGAATTGTAGAGGTTAACGGCTTCTGTAACTCTCACGGGCACACGGAAGGTCGTTGCGCTCCCCTCCGCTTAGCCCTCCGAGGGGCTTTAGATTTGAATTTCGGGGGACGTAGGAGCCGGGATCAGCAAACATGTCGCACTGCGTGCCGCACGTAGGAGCGGATTATATAGAATCTATTAATGACACCTACTAAAAGAAAAATAATTGCACTATTTTGTTATGCAAAGTTTTGTAATTGCAACATTTTGTAATTGCAACATTTTGTAATGCAAAATTTTGTAATGCAAAATTTTGTGTGCGAAATTTTGTAATGCAATATTTTGTAATGCAAGATAACAAACCCAACCCGTATTATAGATATTTTAAAAAGTTGTTCTTATTTTTTTACAAAACACTAATTTTCTCCTTTAAAAAAAAAATTCTTCAAAAAATTTTTCAATTAGGGATTTTCCCATATAGATTTCCAACGCTTGCTGACGGGCGGCTAAAATATTTCGTATGTAGTTTTATATCATCAAACATGTGTTTGAATGTTTCATTAAATTATTAATTTCGACTAAATTAATTTTAAAATTTGATATTTATTATTAATCGCAACATACTCATCTTTATTAATCATAAAAAATAGTAGGGGGATGTATACTAATTTAAACAAGAAACTTGTATTTGTAAACATGATTTTACTTGTTTTTGCATGTAATAAAAAAAAAAAGTAGTCAGCGCTGCCCAAGCGTGGGGACAAATGAACTAAAATCGATTTTGGGAAAGTCCCTCATTGAAAAAATTTTTGAAGGTTTTTTTTTTGTAAAGGAGAAAATTAGTGTTTTGTAAAAATATAAGAACAATTTTGTAAAATATTTATAATACCCTTGAAAATGATGCGAACCATCGAAAATTTGGGAAAGTAAATAAAACTTTAATTGAAAAAGGTTAAAAATTGGTCTATAATTAGCCGACGGAAATTAATTTTAAAAAATACACGAAGACCAATAAATAAGAGTAATAAATAATAATCTTTATATTGTAATAAACAAATTAATTGTTTAATAATAAATTTAAAAAATGAGTGTTATTTCTAATAATTTTCACGTGCTGCGTAGTAAAGCTGCGTGAAAAATTGATTTTTTTTGTTGATCAATATGCATTCAATTTCCTTTAGTCTTCATAGCATAAAATAACTGTTTTTTGATGAATTGTTTTTAGATGAATTGTTATTACGAAGAATAATTTTTTCGTAAAATTGTGTTACTATGAATTGTTATTATATGAATTGTGGTTTAGTATAGAATTGTATGATATTTCGTAGAATTTTCGAGGTACCGCCATAACGATGTACATCTTGAACTAGCATATAATCATGATTACACTTGATTAATTTATTGACATAAATAAAAGGGTCTCAAAGGAACAAAACAATTCGAAAGGAAGAATAACTTCAGTATATAGATTTAGTTGGCGTGAGACGAGGAAGCCGTTTAATAAAGTTTACACATTTATTTTGTAGCACGATTAATTCATTAACATTAGTAAGATTCAATGACCAGATTTGTGTTATATATAGTAAGTGACTATTTACGTGTGCAAAATATAACATCCAAGCAGTCTTATCAGTAATACAATAACGAATTCTTCTAATTGCGAAAATCCTTGGTACTATCTTTTTTTTAATTTCATTTATATGATACCGCCATGTAAGTTTGGAGTCAATAAATAATCCTAAGTATTTATAAGTTTTGAACTCATTAATAAGCTTACCATTAACAGGAAAACTTGTTAGATCTCGCACAGCAGCTGACTTGCTTTCAAACATAATGAATGTGGTTTTGGACAAATTCAACGATAGCTGATTAGAAGTCATCCATTGCTCAATCAATAATAAATCGTAATTCATTTTTTCAAAAAGTTGATCTTGAGACGTTGCCTTATAAATAATAGCGGCGTATTCTGCATACAACTGTAACGACCCTAAAAGTTTTAAGTTAAAAATATCATTAATATAAAATGCAAAAAATAGAGTACCTAAAAGAGATCCCTGCGGAACACCACTTGTATTCTGTTGCTATTATACCAATTTTTTTTTTCCGCTGGCGCTACATCCCATAGAGGGATTTGGCCGCTTCATTTTTTTTAAGTTTCGTAATCATTTTGTTAACGGATAATGAGTGATTAATTCATTGATCCTACCCTTGAACCAGCCGTGATTTTTTCATCGCCCGCCGGGAATCGAACCTGGGACCTCCGGAGCATAAAGCAAGTATGCTAACCACTGTGCCACCGGCACCATACCAATTGATGGAAGTAAATTGTTCGCTATGCTGCAGAAAACTTGTTAAAACATTCAGTGACAATTGGGAAAAATTTAAGCACTTAAGCTTATCAATTAAAATATAGTGACTAACACAATCACAATCCTTTTGATCATCAATGAATAAAGCAAACACAACACAACCATCACTAAAATAAGAGACAACGTTATCCAACAAGTTTGCTACAGTAGCTTGAGTACTAGATTTAGCTACAAATCCAAACTGAGTTTTGTTAATTATACTGTTATTATTGAAAAAATTTAGAACCCTGGAGTACAAAACATTTTCAAATATTTTTGAAAACGCGTTTTGTATAAAAATAGGTCGATAATTAAAAACTTTATCCTTCCTGCCTGCTTTGAACAATGGAAATACTTAATAAATCTTTAGTTCGCTAGGAAAAAAACCAGCAGTCAAACAGTGGTTAATAAGGTTCGTCAAAACCGAAATAATAAGATCCTTAAATTTATTAATAAATAATTTAAAGTTAAATTTTGCTCTTCTGAAAAGTAGCTAACAAATACATAGATAAGTGGTTTTGTTTAATTGCCACAGATATGTATATAGAAGAAGGATTATTCGAAGGATCTGAACTCCCAATGTAAATTACATTTCAAAGGAAATTTGGTGGCGTTTGCAGATGATACTGCGTTTTCTTATTGCGGTCATTCATTTGGATTATTAGAACAATAAAAGGCAACATTTAAAAAAACTAAGACTGTTGTTTAATCATCTTAACATGGTATTAAGTAATAAAATTATGAGGTGTCGGGACCAGATTTAGGCATACCGTATAGAATTGTGTGTCATGCAATAATCTTCTATTGAAATTTAAAAATTTGAAATTTTCCGACAGTATCGAAATGATTCTTAAAAAAACTATTAAATTCTTTTGGGTTATTTATCTTGCGGAATATACAATGCGCAAAACAAAAAACGCACCAATAAAATTTTTCGAAAAATACCCTATTTTAAAACGCTTGTATCTTGGTGAAATGTCGGTGTACATTTCTTTTTACTTTTAAAATGAAGCAAATTTAGTCTACTTTCCGATGCTGGGGTCTGAACGTATCGACTCTTTAAGTGAACAGATCAATATATTGAGCTCGTTTATAAATGACTTAAATAATGTTTCTGATTCAGAAAATGATAGTAAAGACGAAAAATATCCTAAATTAACAAGTGTAAACGTAAAGAAAAGGCGCAAAAGAAATCATTATAATAAAAATAAGAAAAAGATCGAAAATAATGTCAAAAAAAATTAACAAAGATAGTGATATTAATCTTATAAATAGTATCTGAGGATAATAATATTAATAATAATATTGATATGAATGCAAACGTAACCAAAAATAAAAATGTAAGCTTTAATATGTAATACAGTAATAATAGTAATAATAATGATACACATGGTACTTTTGGTAGTAGCTCCAGTGCTATTAACAATACTGTAAGCACGGAGAGAGAAAAAAATCCTCCGATAGTCAGCTATAATATTGACATAAAAGACACTATTAATAAACTCAGTGCAGTTATTGAAAAAAAATAAATTTTCACTAAAAAAAATTAATAAAAATCTGACGCACGTTCTCACCGAAAATATTGCTGATTACTTAAAAGCTATGGAGATGCTAAAGGGGGAAAAGAGAAATTTCTTCACGTACACACCTAAATCTCTAAAACAAAAGAGCGTTTTACTGAAGGGAATCGATAGCAGCTATTCTGAATTAGATATAAAGGAGGCTCTGGAATCATATGGGGTAAGTCAGTATATTGTTAAAATATCAAAATTCATAACGAGGAGAATGGTTGACGACGAAAGTGGTTTTCATTTTTGGCTTCTGAGGTTGGCCCCGGACATGGATGTTACTTTGTTTAAAGCTATTGAGTATTTATTAAACAATCGGTTCGATTTGAAAGCTTAATAATCAAGGAATCCATACAATGTAAAAATTGCCAGCGTTACGGGCATGCTGCTCCAAATTGTGCAATGCCATATAGATGCGTGAAATGAGACCGGGTAGTTGTGAAAAAAATGATCTTAATACAAAGCTGTACTACATTAACTGTAAGCAGTATGAGCACCCTGCTAATTATCGGCAATGTCCAAAATATAAATAATTGTTAGAAAGAAGAGAATTACTAAAGATTAGAGTAGAAAAACTAAGATTAGAAAAAAGCCAAATGTACAATCGATTATATCAGCCAAGTCATTCGTTTGCAATTGTAGTAAGTAGGAGTAGCAATATTAACTCACCTCAAAATCCTATCAGTCAGGAGAAGTCCAATCACATCAATCCTCGGAATATACAATGGGACCTGGAGTGTAGAGACCTGGGGTGCGATTCTGGTTCAGTGATAATTTTAAATGATAAAAAAAAATTTCATTTTAATCTAGTCATCCGTTTTAATTTTTTTCATTGCACAAAACAAAATTATGCATGCCTTATTGCACTAGGATGCGATTCTGGTTCGATGATAATGAAATCTGATAAAATTATATCATTGTTATACACTGTGTTTTGCGATTGCAAGTAAGCGACGAATGATAAATTTATGATGAATTTGAAACAAATTCAATAAATTTATCAGACTGGTTTTTGTCGATGAAAATTTTTGTCGCCAATGATAAAATTTGCACGCATACAAAAATGGTCACTGAAATATAGTATGTAGAAAATATTTAATTAGTTTCCAAATAAATTATTTCTTAAGAAAGGTGATGTAACAAATATGTGTTTGCATTTGGATATTGTGTTTACAAACGTTTTTCACTCAGTAACTTTTTAGGATCTAAATAATTTGTGTAATTGAGCAACTGCAAATTCAAAATTAACGGAAAATCTACTCTAGGAAATTTAAAAAGTCTTAACACATTTTAAAGAAACTATAAAGAAATATTTTGTAAAATAAAAATAATACAGCGTCTTATTAATTTAGCTTGTGGTGCTGTGATCTGATTAGCATGGTTTTATAAAGTATTTAAGAATTCTTCAGAAGAATTAATGTTAGGTTTATTGGCCTTATTCGTGCTCTAATCCAATCAAATCAAACTTTTGTGACTATTTCGCTGATTAGGTTGGTTTTGATAGAGCTCAGACGTAAATAAGGATAAAAGCCATCATCGGGGGCCAACTTCAAAAACATTTTGGTACTTCATCATTCATTTGTCGCAAACTATACAAATTCTTTCACAATGTTTGTATGGGAGAAGCAAAGAGAACATACTACTGTGTATATATGCACTAGCATAATAAGTGAGTATCAGATAAATAACTTTATTATGATTTTATCTTTTTTTTTTTATTGATGCTTTGTATGTCTCTATATTTATCGTTTCGGTGTAATTTATTAGTAAGAAGGTAAGGTATCGTAAATAGATTCGTAGAAGCAATGTCTGAATTTACCGCTCATCTATTGAATGACAACAATATTATAGTGTCGTGTGTCGCTGTAAACCTAGCATAATGAATAATTATTTTGCCTTTGCTCTACTTCTTGATAAAATTCAAACTTTTAAATTTCAAAGTAGGCATAATACGAAAAACAATAAATTCTGCTTTTTGCTTTGTTTACACCGATTCAAATTTATCATATCATTTTATCACTGAACCGGAATCGCACCCCTGTTCGGATAAAATTTCAATAGTACGTTACGTCAGTTTAGTAATTTTACACCTGCCTTTAGAGCGTTAACTGATCCCATCGAAAAGAAGGTAGCATTGTTCGAATTTTTTGCCAGTCTTACCAGCCAACAATGAGTGGTAATCACTCAATTTTAAAAATTATACAGTTAAATGTGAATTCTCTGATTAGCAGAAAGAAGAGACATGAGCTAGACATTTTTTTGAAGAATACAAACCCCCATATTGTTTTACTAGAAGAGACAAAACTAAAACCTGTGCATAAAGTACATTTCAAGAATTTTAATTTTACTATAGGAATGATAGGATTAGTAACGCGGGAGGAGATACTGGAATACTCATTAAAAATGATATTGACCTTGTAAAAATCTCTGCCCCAAGTGGCATTAAAGCCCTTGAAACATCCATCATTGGTTCTAACTGAGGAACTGTCGAAAATAATGAGTCTATGTGAGAAAAGTGGAGCATCAATTATTTTGGGTGGAGATCTAAATGCCAATCATGCCTATTGGGGCAATACAGTCTCCAACGATAGCGGTAATAGATTACTGAACTGGTTTACTGTGAATTGTTTCAATTGAGGTCTTAAATTGTTGAGCTCGGACTTACCAACTTATTGTACTACTAGAGCTTTCTAATACCTAGATATTTTTATAGTATCAGATAACATTAGGGTGTGCTTAGATCGTCATAGAACCCCTCATTTGTAGGCAGTGGAATTTGAATCTGACCATGCCGCGGTTGTATTAAAAATAGTATTAAGTTCAAGCTTAAAATCAATACCAAATAGGAAGATTCTAAATTACAATGCTGTAGACTGGACTTACTTCAATATCTATCTTAATCGCAGGCTAGACGAGATTGATATTAGATTAAATAGAAATTAGACACTAAAGAGATTGACATGCTATTATTAAAACTGCAGGGAGTTGTAGAGGCTTCAATCATTAAATGCGTACCCACTACTACTTTAAATTATACTAGCCTGATTCTTCTCCCAAAGAATATATTTAAATTCATTAGTTTTAAAAATGGTCTCCGCAGAGTATTTCATAATAGTAGGCATCTCCCCTCATCAGGAATCTTAAAAGCCCAGATAAATAACGCTAATACCTTAATAAAAGAACTGATTAGTATGCATTACGTTAGTTCCTGGAATGCTAAACTAATTAGTATTAGAATGAATAATAACACATATAGATAGATCAATAAAATGACAGGTAGGAAAATATTTCTTGATATCCCTTCACTTAAAGATAGTTTAACTAAGGAAATGGTAATCGAGGAAGCTGATAAAGCCAACTTACTATTTAGGCAGAGCTTTTGAGAAAATAGATAAACAAAACGATTCCCTAGGAAGTGATTTATTTAATTCAATTCTTTAACAGTTTTAATTAACGATTGTTTTAATATCGGATATTTCCCTGAAATTTGGAAATTAGCCGGGGTTACACCGATTTTTAATAGAGGGAAACCTGCTGAGTTGCCTACTAGCTATAGGCCTATTTCTTTACTGTCCAATATCAGTAAGATATACGACAAATGTCTGTATACTAAAATGGTGGATCATTGTGTATCGAATAGTCTGCTGCCGGATAGGCAGTTTGATTTTCGGGCCTCACATTCCACCACACAGGCATTTAGTTGTCCTAAAAAATGACATAACAAGAAAACTCAATCAGAAAATCTCCACAATAGCTTGCCTTCTGGATGTTAAAAAAACATTTAACACTGTATGAATTCAAGGAATTATTATAAAAATGATTAAGCTCAGATTTAGCCCTCTGCTAATTCGGGTTATACACGGATTCTTAACTAACAGAAAATACCAGGTAAAACTTGGGAACTCGTATTCGCGGTTGTTTGAAGCTTGTGTCGGGACCTCAGGGGGCAATATTGGGACCACTGCTTTTTGTAATATATATATATATATATATATATAGAGATTGATATTAGATTAAATAATATATGTATATATATATACATATATATATATATATGATATATATATATATATATATATATATATATATATATATATATATATATATATATATATATATTAGGGTGGAGTGAAAAAAAACAAAAATTAGGGGGGCCCCCCAAAAGTTACCTTTTAGTGCCAAAACCACCTGGTTAAAATATTTTTAAAATTCATTAATATTTACCGATGGTATTTTCCATTTAAAGTTTATTTTTTCAACTTATTGCAGATTTTTAACTTAAAGACCGACAAAAACCACTTCGAAACCTAATTTTTCGGACTCGCAGGACCCCAAAATCGATAAATTACCAATAATATCAAGGTTCAACATTTTCATGATTTCTATACTTTATTTTACTTACGCAAAAGAAAGTAAAAAGTGATGGATCAAAATGTTGTTTCGTCTCCCTAAAACTGGATAGTGGGCGTTTATCACAAGAGTGGCATTCGAGACGTTAGTAATTTCAATTATTAAACGGTATTCTATCGGTTTCTAAAGAATCATGTACTTCAGGATTTTTTGTATAATGAAAGTCTAGTTTAATTCGGCTAAAAAGAAAAATTTCAATTGGAAAATACCACCGCTAAATTTTAATGAATTTTAAAAATATTTTAACCAGTCATTAACGACACTATAAAGTAACTTTCTGAAAGGCCCCCGTATCAAAATTGTAAAAAAAAATTTTTTTCACTCCACCCTAATATATATATATATATATATATATATATATATATATATATATATATATATATATATATATATATATATACAGTCTCTCGCTAAAGTCTACATACACCCTCGTTACAGATGATGCTATACATGCTATACAGCATGTTCTAAGAACGTGTATAAATAAAAAACTATACACGTCATCAGTAAGCCAGTATCAGTTCTGGATAGGTAGAACGATAACAAAGTACGTTGAGGACGTTTCAGGACAATCGACTTCCCGGTTCGGGTGTATGAAATTTTTGAAGTTGATATCAGTGTATTCAAACAGGTCGAGACAGCATGTTCTAAGAACGTGTATAAATAAAAAACTATACACGTCATCAGTAAGCCAGTACCTGTTCTGGATAGGTAGAATGATAAAGAACTACCTGACGAAGCTTCAAGGTAATCCCGCCGCGGATGTAATAAATTATTGAAGTTGATTATGTATAGCATGTATAGCATGCTGTATAGCAAGTTTTCGGATTTCGATACTGTTGAGTTTTTTTCATTTTGGAAGGTAAAATCGATCAAAAATCATTATTAATTCCTCGATTGGGATCAAATTTGGTACACAGGTAGCAGATGGGATGCTGAGACTATACATAGAAAAACAATTCTTTCGAAATGCTCCTCAACAATTTTAGAGCGTTTTTGATCGTTTTTAACCTCCAAACTGTCACGCTTCTTTGTAAAATACTTCTAGGAGGCCTAGCGGCCCGGAAAGTAGTGAGCTTTATTCGTTATCATCTCACCTATTCAGAAAATGTACCGTTTTGCCCATACGGGCTGTACTTTCTGATTTATAGACATTTTCGCACATCGCTTCTCGTGAAGTCTTCCCCAATAGCAGTATCCCATGGTAGAAACTCGAAAATCGACGTTTGAATTTTTTTATGCAATTTTTGCTTTTCCAATCGATTTCTAAGGCCATTCTATGGATATGTACGAAGTTTCAACTAAATCGAACATGTAATGTCGATTTTAGCATTTTCATGGTGTATCCTTGGGCAACTGTAATCAACTTCAATAATTTATTACATCCGCGGCGGGAACTCTATTACCTTGAAACTTTGTCAGGTAGTTCTTTATCATTCTATCTATCCAGAACAGGTACTGGCTTACTGATGACGTGTATAGTTTTTTAATTATACACGTTCTTAGAACATGCTGTATAGCATGTATAGCATCATCAGTAACCAGGGTGTTTGCAGACTTTAGCGAGAGACTGTATATATATATATATATATATATATATATATATATATATATATATATATATATATATATATATATATATATATCTGATATGCCACTGCCGTTATCTTTTGATATAAACACTTTAACATTTGCTGACGTTATTACCCTGTATGTTTCCAAAAAAAATCTAAGAAAAGCTATTTCAGACCTTAACGAGCATTTAAACCGATTAAATGAATTTTTCAATAAATGGAAAATGAAATTAAACATTACTAAATGTGAAACAATTTGCTTCAAAGGTTCCAAAGTATTGACAAAAAATCAAAAAGTAATCAGCAGGAACATCCAACTAAAACTAAACCATCAAATCATAAAATATAACAGTGAAGTTAAATACCTGGGAATAATCCTCATAGAAAACGTCAAACCCTATCAGCATATAAAACACGTCATTCGCAAAGCCACAATGGCAAATTTAATTTTAATTTTTTGACCAAAACCAATTTCTTTAAGCTTTTCGGTAGTTCCAAATATGATCTATAAAGTATTAGGGTACTTAAATATATTTCTCAATGGATAAACAAATTAAAAATTATTTGTATTATATTATAACAGTTGTTATTGTGCGATATACTGTAGGAGACTAATCCAAAGTTAGTATTTTGTAACTTGTCCACAAGATTATTGATGATAGGTAACAATTTTTTATTCAGTTTGAAGGAGGATCGATAGCATTAAACTGAATTTTAGAAATCGGTGCTGAAGTTTAGTGCACGATAATATTATCAGACGTTAAATTACACCCCAATATACAAATGCCCCTAAAATTAAATGAAAAATGGCCCAAAAATAAATGAAATAAGTCAGAATTATTCGGGATATTTTGCACAAAATCAACGAAATACTATTCTAACGCATTAAAACGAATCAAAATTACATTGAACGAATTGTTATATTTTAACGAAGATATTTTAATATTTGTCTACTATCATAACAAATTAACGATAAGAACGTTAAAATTTTTTGATCTGTGTATGCAAGATTGGCGAAGCGATTAGTAGTAGATTTGCCGCGCATAATAAATTTGTTGGCAATTTATTATTTTTGACTCTTGTGCTGTTGATACTGAAAACTGTTTAAATTAATGTAGGTTTTTTGCTTAATTTCTGGGTAAACACGAAGATGAACAAATATATGTGTCTCAATTAGCTTTTGACAATCTGGCAAAACTTCAAGAAAAATATTTTTGCTTAGCTGTTATTTGCATAGTCATTTGGAGGTCAACTTTTTTTTTAACAGGAACTTACCTACCTTTCTTCTCAAATATTCTTATTCCATGTAAAAAATATAACATATGGGGATTCTGTTAGTTCACTCTATATTTTTATTTTTTGCTTAAGTACTCGAACTGATTAGTAATATTTTTTTAGAATTAGGTTTCCAAATAATTAATTTAATTTTAATATTTTTCCAATATTTAAATTTATTTTATGTTAATCAAATAATTTTTTTGACTAATGCAAGAACTAGACAGCTTACAGTATCGCAGGGATGTTGCAGAACTCTGCGTTTTCTACAGATGCTTACATGGTAAATGTTCTGCAGATCTATCGGAGAAAATACCACCATTCATTACAACAACAAGAGTAACAAAAGGTACAACCAATCCACACAGGTTTACGGTGAAGCTCCCGAAACCTCGAACTGAAGAAATCAAGCGCGAATTTTTATACAGAACATGAAAAAAGTAGAATTCGCTAATACACTTCAAATTTTCGAAGGAATACAAAATGAATAAATTTAAGGTAGCTATTAATCTTTATTTGCAGAATCGCGAATTGGGTGTGAAAGCTCTGACAGTAATAACGAGCTAGGACCGTTAATAAGTCCGCTCTGCACCCAATTAAAAAACGCAAAAAAAAAAGAATTCCGGACATTAGAATTCGGAGATCCTCTTTATATACGACGTAACGAAAACTTGTTAATAAATTCATGTATTCATGCTACAAATGTACATTTGAATCGATATTTTTATGGTGCACCTTAAATAACAATTCGTGATTCAAATTAACCAACTGAATTCATAAAAAAATACATATTGAGTGTACATAGTATAGAACTAAAACCCATAAATTTATAATTTGCAACACCAGCATAAAAATATCATTTGTTATCATATAAATATACAGAATATGTATAAAGAATCAAGTTTATCATTTTGCTTAATTATACCATTGCCAATTTTGTACAGCCATCATCAAACAGATAACGTTCGAAATATATTTTAGTTATAGAGATTATAAACATGTTTATAAATATTTCCATAGATGTATATTATATAAAAATAATGTAACTTACCATTTCGTGCATAAACCATTTTGTACATTGCAATAATAAATTCCAATCCAATAAATGTGCTGCTATCCTCGCAAATTTTTATTTTTTTTTATTTTTGCAATTTCACTCATGATCATGATAATAATTTCACGGTAAATTTTTCATTTGATTATAATAAACACAATAACAACAACAAATTTGCAATAAACATTTATTACGATTTTTGCGTTTTTTTTTTTTTTTTTTAACTAAAAATAAATTCAAATTGATCACTTAAAGAAATAACTTAAAAATAATAAATAAAAATAAAGTTTTGAGCCGTTTTTTTTTTGTTTTGTTTTTGTTTTTGTTTCCACCATTCATTATATTCACTCAATAATATACACAAGATATTTTAAGGTGTTGTTGTTGTTGCAACGAAAATGAAATGTAATAAGAATAAATTGGCACTTCCTGTTACATAAAGTTGTAACATAAACAGTGCGCAACAATCATTTATGCATGTTGTACACGTATCCATGGTTGGTATATCTGAAAAAGTAACAAAAACAAAAATTAATAATACGTTAAATAGTTTTTGCAGCATTTTTTTTTTTTTTTTTTTTGTCAAAATCAATTATGTGCACATTCCTACAATCCAATCAATTAGAAAACAAAGTAAAAATTATTTTACCTTAAAGGTAAAAAATTTTCCAAGTTTTTCGAGCTCATAATATTTATAATAAAATGTACGAGTTGAAATTAAAATTTATATGATTATTCAAAATGAAATAAAATAAATTAAAATGTTAATTGTTTATGCAATAATTTTTTTTTTTAGTATTTTGTTATTTTTATTTTATTTTATATAACTACATGTATGATTATATTCAATTTTATTGCCTTTAGGATGGTTTATGGCACACTTTAATGGTGAATTATGCTTGAATTGTTAATAATATACAATTTTATTTTATTTGAAATATAAAAAGCAAAAAAAAAAAACATTATTTTGTTGGATAATATACAGTGATTTGTATGCGGTGTTGGGGAACTCAATATGTAAATGGGATTTCAGAAATTTGTTGCGAAGTAGCGTGAGGTTTATTTTATTGATGAGTTTTTATAAAGTTTATTATGGAAATAATTAAGTTTTATTTCATTTAGTTATATGTATAGTATGTATAGAATTAATATTTTAGATTGATTAAAATTAATGGTTAACATGTCTAAAGACTATAAAACATTATACATTAATAATTATATGCATGGGACAGGTTGATTCTTTGCCTTTGCGGTCTATAATTTAAAATAAAAACAAAAAGAAGCGTGAAATGTATCATTATATTACAACGTTAATTAGTAATACTTTTAATGTGTGTGACAACGTACTATTTAATTTTATTTGTTTCCACGTGTGAGGTTTGCATAATGAAATGATCCTTAATAACATTTTAATTCAATTATTTACACTGAAGCTCGTCAGAAGTATATAACCCGAAGAACCAGTAATTAAAACAATATTATCTTTCCAATCTGAATACAAGATATTTCACAAAGAGAACAGCCGCACCGCATCATCAACGTTTAACATCCATCGTAGGTGATAGTTAATCAATGGAAAAATAATTTCGAGATAAACTAGCTCGTCTTCAGAAAATTCTATAATAGCTTAAATAGCTATTCCAGAATTTTCTGAAGATCAGCTAGTTTATCTCAAAATTATTTATTTTTAAAGGATCTTATTCCAATAACCTATTGGATAACTAAGGAAAAGTAAGGAATTTGGAGCAATGTGTTTGTGAACACTTTTAATCATGAATCTAAGTTTTACAAAATTCTGCTATGAACAAATTTGACCGAAACCCAATTTCCATGTAACTGGTGCAAAGCTGGGCACGAAATCTTGCTTACCGAAATCTTATTTTTACAAAATCTTGGTTTTCAAAATTTTGAAAATTTGGGATTTCGGTTACGAAACAAAAATAACCAAAAATTTAAATTCTGAAAAATGGTTATTTAAAATTTAAATAAATATAAATAAAAAGCGAAATTAAAACCGAGATTTTGAAAAACAAGGTTTCAGGGCGCTTCCCTGTGGGCAAAATAATTTGAAAAAATTAGAAAATCAATTTAGATCGCAAATTTTTTTGATTTTGCTTACGAAAAATGATCAAGTAAGGTATTATATTTTCAGTTGCGAATTAAGTATTCTGAAAGTAGGATTTTAAATCGTCATACATTTCACATTTCTTATCTCTTCTATAACGTACGTAATATGGTTAGCTTTGCGACGGTACATATAACTTACTAATGAATTAATTTCGTATATATTAGTTTGATGCACAATCATTTCTTGAATATTATTAACTGGAATAGGTGATTGCTTATTTATTAATTCTATTTGTATTGCAATGACGAGAGTTTCTTGGAATTCTTGAAGAAATATTCAGGTATATTCGATAAGTTTTACATTTCTTCCTATGAATTTCGGTAAAATTCCGTCTTGAATTTGTAAACCTTGTTTTTTTCTAGGCCAACAATATCTATATTAATGTATGATCTCTCTTCAATGATTTCTGCGAGATATTCTGGGTAATGTTTCGCTCTGTCAAATTCATGAAAAGGTTTCCAAATTTTGATGGTTTCATTTCGTTAACCTTCAATGAATTAATGGATTAGTCGAAGCCGCAAGTATTTTTATAATAATCATTAGTGAGGTTTCTGTTTTCCAGTAAAGGCCAAGCAATAAAATATGTAGACCAAGCTGGGGATAAGTTTGTGCTACAGGGTTGTGTCGTTTTTCTTAATGGCGTTTCATTTAAAGGGAGTAGGGCTGATCCCAAAAATTGAGATTGTTTGCTTTCCTTAATTTTTTTGAAACTCGATTGGGCAAGCTCTTTTAGTTTTTGAAAATAAAAATTCGATTTAAAAGATAATTTTTTTCCGAGTTTCTTCACTCTTTTTTAATTGTATTAATTGTATTAAGGATAATGATTAGGCGTTGGTCTTCCGAAATTGTCTCATAATGACGTTTGAGAGAAGATTTGGTATTTCACAAACTAATTGCTTAAATATTGATTGATTCCCTAAATGAACTTCTTTTATAAACCGGATTGCTTTAGTAAGCAACTTTTTTATTAATGGACAGTATGGACATCTTCTGTTTATTGTTGAAAAATATTTTTCAACGTGAGAGTTCTTATGTCGTTTACCTTTATGCATGAAACTACTCCTTATGACAAGATAAGTTAAGTATTTTTGTCAACCTCACAATTTTGGGTTATTTCAGAAAAATCTTTATAAAATGGACTTTGTGTATAAATAGTTGAGTTTAAGTCAAAATTTGAAAAACATAATTCTTGTTTCTACGCAATTAAACTCAAGTTTCGTAGGATATATTAAAATTAAACTACATGCATTTTGAAAAGCACTTGTTGTCTTTTCATTTACATATTTAGTTTTCATTCGACTACACATGTATTTCCAAATATTTTTAATTTCTTCTGAATCACTGCAAACAAAGAAGCTAGAACATGTTTATTTTAAATATGCATATTTTTAAACAATGAATTTAATTCCGCAAAACTAAAACCAATAACAGCCGCCATAAAAATCAGCCACTTTTTTGCAGTATTTTCATTGAGGAATTTCAATGGCATCAATATTATGACTAGATGATATAAAACTAGATACATGGAAAGGCTCTGAAGGATCAGTTTATATAGGCGTACGTTAGGAGCACAATTTGTGTAGGGAGATCTAACTACACCTCCAGTACCGTCTAGATATGCCACTAACGGTATTTTGTAATTTAATTAATATACATATGTTATAACAGAAAATGGTACAAGCCCCAATTAATGAATATACTGATGTTAATTATTCCTCTGGCGTTGTATTTCTAATTTTAAATTTTCTACGTCGTCTTGAGCAGTATCCTTTTCTGAAATTATTTCAGAACGAATTTTCCTTAATACAATTTGAGGCTTTGTAAGAAATTGAGTATTATGCTTAGTAACAAAGCTATGTATCTTCATTTGAATGAACATCTCTCCAGCGGATTTTACTGTTTGCTTACTTAAAATTTCCTTATAAAAATGTCTGGCATACCGAGAAGTGAAACGAGATTCCCTATATGGATGAATTATTTCACCTGTGCTTCGATGAACCTTGAATTCATTAGTAACCAAGTTGTTACTTATAAATTTATTCGTACTGCAATTCTGGTTCTCACTAATCGATTTATGGCTACAGTATGCTCGAACAATTAGAATAATCTACTGTACAAATGTGAGGAAGGGTCCAGCAAGGACTGTTAGTACTGCCTTCCTAACCATACAATTTTTACAAATTTCTCTAAAGTATGTAGCTCGGTAATGATTTTACATTAATTAAAAAGTAAATTCATGTCTAAGAAATATTAGGAATGGTCATTGGTCATAGATTCTGCAGCTCATTCTCTAAATCATTTATCTAATACAAGAATTACTTGCGCTTTTGAACACAGTTTTTTTTTTTTTTTTTAAAACAAGTTTATAGAAAACACCCACATAACCTAAATTTAACTCAAATTGAAGATACGCCGAGTGAAATTTTTGGAATTACAAGTTCCGAAGAAATCAAATATCTTGAAATCATCATAATTTATTACTACAACCAATGCAAATATGATTCGGAAGACAATGTTAATCGGAGTTTGTTTCATAAAATAACTTGGTCGGGCAGATATCTAAATTTCCATTCTCATCTTCCATTAGCATATAAAAGAAATACTGTGAGCTTATTATCGAATAAAATTCTTGAACATTCTGACACAATATTTCACAAAATTAATTTTCGGCTACTCAAAAGTACTCTCATTAATATGGCTAGACAAATTCGTCCAATGATTCAAAAAATTTTCACAGCAAATAGCCAATCCGTGTAGATTGTTCCATTATTAGAAGAAAATCGTCCTAGATATGTATCGAGTCCGTACATGAAATCACTTTTTTAAAAAATAAAGTTCTGTTTGTGTAAATGTAATTTCAAAACATTTGGAAAGGCATGCGATAGTTTTAGTGATTCACTTTCTCATCTCTTAAATACCCTATATCGTTAGAAAACAACAAGATTACAACAACAAGACGTAAATTGGACAAACAAAACAACTTTTAAACACCAGGTTTTGTCAACATAAAAGAGATGCAAAAAGATTGAATCTAAATAAAGTGAGTTCTAATCTTACGAGTGCTTTGTCTACACATTTACATGAAACTAACCACTAAATTTATTTGGAAATTGTTAAAATTCTGGAAAAAGAAGCGCACTAGACGAGTTTTAGAGATGATACAAATAAAAATGGATACCAATAGTATCAATAAACAGTCGCCAAAAATAATATTTGGTTATATTTGGTATAACAATTGACCTCATTTTTGTGTAATGATGCTAAAGTAACATGTATAGGGTAAAGTGGGCAGTTTCGCCATTGGGACAATTTCATCTAGCTGTGTTTAGCTACCTGCACAGCTTTTAAAAAATCTACAAAAAGTACTGAATCATGCCGTTCTTATTTCAAATATTTCTTTGTAGTTTGGCAACGTTAGTTGTATTTCCCCCAGTATTTTATAATATTTGGTATGTCTAACGTAAGATTTTTTATTACTCAGTTTTATAGTTTTGTTAAGTGCTTCAGTGAATATAGTTAGATAAATGAATTATCTTTAAAGTGTTAGTGTGTCAATTAATCAAAAAAAAAAAAATTAATTACGTTTTTTATTTAGTAGTTTTTTCTGCTACTTGGGGAACATTCGCTAAGTTGTTACGGGGCAGTTTCGTCTTTGACAAAGTGCCTTCAATACTATCGAGCGGGCCACATTTACAAAATAAAATAAAAGTGTGTTTAATTTTGGAGTTTTAGGAGAAAAATGGTGCGTAATTACAAAAAAAAACCGAAAGTGCTACGATTAACGAAGAAAATTAAAAAAATGCGATTTCAGATGTTCTGAAAAGAATCGAAACACTGACGAATGCTCCTTTAAAATATATTATTAAAAGAATCACACTGAACAGTAGGGTTAAAAAAAATAAGTTTGATTGATAAACTAGCACTATATTCCAATCTAAGTGCACAGTTTGGTAAGTTATCACAATACGTCGCGAAAACAAAATTGCTAACTACGCGAAAAAATGCTCTAAATTGCAATATGGCTTGAGTTATCAAGCTGTTAGAAGCTTCGCTTATAAATTTGCAAATAAAAATAATATTGCACATCCATATGGGATATAAATAATAAACCTGGAATAGACTGGTTTCTCTCCCCCTAGAGGATTTAATAGAAGAGCCTGGAATGCTTTTTTTCACCTAAAAATATGTTTGGCTAAGTTTAATTTCACTCTAAAAGATATTTTTAACCTAGACGAAACTGAAATAAGCACTGTTGTAGCTCAATCAAAGGTAAACATTTTAAAATTTTGTGTTTTTTCTCGATTAGAAACTGTTTTTTTTTTTTGTAGATTATTGCAGAAAACGGAGAACGTATAGCGTATCTGAAACCGTGTCTGCAGACCGTGGATCGCAAATAACACTCGTGTGAATTATAAGCGCTACAGGATCAATTATTACTGATGTATAATCCCATTTTGCGTTGCTGAAAATGGCATAATAATGCTGTCGTTTCCACAACATACGTCTCACACAATCGTCGAATGGTTCGACGTATACATTTTCGGACCGTTTAAAAAATATTGCAAAACACAAATCTTCATTTTTAAAAGCGTTTTCATCAGAAAACATCCAAAAAGATTTTCAGCGACAGAAATTTACCTATACTCACCTCTTTTATTTATAATTTATCATAGAATTACTCTCGATTCTACTAAAATTGTTACTATGTTGAAAGTTCCCCTTTAAATTGAGAGTAAAATTAGCCACACAAAAGTTTGAAAACGTTTGTAATAATTCATGCAACCGCATCAATATAGTTTGATATATTTTACCAGATAGCCCACAAACATGAAAGGTCAATAAGATTTTCTTTTTCGATAGAAACCGAAAATGCACACATTGCTTTTTTATAAAGGGTGAAAAAATCAATCAACAACTTTTGTTTTTAACGCAGACGTTTTGGGTTTTTGGTTATCTTTAGATATTTAGTTTGTTTTATTACTATTTAAATTAGGAAATCATGAGTAGATGATGTGAAATATTTTAAAAATATGAATACCTAAATTATTCACGTACCTGAACAATTTTCAAATAATTGTTTTAAAAACATTTCGCTACTGGTGTACATTATAATGTACATCATTTTTAAACCTTTATATGTATATTTAAACGCCTATAGGTTATGCTATTGGAAAGAGCAAATTAGTGTTGTCTCATGTGTTTGTTTCCGTCTAAATTTTTAAAAAGTGCTAGTTTTTAAAAAAATACGGTAAATATTTTACATTCTGTGTTGGTTGCAAGTAGCTTTTTATCTGTGACAGAAGGGCGCTGTACAAAAATATTGGGTTTTGCGGTAAGATACAGTTAAATTTCTAAAAATCAATGTGCAAACTGTCAAATAAATACGGTTTACAATCCACGATAAGTCATTTGTACACTACAATGTACATATTCAATTTTGTCCACTACGATGTACAAATAGGCTAAAACTTTGTGAAAGTTGTGTCTGATTTTGTGATTTTATATATTTATCATTTTGCAGTTAATTTTGAAATTAAAAACCATTTTTATTAATTTAGACAAAATTTTAAAGTGAAAGTAAACGCATTATACTTATGTAAATGAACATTAAAATTGTAATATATTATAACTTTAGTATTAAAATATAGAAAATGTCACGAAAAAGATTATCAGGACAAGAAATTTTGACCCTTTTGATGGAAAGCGACGTTTCATATTCTGACGATGAGGAAATTCAAGCAACAACCTTTTTTAATTTTGACGATGAACACGATCAAGTGCCAAAATCAACAAAACCAAAGAAAAGTCGAATTGAATTCGAACAGGACGAAGAAATTGAAGAATCAAATTACCTGAATATTGACGAACCTTGTGGAATGGATTTACCTAGTGGCACTTTACTAGCAGATGGCAATCAAGGATGGTTAGTTGACGAAGTTGTACAAATTGAAATATTCGATCATACTAGAGCGGACTTTAATATTCAATTGACGAAAAAGGACCAAATTCAATGGAGACGTCGCCCAGAATTTGTCAAATGGGAAAGACCCTATGAATTTTCAAGAATCAGTGAACCAGAGGATGATGATAGTAAAACGCCCATGTTTTACTTTAAAAAATATTTTACCGACGATTTGTTTGAACTTATGGCTGAGAAAACTAATATACATATATGCGTTACAAAAAGATAATTCATTTCATCCAACTAACTCTAAACAATTAAAAAATCTCTTCGGAATTCATTTGTTTATGGGCAGTACCCGATTTCCAAGGATACAGATGTACTGGAGTCACCTCCTTGGTATAACTCACGTAATGAAAGCAATGGCTCGTGATAGGTTTTATCAATTACGAACAAATTTACTTTGTGTAAATAATTTAGAAATACCTCCAGTTAATAAGGATATATTTGTTAAGGTATGTATGTAAGAGTATGAGTAATCTATTTAAAAAAACAAAATTTTTCTTTAATAATAATAATAATAATTTTTAGGTGAAACCAATTATAAGTGCCGTACAGGACCGATGCTTACAACTTGAGCTTGACGAGAACCTAAGTATCGATGAACAAATAATACCTTTCAAAGGCAGACTAAAGGTTAAGCAATACATAAAAAATAAACCAAATAAATGGGGAATTAAATTGTTTGCCTTGTGTGGTAGCAGTGGTCAGCCTTATGACTTTTTTATATATCAGGGTGCCTCTTCTGAGATTTCAGAATACAACAAAAAATCTTTTGGTTTTGGCGCAGCTGTCGTGCTACATTTGGCGCAACGAATAAATCGATCAGGTCATAAACTATTTTTCGCAAATTACTTTAAATCCTTTTACATCCTTTGCATTAACGCCGCAGGCATAGCTTGGATTAACCGTTTTTTCAAACCTCCTTTTCAAAATGAAAAACAGTTCCAAAAAATGCCTCGTGGGTCGTTTGAGGAGTTAAGCGACCGCGATCAAAATGTTGTACTAATTAAATGGTTATTGAAAATGGCACATTGAAATTTCGCAACCAGAGATAGTAACGTTATATAACAAAAACATGGGCGGAGTTGATTCCCTGACCAGAGTTTATCGTACTACAGAACTTTCATAAAATCTAAAAAGTGGAACATTCGTGTAATTATGCACTTTTTAAATTTTGCTATTTCATCCAGCTGGATTGAATACACGAAGGAAATGTTGCGACAAGAAGTGCCTACTAAAAAAGACTTGTTACACTTCCGAATGGAAATCGCATACTATTTTCTATATACAGCGGAAATAACAGAAAACGTGGCCGACCAATGAATGAACCTAGAACTAGACAAAGTAATGAAATACGCCCCATTATTGATATTCAACTAGATAACATAGCCCATTTACCAGATGTTGACAGCAACAAGGAATCAACTCGCTGTAAGTTGTTTGGTTGTAAGGGTCGTACACATATCTTTTGTGTTAAATGCCAAGTGCACTTATGTTTGATGAAGGATCGGAACTGCTATAAGGCATTTCATTCCAGCGCCAGACCTTTAGGCAATTCTAACAAATAACTCTTTAAATATTCATTTTATTTTCTTAATTTTTATTTTATTTATGTTTTTTATAATTTTATTTAAATTTTTATAATATGAATTTGTGATAAAATAATGAATTTGTGATAGGTTATAATTACCTGTAATATTGTATAAGAAATATAGTAATTTTTATAATTAAAACTTAACTTTCTGTTTTACTATTGTACATTGAAATAATGTTCAGCGCCACATAAGGTTTTACCCAATTTATACATTCTAATGTACATCATAGATCTAGCAACCTGGGCTAGGTCATGGCCCAATTTTTAGTAAAAGATGATCTGTGATACCCATTTGTTACATAAACAATGAAAAATATTTTTGTAAGTAGCCGGGTTTAATTCAGGAGTGAAAGGGTTAATAATGATAAAATAAAAATTAACTGGATTCAACTAAATTTAATCAAGTATATGATTTAATTTGATTAGCCTGTAATCATGAATTCATGAGCACAACAGAAAATAATTAAAAATTTATTTATAAGGCATTTCCGACAATTTTAAGTTACGAAAAAATGTAATACATATTTATCTGTAAAATATGCATTCACTGCTCGATGAATGCCATTAACAAATCATTCCTATGGGACCATTTTAAGGACGAAGGGAAATATGACTCCAAATTTATTATGTGCACTTATTAATCCAAAGAGCGGGCGGCATAGCCATGTTATATGATTTTTCTAAAGGTTTCATGTATTTTTAGGTTTTTTTTTATTACCCGAGTACCCGAGTAACGCGGTTATTGAAAAAAATAATACTCGACTACCCGGGTACCCGGGACTAGTTATACGTATTGGCTCAAACATTAAAGATGAACCTTTATTTTGGCACTTATTAGCAATAATAATATGTGAGAATACGTGTTTTTAAGTTTACGATTAATCAACATTTTATTTTTTAATTAACTTTACCTATCATGTTTTACCCTATTTTATGAATTAAGTGTATTTTTAACTTGTATGTTGGGGTTTCGGTTTCACTTTACAGCCTGTTAGTTTTAGGTATAATATTCACGGTAAGAATAAAAATATACCTTGCCCAAAAAACAAAAATAAAACACAACTGGCCAAAATGGTAAATTATTGTGGAAACACTTTCCATTGTTTAAGCAAAATTGGTTAATAAATCTATAATATCTATAATTTGAATTTCGTTAAGAAAATAACATCAACAATTTTAATTCAAATATATTTTAAAAAACGTCCACCATTTTTAGTTCACCAAAAATAGTCTAATCACTTTCCACATGTTCATATTCCAATATGCTATTACATAAAAATAATTTTAAAATTACATTTACATATATACATTCGGTTTTGTAACATCGCATTTTGAAATATTGCTTATTGAAATATTTCGTTTTGAAATATCGAGTTTTGTACTCAATCTCGTACAATTTGAGTGAAAAAAAAAAAAATTTTTTGAAAATCTACAAAATGTTGCCGTAATAATTTAACAAATATTTTGAAACTGCCTGGATATTTAATAAATTTACAGATACATTTTGTTGTTTTTTGATGTAAATGCTTTCCTAAATTAATCTTTTATTGAGATTTTGCGATTCTACGTATGAGTTTAAACCGTCACAGATCGCTTTAATGACTCGCTATCTATAGATGACACTAAGATACTTGATAAGGACTGTCTCAGCGGTGTCAAGCAACATTTGCTATAGGAAAAGACAAATTTGGGAGATTGCAGGGGAAAATTATGATGATGGAATGAAATCTCGCCACCTCCCTCAATCTCCGGTGGAAAATAGTGGAGGAAAAGAGTGTAATAATACTAAATAATACAATAATTACTTTTACTATCAAGTCTTAAGTTGTGATTAACTGTATTTAAATATATTTTAAATCCAACTGCTACTAATTTATAATTTGTTTCAGGTATTAAATTTTTAATTCTTATTTAGCTCAAATACTTTATCAGCTAAAAGAAGTGGGGCGGGTTGTTTGTCGGGAATGATTATACGTATTATGTGGTTACAAATAGTAATTCTAATTACACTACATTAGTTAATGACAAATTTATAATCTAGTTAAGGATTAATTTTAATTCTAATCGAATAATAATATTATAAGGTTAAAAGAATTAAAACGGATTCAAATAATAAACTTTAAATTTTTAAGTTTAATTAAAATGGCTTGTTTATTTGTAAGGGCTAGAGGTAAAATATGCAGTTTCATATATTTAAATCTAATTACTCTTTGTCAATATTAATTTACAAGCTATTTCAGGAATTAAGTTCTATCTATCTTAAATATTTTTCAGATTAACAGAAGGAAGGTGTGGCTAAATTATTAATTCTTAATCTAATTTATAATTCAAGTTGGTTCGTTTAGCGACAGATTGTTAGAAACAGAATTGAATTATATAAGCGAAATTGAATTAAATTAAATTAAATTAAATTAAAGATTATAATTTATATAAATAAATTACTAATATAGAAATATTAAATTTTGGTTCAACTGAGATTGGGTTGCAACAAGTTTTTCCTGCCACCGTAATGGAGATAAGCCAACGGACATTATTTGGATTAACGGATATTATTTGAATTATATAATTATTAATTAATGCCATCTGTAGTTCTATATTATTACTAAAAACTATTATTTTCTCTTTAATTGTAACTAACGCCATCTAGGGATGGACATTCCTATTATAAAGAAAACCGAACGCGTTAATTGCTGTCAAAAACAGAAGATGAAATAAAAAGATTTTAATCGCAATAGAACCTTTGTACAAAAAGACGGTGTTTTATTTTTCGGTACCTTTAATTATTTTGCTTTGTGCTGAAGCGCAAACAATGGTGTTGGGGTATGTAAACTGGATTACGATATAAATCACAAACAAATCTTATGTTGGGTGGGGACGGATTATATTGAGTTTATTTTTAGAGATGCCGTGACAGTTCTGTTTGGGTCGTACTCGTAAACGACAGCTTACATACAGTTTATTTGGTATTTTGATGTAACGTTTCAGGATCAGCTTTAAGTAGACCATAGTAATTTGTTATTAATGGTCTTCGGGGTTATTGGTTTCCTTTTCCAGATCAGTAGAAAGCGGCAGATTGGTCTAAATTCTTGAGTGAATTTATATTTGATTTTGAATTTTAGTTAATATCTGATAACAGTGAATGCGAGCATCTTATAATTTTAATTGTAGGTTACTGATAATATTAATTATAATTTATTGCACGACAGCGCCCATTACAGATCAAACTCCTAGAATCTTAGTGGCAGATTTTGCTATAAATCTCTATGTAGTAAAGCTTGCACTAAATTATAGTTATAAGTAGCGACAGGGACCAGTAGGGAGGAAATCATGTGAATTATCAGTGGATTTCGATTATATTTATTAGCTTTAAGTCAATTTTAAATTAGTTTATGCAAAGATAATCACATATTAAAGATAATTCATTCAGTACTAAAATATGAGGTAAAAATAGGGTCCCCCCCCGATGCAATATATAGGGTTCCTTTGATATATACGTAAATATTTTGCATTAAAATTACGTGCAAATATTTAACCTTTATTGTGCCGGTTTCTAATCTACTACATGATATGCGAAGGTACCCCTTATAAAGAAATATAGAGGGGTTTTCTAGTCTTTTTTATTTTTTGTACTGAATGACTCATCTCTAATATACTATGATCTTTGGTTTATGGCTATTACATATTTATATATTTATTAAGTACACATTATTAAGTAGAATTTTGATTATGATTTGCAGAAGTGCTCAGGAGTCTGATTCACCAAACTAATAAATATTTATTTCAGGGTGCAGTTATAATTTTAATTTAATAAAATATAAGAGTAGATTAAAATTGTGTCGTAATTGTGTTACTAACTATTGGCTGCTTACGTATCTATAACCGGGTCAGTTTCTTTTATACTAACGAAACCTATCCAAATCCTCCTTATATAACAAGGTGTTCGGTTAGGCCCGGCCATTAAAAACTACGGGAGATCTTGCTTAAAGCTTGGTCGAACACTTCTGCCTTGCTAAAATCTTTATAGATAGTGTCAACCTGGGCACCTTTTTTTAAACAGGATTCCTTACCAATCTAAACAGGATCTTTTACCAATTTCTCAAAAAATTTAAGGATAACAGATAAAATGGCTATTCCTCTATAATCCGCAAGTAAATTTTTTGGCCTAAATTTAAGTACTGGGAATACATACGAGGGTTGGAGGAATACCAATGGAGGAAAATACCTTGCCTAAAGCTATAATTAAATAAATTAACTAAATGACCACCTAAGGCTTCGGAATAGAGAATCCACCCAAGTACTCGAGCAATTAAGTACTCGATAATTTTTGCTCATTTTTAAGTTCAATTATACGATTATATAAAACGTATCGATTTTATGTTTCTTAAAATATACAGTTTATATATTAGACCTTAGAATATAATGGACCGCCAGCAATGGCTTTTAACTGTCTCCAACATCTACAGCAAAAGGTAGCCTTGTGGCTGATCCAAAAAATAGAGAAATCATAAATTGCTATAGTTACAATAGTTACCGGATCGGTCACAAGGCTACCTTGCGCTGCAGATGTTGCAAATAAGCTATTTTCCAATTTTATATGGACACATCCATTATGTTCTATGGTCTAAGAAGGTTTATATTATAATAAAAATTATACAATATGCTATTTCTTAAAAATATAAAAATTGCTACAGCTGCTGTTCAGTGATAAAAATATATATTTAAATTACCTAATCTGTAAACACAAACCACAAAACCAAAAATAAAATTGAAGAAACCCTGCCTTAATATACGAATTTCGTTGTTATTAATAAAACGTTAGCTTGCTCGAGAAAATTATTTAAAATAAAAAATTAATTAAAATTTAAATTTGGTAAGTATTTTTAACTAACTTTAAATAAATAAACAGATAAGTAATGTGCTCAATGTAATGAAGTAAGATTTTTTCATAAATTCATTTATTTTCCTTTCATGTTAAAATAGACCCATTGAAAATCTTTAACCTGACGATATAATCACGAAAATCTGGTGTATGGGAACATTTCCGAAAAGTAGACAATAGTGAATCCATATGTGAGTTCAACAACGTATACGTGAAATTTGTCCTAAGTTGCCTTAAGTTGTCCTAAGTTGTCCTAAGTACGTCCTAAATTTTTTTATATGTGTTGTAATAAATGTTTCATTCTTGAGAAAATCCTAGGAAGCGGCCACCAAAATGTCCTTTATACTAAGTTGTCATAAGGTCTTAACTATAGGATTTTCTCAAGAAAATTCGGAAAATCATATTATATTCGATGTATCATATGATATTATGGCAAACATGGTTGTCCTGAATACCCTAATCTAATCCCTTACTTTTTTCAAAAGTGAAATATTTTTTGAATAGTTAAGACCTCATTACAACTTAGCATAAAGGACATTTTGGTGGCCGCATCCTAGGATTTTCTCAGGAAAATTCGGAAAATCATTTATACATTCGATAAAACATTCAAATTCATATTAAACACGGGTGTCTTAGTTTTAAAAAATGATCTTATTTCTAAATTTGTTCTGTTAGAGTAATTAAACTTCACCATGATTTTTATTATTTCAAAATGAATTAAATAAATTCATAATAACGAAACCTTTATACCAACACATATAAAAAAATTTAAGACATACTTAGGACAACTTAGGACAACTTAAGGTAACTTCGGACAAATTTCACGTACGTGTTCAACAACAACTGTGGAGAAATTATGCAATGTAAAGAAAGCAATACCACTGGAATGAAAAACCATCTTAAGAAACACGGAATTGAAATTTCATATATACTTAGTATTGTTATCATTAACGAAGCAGGCACATCAACAAAGAGTAAATTAAATGAAATTATTTTTGATATGTTAGATATTCGACAAATGTGCCTCTAAAGATGGGTTTTCGTTTAAATCAATTGCTCAATCTGAGGCTATTAAAGGTTTCATAATGAGTCGAAATTGTAATATGCCTAGAAGTGCAGCCTACAGAAGCAGAAGTGTATAATAGAATTTTATAATACAAAAATAGAAGAATTAAAACAGGATATTACGAATACAGTTGAACGTAAAAACAAATTTTCTGCAACAGGATATTAGTACAAGCGATATTATATGGATGTAACACTTCATTCCGACACAACGCAACATGTTCTTCG
This sequence comes from Tipula helvola, assembly GCA_963556165.1. Taxonomy (NCBI): domain Eukaryota; kingdom Metazoa; phylum Arthropoda; class Insecta; order Diptera; family Tipulidae; genus Tipula; species Tipula helvola. Next base: position 166,439,584 of record OY744483.1, on the reverse strand, counting down.
TTTGGTTCCTATTGTGGGAACTGGGAAGTTTGGATGAGGAGAAAACTTTACGGCTGGTTAAAAAAAATGGCGAGTTTTCTATTGATTTGAGTGTCGACGTTGTACCCTCTACACAAGATGGTGCAGTCGTGATGGTAAAGTATATATGAACAGAAAATCGAAGCTATCAGTCAACCTTGCTTGAAGATCAATTATGGAGCCTCAGATAATAAAGATAAATTTAATGACGGGAGCCTTAGTGAAGATGATGATAGAAAAAACATTAAAAGTAATTTTTATATTGATGGTATGTGGCATAAACTTCGAACCATTTAATGAAGCATCGTAAACTATTTTACAACCACAAGTTAGTACGGCTTTGGTTATTTGATGAATTGGTTTAATACCAGCAAAATCATCAAATTGTTTAGAAAATCTTCGAGTAGTAATTTATTTTAGTAAAAGCCCATGAGCAAAAAGAACTACAACTACTTAAAAACGGTTCATCAGGACAATCGATTGCTTCAATAAATCTCTAAATGAATTTGGAGCCATCGAATTTGATACGAAGGTTTTAGAAATTCTTAAGGAAGTTTTGATGATACTTGAACCTTTGGAACTCGCAGTTTTGGAGCTTAGTAAATATGGGTCAAACTAGTTGATTGCCGAGGGAGTATTTACTAAATTACAAGAAATAAATACAAAGTTGTTGATTGAGATGCTAGAGGTATTAAAGAATCGTTATATTGCATGGAGGCAAAAAATTGTAGCTTCCCTTTTGCTCTTTTTCCAAGCTATATAGTCTATTCAGACCATAAAAATAATGAACATTTAGTGTATTCGTCCAAATCAGAAATAAATTGTTTGGCAAAAAATCAGTTTGATCTACTTTTCAGGAATCTTCAACTCCAAACTATTGGTCAATAATTATCAGAATCAAATAGCATGCAAGATCAGGGAGAAATGAAGGTCGGACAAGAAAATGAATCATCATATACAGAAATGGAAGAGCCCTAGGTTTAGTTTCAATTTAAAAGAAAAATTTGAAGGCGAAACTAAACGATATGAAAATTTTAGAATCTACAGGAATACGTAGAGAGAAATTGGATTTACTTTTTCGAGCCTTTCCGAGCGAATTTTTTCTAGACTAGAGTTTACTCAATTTTAATAATTCAAGTATACAAAATAATTTGTTGAATTTTTTTATTAAACAATGAGCGCAGTTTCTTTGTATATCGACTATTTCTTACCCGACGGATCGGATTAATTTGATTCAATTCTTTTGCTGCGCTTAAATCGCTTTTACTATACACAAAAGGAAATATATTATTATTGCTAATTTTGATGCAACATATTGCATTTTTGCTCTGTTACAACAAAATCAAATTTGTTAGCGCAACTTTTGAGTGTAAATTTCGTTTGAGCATATACTGTAAAAGTATATACAAACAACTTAACTACCCCAATTTCGTTAAGGAATTTAAATTATCAATCATTGATATGCACGTGTAACAAAACTCACTCAATTTAAATATATTTTCACTCAATTTTTTTTGGATAAAATCACTCACATTTATTTATTGGTATTTCACACAAAGCTTTTATTCAAACTTAATATTTCCACATTCAGTTCATTTAAATTGTCTTGTATTGATGTGTGTTTACGGTACACACAAAGAAATAAACCGCACCAACAACCATAAACCACATGAGAATAAAATAAAATACAAAATATTTGCATTGTTTAGAATACTTTTATAAATTTAGAATTTAGTACAATACACTTTCGCTATTATTAAATAAATAAATTTCGCGTTGTTACTTAAACAACATTTTGTGACATTCTGTTATAAAAAAAATTTCATTTTTCTTATATTGTGCGACTGATTGACGTACTTGTACAATTTTTCTTTTTCCTTTTCTTATCCTTATGTACTCAAATATACGTATATGCGTACCCTTAGGAAAATTTTTGTATACAGTATATCGATAAATTGGAGGGTGGTATCAATCTATATACATAATATTGAGTTACTATTTTCCCAAACCATAAAATGTTTGCGTATTATGTACGATGTAGATGCTACACACAAATGTTCAATGAAATTGAGAGATATGCAACAACAAAAAAAAACTATAATTCATCATTTTATGTGTGCAAGTGTGTAATAAGCGCGCGCTTTTCATATGGGGAGACTATACGATTTGTTTTTTTTTAACCAAGAATGTAAAAGATTAGCTGGCGACAAAATATAAATATATACAAACAAGAACCACATACAGGATATCTTATAAATCGAACAAAATTTATGTAAAATAAATTAAATATTTTCAATCATGTAAAAAAAAAAAAATTTATTTCCTGTTTTCTTATGTTTCCGTTTCTCTTATTATTCACCGATGTACTTGGGATGAATATAACGAATAACATACAATAATACCAAATACATGAATGTAATATTCACGCGATAAACGGGTACAAAAATTAATTTCTTTCGTATTTGGCATGTGTGTAATGTGAAGATGGGTATATGTGTATATAAAATCTAATATACGCGACAAAATTATTCGTTCAAGACGATGATAATATTGATGATGGCGGTTATTGTATTATTATACTGTTATAAAAAAAATTCGATTAGGATAATTCACAATTACAACAAAAACGTACAGTAACATCAAAATATTATTTTCAATTTTCTGATAATGTAAAGTACATATGTATATATACTCGTGTATTGGATCATATATTTAGATATATGATTGAGATGATTTTCATAAAATTTTTATTCAATTATGAAATGCTTGTTATTTATTATGTGCACAAATTAGGTAATATTAGGAGCTTTGACTCATTTCCCACTCGATTACCAGTTATTTAATTATTTAAACTTTTTTTTTTACCATAAAGCTGTTTGCCAAATCCACCCAGATTAATATTCACTGTAACGTTAAATTTTAATAAATGTTTCCTATTAAAATGGACTTTTACCCAAAAACCAAACAAAAGCTTTTAACCAAAATGGACCAAACAATAATTACATAAAAAATTACTCGAAAATCCTTAAAGTAAATTTTCTTTTTATTTTTGATTATGTATATTGTTATGTTCTGCTTGTAATCTTTCGCCATAATATTTGGAAAAGTCCTTTATAATATTTTGATGAGAAATTGGGTTGGGCAAATTTCTATAATCATTAAATTAAACTTTTTTTTTTTTTTTTGGAAGAAGATTTCTTGTTTACATGAAAGATTACAATTCCAGTACTAATAAATTGTATGGCAAACTGTAATATAACGCATGACTTTCAATTTTAGATAATACTTATGTTGTCTTCCGTTGTACACAACGTTGACGTTTTATGTCAATAAATATATGTATAAAGCGTAGGAAGAAGGGACATTTTTTTAGACTGTGTGTATATATATGTAAATAAAAGGGAGCTTATTATCGAATCAATACATTTACTACACATATGTACATACCTAGATAACAACAAAAAAATGTCGATATCGTATATGTTTTATAAATAAGGCGGACATGAATCATAAAATAAAATAAAAAACTTTAGTAATTTTATACACAACTAAAAATAAAAGTAAGGGATTTTATTTGTGTATTGTTTGTATCGAGTTTGAAATAGAATGAGGGTGGATCGAAATCCCTATATATATAGCTATGTATGTACCTAATATATCCACGCATATATTTCACAAAAAAATGAAATCTAAGAATGTCCAATTTATATTGACATGACATCCGAACACATAAATAAACAAAATTGGAAATAAATAAAATGGTTGATTAGAAATTATGTTGTATGTGCTTTGCAGATTGATGGGTGGAGATTATAGAAATATCGAACAACTTTTTTTTTTTATTGAATTGGAAACCATATACGATTATGTATGTATATAGATGCGGATGATCGATTGTTATTAACACGCATTTTTTGTATTTATTATATTTGATTAGAATATATATATATGTGAAATTTAACACATGAGTTATTATATAAAATTACACAATGTATTTCATTTAATTTGACAGCTTTGCCTGTTTATTAGGGTATTATATAAAGGTATTGAGTTGAGAGGTTACTAGCAGTTTTATATGTTATACATTTTTAATGACTCAATAAAACGCCACCACATAGAAAGTGCTAACCAGAAATCATTCGGTAAATAAATAAATATTACCGCAGAATTGCCTTTGTAAGGCTCGTGTCAAATTATTTAAACTTTACTCCAAATTTTGTTATTTTACCATATTCTCAAAATGTATTTATTTTTCAAAAACTAAGAAGCTTTTTTGTATTTTTTAGTGTGCTTTACGAGTTTGCCATGCTTATTTGGATATATATATATATATATATATATATATATATATATAATATATTATATATATATATATATATATATATATATATATATATATATAAATATATATATATATATATACATATATTATATATATACATATATTATATATACTATTGTATTCATATGTATTTATGCAGTATACATTTTTAATGCAACGCCACACAAACCTCTTTAAAAATGATATAAATAAAAATCTTTTTGAAACTATTAATTTTTATTTAGTTAGCTTAATTATTTGGCTTTATATTCAATAAAAAAAATTTTTAATTTTAATTCTAGGAAAAATTATAGATGATTTAATGTTATACAAAATTATTTGTGCATACAAATTTCTATTCATAATTATTTGTGCACATTAAAAATTAACCTAAACAAATAGTAAATTAATTAAAATTTAATTTTTTTTTGCTAATTAAATAGTGATTTAGTCAATTAAGATTTGTATGCCCTTGTTTAGATTTTATTACTTCTCTTTGATATCTCGCAAGTGGTCCAGATTTGTTGATAAAATCTCGTGGAACCTTATCGCTTATGGTTTAATTAGCAGCCTTCTATAAATGTTCGGTCTTACTATATCGTGACTATGATCTTTCGCTTTCATTTAAATCCTCGCAAGTTTAAATCGGAACTCTACCTTGGTGGTGGTTACTAATTATATTCAATTAATATTCTAAAATGTTGAACAATTTCTCAGCAATGTTTCTTGTTGTGCAAGGGAACATTACTGAGCTGAACGGAAAATTGAGCTCGGAATAATTTATCATTAACTAGGAATGTTACCTCATTTATTAAAAAAGAATTGAACATTGACCTTGAATAATTGGAGTTTATGAAACATACACCCAAACGCAATATGATTTATCGTCCAAAAAAATGTGTTCGTCATCGTATTCATACGTCCATTCAAATCTAGAGAACTAAGTATCTATGCCTAAATTTGTGCATTTTCGCGTTAATTTCATAATATGGAAGACATTTTTTGATAACATTAATTTTGGGTATTAAATAGGGTAAATACTACTTCTGATAGTTACTCTTGCGGGAGGAATAAAAGGTTAAGCGGCCCTAGAAACTGTTCAAGCCCAAAGCAAAGCTGAATTCAGGTTTATTGAATGAGGTAACAATAATTAATGTTAATAAATTAGTCCGCCCCCAATTTGCTCTTCAGCGCAATAATGTTCCCATATGTAAGAAGAATCATTGCTGAAAAATTTTACAAATTTTTTGAATATAATTAGTTACCAGGACAAGCGCCGAGTTCCGATTTAAACTTGAGGGTGTTAAAATGAACGCGTAAGATCATAGTCACGATATAGTAAGACCGAACATTTATAGAAGGCTGCTAATTAAACCATATGCGATAAGGTTCCACGAGATTTTATCAACAAATCTGGACCACTTGAGAGATGTCAAAGAGAAGTAATAAAATCTAAACAAGGGCATACAAATCTTAATTGACTAAATCACTATTTAATTAGCAAAAAAAAATTAAATTTTAATTAATTTACTATTTGTTTAGGTTAATTTTTAATGTGCACAAATAATTATGAATAGAAATTTGTATGCACAAATAATTTTTTATAACATTAAATCATCTATAATTTTTCCTAGAATTAAAATTAAAAATTTTTTTTATTGAATATAAAGCCAAATAATTAAGCTAACTAAATAAAAATTAATAGTTTCAAAAAGATTTTTATTTATATCATTTTTAAAGAGGTTTGTGTGGCGTTGCATTAAAAATGTATACTGCATAAATACATATGAATACGATATATATATATATACATATATATATATATATATATATATATATATATATATATATATATATATATATATATATATATATATATATATATATATGTATATATATATATATATATATATATATATATATATATATATATATATATATATATATATATATATATATATATATAAGTTACGAATTTCAATTCGGAGCGATTAAAAAAAATGAAATTTATTTCGATCTTTTCTCTTACAATTCCAAACTAAAACTAAACTTAAATATAACAGAAATTTCTATATTCGAAAATCTGTAGTAAGCAGATTTTTTATGTTACTCTATTTTTTATATTAATAATTTTGTTGTAAGCGATTTTAAATAATCTAATTACAAAGGAATTTAAATGATTAAATTACGAATAATTATGTGGGAAACTAAATAGCACGTTGCAAATGAAATTAAAGTCACGTTGTACAGAATCAGCATTTTTATAACTAGGCTAGTGCTCCTAGTCGTTAACTTATATATATATATATATATATATATATATATATATATATATATATATATATATATATATATATAAATATATATATATATATAGATATATGTATATACACTGCGCCAATTAAAAAACGGAACAGAAATTTTCTTCGAAAAAATACCCAGATTTGAACGCTTGTATCTTGGTGAAACACCACATTTCAAAAAAAAAATTTTGTTTCTGGTTGAAGGAAATTTAGTTTTCTTTTCGATACTGGAAACCGTTTTATTTTATTTTGTTTTTTTATGACTTTCTTGAGTAAAACAAAAGGTATCTAAAAAAAAAATTTTTTTGCTACTGTTTGAAACTGTAAACGAACTTGCTCGATATTTCATTCAAAAATCCAAATCGGGAATTTTTTTAGAGAATTTAGAAACCTTGCAAAATGATGCTAGGAAAATTTCTGTGCGGCCATTCCTTGTCGAGTTATTGCCGTTTTAGAAAAAGCGTATCAAAAATCGTAGAAGTAAATTTTTTTATCTTGTAAACTTAGCACTCTACGATAAAATGTTAAGTCACTTTAACACTAAGACTTTAACACACTAAAACTTCAATAACTCAACAAGGAGTGGTTGCACAGAAATTTTCCTAGTATCATTTTGCAAGGTTTCTAAATTCTCTATAAAATGGCTGATTTGGATTTTTGAATGGAATATCGAGCAAGTTCGTTTACAGTTTCAAACAGCAGCAAAAAAAAATTTTTTTTAGACACCTTTTGTTTTACTCAAAAAAGTCATAAAAAACAAAATAAAATAAAACGGTTTCCAGTATCGAAAAGAAAACTAAATTTCCTTCAACCAGAAACAAAATTTTTTTTTTGAAATGTGGTGTTTCACCAAGATACAAGCGTTCAAATCTGGGTATTTTTTCGAAGAAAATTTCTGTTCCGTTTTTTAATTGGCGCAGTGTATGTATAATATATATACAGCGATTCCATACGAAAACGATCACGAGTTATCCTGACCCCTTTAGATTTTTATGAAACTGTCTAGAAATGATCTATATATCAAATAACCCGACACGTATTAGTTTATTTCCTGCTGCGACTCTGTTATTTGAAACAGGAGCGTACGGCGTTTTACGTTTTTTCTAATTTTTCTGAAAAATTCTAATTTTTGGAGGCCTCTGTCGCGAGAACCACTTAACCGATTTTAACAATTTATATCTCAAATGAAAGGGAATGATAGGATCTTATAAATAGCGGTACAATTTTAATTTTAAAGAAATTCGATCTTAAAGAAAAAACGTGTTATTTTGGAAAATGTGATTTACCGTTATGTTGGACTTAAACGAGTTATCGATTTTTTAATTTTTTTTAAAGTTTATTCATTTTGTAAAGAAACTTTGTAACTAAAGAACCAAACATAAATCAACAATTCTTAATCAGGAAATCGCATTATTGGCGCAGAAATTTTATGAGGATGACGATATAAGTTCGATGTGTGCTGGGAAACGAGATTTCAAGGCCATATCATCAGATGGGGTTATTGAAACAAAGCATCGTAGGCTGGTTCTTTAATTTGAAGGAGATTTATCAAATATTTAAAAAAAAACTATCCAAATATAAAAATTGGATTTTCTTGTTTTGCTGCACTTCGTCCAGGGCACTGTGTATTAACGAACTCTAGCGATACACATAGTATTTGCGTCTGCATATATCGTCAAAATATTAAACTTATGGTTAATAAAATATAATCTATAAACATTCTATCACACGAAGAAGGAAGTTATCAAGATCTTATTTCGCAGATTATATGCGCTATTCCAAGCACATCATGCTATTTAAACGAATGTACAACCTGCCCGGAAACCGATAATGTTCGTGAGGAATTATCTGCAAAATTTCTACAAAATTAGTGATAGAAGGTAGATCAATGCACCATGGAAACTATAACCATATCATCATTGGCTGTCACAGATAAACTGGGGAGCAATTGCATAATATAGTACTCCATTCGTTTATTGCAAAACAACAAGCAGATTACCTAAAATATATAAAATCCAATGCAACAACTGATGAATATATTGTTATATGTGACTTTTCTGATAACTATTCATTTGTAGTTCAGGATGCGGTTCAAGGATTTTATGGGTCCAATGCTCAATGTACAATACATCCGTTTGCAGTGTATTATAAAAACGGAGAAAGCAGCCATACGATGAAAAATGATAGCAGTTTGGAATTCACAAGCTCGATAGCTCCATATATCTGAGGCAACTAAACATAATCATGTAGCTGCGAGATTGTTTATTACCGGCCTAGTTAATTTTATAAACGAAAAATTACTGCACGTTAAGAAAATTTCCTTCTTTTCCGATGGATCCGGGGCTCAGTACAAAAACGAAATGAATTTCTATAATCTATGCAATTTCAAGGAGGACTTCGATATGGAAGGAGAATGACTTTTTTTTGCAACTTGCCGTGGAAAAGAACCTTGTAATCCATTAGGAGGATTTCTCAAGAGTAATGCTGCTAGAGCGACTTTACAAAGACCTTTTGAAAAACAAATAACTAAGCCACGTGAACTTTATACGTGCAAGGCAAAAACTTTTTGATATTGAGTAATTAACAATTAATTTATGGTTTTATTGCATTGCAAAAAGTGGCTGAATTGAAGAATTAAAAAAAAAAAATAATTAAAATTATAATAAAATTATCGAAGGAACAGTTTGAATAGATTTTCTTAAATTTTGGTTTAAAATATTAAGATCTTGATACATTCAAAAAATCATATTTTAAAAATTAAAGGTACCACTCGCGTTTTTATTTCTTTAGTTTCTTACAAAATGAATAAGCTTTCAAATTAAAAAATCGATAACTCGTTTAAGTCCAACATAATGGTAAATCACATTTTCTAAAAAAACACATTTTTTCTTTAAGATCGAATTTTTTTAAAATTAAAATTGTACCGCTATTTATAAGATCCATTCATTCCCTTTTATTTGAGATATAAATTGTTAAAATCGGTTAAGCGGTTCTCGCGACAGAGGCCTCCAAAAATTTCAGAAAAATTAGAAAAAACGTAAAACGCCGTACGCCCCTGTTTAAAAGAACAGTGCCGCAGAAGGAAATAAAAAGATACGTGTCGAGTTATTTGATATATAGATCATTTTTGGAAAGTTTCATAAAAATCTAAAGGGGTCAGGACAAAATTCGCGTTTTTTTGATCGTTTTCGTATGGAATCGCTGTATATATATGTAAATTAAAAAAAGAAAACAGCAGTAAACTACGTTCCCTCCTATATGCACTACGTAAACTTTACATAGAACAAATTCAGAAATAGTCGGTGGATTCCATTGTAGAACCCTTATTTATTTATTAGTATTATTATTGTACACGTTTTCACCCACTCCACTTTGAGCCAAAGCTTAGTCGTAATAGTAGTGCACTAAATTTATCAAAAATAAACTGCATGATACAGGTAAATGTTAATATTTAGCAAATATGTGAAATTTGTTATGTCAAATATGAATGTACCAAATTTGAAATGTTAGGCTACGAAAACGTTACTGAAAACTTTTTGTTAGGTTTATCCAGAATTTGTAGGCTACAGTAAAGATCCCAATACCTACTATTAGAGCCATCTAGGGCATCGAATTTTGGCCAAAAAGTAATTCCAGAATTTTCTAATTCAAATGTTCTCGATTTCGGAATTCCGGAATTAAAATTATTTAAAAAATATAATTATATTAAAAAAACTTAAAATTTTACAAAAAGCTAGCAAATTTGTTTTATTTCGTTTAAAATATTAGATATTTTTATAATCATTGCTATGTACGAACGATACTAAATCGCAGTTACAAATACACAATTTATAGAATTAAAGGACTTACACAATTTTAAAAATTAAAAAAAAATATAGAATTTATAAAGTTTATAGAATTTGTAGTAATTATATGTATATAAATTCCATAAAATCTACAAATTCTATAAAGTTTAAAAATTGTATCAATAATACAAAATTTTTAAATTTTGTAGATTCTTTGTGTTCTATTAATTGTTTCAAGTGTGTCTGTTTTATAAATTCTTCAAATTCAAATTTACTAAATAAAAAAATTTCGAAAAATCCTATAAACTTCGAAAAATTCCGCGAATTCAATATTTTCTATAAATTTTATAAATTCTATAAATGCTTTTAATAATTCTATAAATCCTATGCATACAGTTTTAAAATTCAGTAAGTTCTTTACATTCTACAAATCTCATAAATTCTTCAATTCTTAGAAATTCGATAAATTCTATAAATCTTAAAAGTCCAATAAAATCTATAAATTTTAAGTCTGTAAATATTATAAATCCTAATATGTTTTTAAAACCTATAAATTTTTTAAATTTTATAAATTCTTTAAATGTTACAGATACTATGGGTTCTATATATTATTCAGGTCTGTCAGTTCTATAAATTCTACAAACTCAAATTTGACATATTTACATTCTACATGTTTCTAAAAAAATTTTAATTTTATAAATTTTATAAATTCTTTGAATTTTGTAAATTGAGTAAATTCTGTAAATCCTATAAATTCTATGAATTCTATAAAGTCTAAAAATCCAATAAATTTTTTAAATTCTATTAATCCTATAAGTCTGTATATTTAATAAATCCAATATATTCTATACATTTTAATATGTATTATACTCCTACTCTATACATTTTGAAATTTTGTGAATTTTATGAATTCTATAAAATCTTCAAATTCTATAAAATTTATAAATTCTATAAATTTTATCAATAATATAAATTCTTTAAATTTTGTAGATTTTTTGTTTTCTATTAATTATTTCAAGTGTGTCTGTTTTATAAATTCTACAAACTTAAATTTTATATGTTTTATAAATACAAAAATATTGAAAAATCCTATAAACTTTAACATTTCAACATTTCATTTCACTCAATAATTTAGTTAAAAGTTCTATAAATTCTATGTAAAGTTTAAAAATTCAGTAAGTGCTTTAAATACAAAAAATTTGTTTCTTTCTTATAAATTCTGTAAATTCGATGAATTATACAAATTTCACAAATTCTCTAAATTCTACAAAGTCTATAAATGTTATAAATTCTAATATATTTATAAACTTTATTAATTTTATGAATTTGATAAATAAATTCAAAGAATCCTCTAAATAAAATAAACTCCACAAATATTATACATTTTTAAATTTTAAAAATTCAATGGGTTCTAGGAATCGTTTCAAGTTTGTCAGTTCTATAAATTCTATACACCCAAATTTTACTTATTCTAGAAATTCCATAATTTTTATAAATTCTATAAATCTTACAAATTCAAAAATTTCGATAAATCCTAAAAACTTTAATAATTCTATAAATTTTATAAATTTAATAAATTCTATGAATAATTCTCTAAATCCTATGCATAAAGTTTTAAGATTCAGTAAGTTTTTTACATTCTACAACTCTCATAAATTTTGTAAATTCGAGAAATTCTATAAATTTTTAAAGTCCAATAAATTTTATTAAGTCTGTAAATATTATAAATTCTAATATGTTTCTAAAACCTATAAATTCTATAAATTTTATATGTTATAGATTCTATGGGTTCTATAAATTATTCAAGTTTGTCAGTTCTATAAATTCAAATAATTCTAATATTTCTAAAATTTTTTTAATTTTTATAAATTTTATAAATTCGATAAATTCTGTAAATCTTATAAATTCTATGAATTCTGTAAAGCCTAAAAATTCAGTGAGTTGGTTAGATTAGTTCGAGTGGCACAGAATTTATATCCTACACCCTTACTGAAACCATTTAGCTTGAAGTTTAATTGCTGCGATAAGACTCCCCAGAATAACTAATGATACTAAATTGTAGTTACAATTAAATGCTTGTTGAAACATTTATTTCCCTACTCACTCCTTATAAAATGAATGCGATAAAAAAATCGGAAACATTTTTAAATATAGATTTAATTGCTACTGCAAGTTAGTACCTTTTTTACAATTGGCAATTATTTAAATCAAGCGTTTCCTGTTTTTCTGGTTTAACTCATTGAACCTTCAATTGTGTCATTTAGGCTAGAATTTTGATGGCGATTCCCGCTGCTAAATACGCTCTTTCAGCCTCGCAGGGCACTAGCATCGCCCCAAAATTAAAGTACTTTTCGAAACGCAAAAACGTATATCACGGGTTTTGATATATTTTAGCTAATGAAATAAAAAAATAAAATGTTTTCTGAATTTATTTCTTTGTCGCACTCGTTTCTTGGTCGCTTTATACGGGACTGTATAGTTATTACGTACTAAATACCTTTTTTTAGTTTATAAACTAAGAAACAATACAACACTTACTTGGCAGTTGTATTTTAGAGACGAATTAAATTAAATATGTAAATGCATCAGATAATCTTCAGGAACGATCATTTATTGTTCCGTAATTCATTTATTAGGTGTCATATCTTGGTGAAAAGAAAAGAGAACTCCTCTAAAACTTCCAAAAGTAGCCCTCTATATTTTGATCAGCTCCCTTAATTGACCACTTTTTGCCACTCTATGAAATATTACGTATAATTGTTTGCTACAATTGTAGGAAATATTTCTTTTTAGCCTGACTTTGGATTTTAAAACTTTTAGGTTGTTTTATTCCTTAAACTAACTACCTCCTGATCAACAGTTCTGGCTTCCTTGAATATTGAATTTAAAGAAGTTTCCCTGTATATATTTTTTTAGTATCTACAAGACAGACTGTAATTACCCAAAATTATTTTGAATTTACTTAAACTAATGTTAAAAATAGAAATTCATTAATTCCGGAATTAATGTTTTCAATTCCTAAATAATCGAAACCAAAATATTGGCTGGATGCCCTACCGTCAGCTATCGCAATCGGAGCACAATTACAGATTATTGAGAAAAAAAAAATCAATGATGTAATGTTTGTCATCATCATCATTATCATATAAATACATACAATTGGAGTGTCTACACTAATTTATATAATTTAAATAATACTGGTTTACTCAAAAATCAGCAAAATAGATTTGCTGAAACATTAGATGATAAGTAGATTAAATAGTTTGCCGTTTGCTTGAAGGTGTTAAAACAAAAACCTACTATTAGTACTATTGTACAATTGAAAGCCATTGGTGCTTCAGAACTTAATCTTCCGGGGCGTAATATATTCTCTGAAGGAATCCTACCTACCAAAAATTGGATAGAGGCTACACTATCTCTGCCTAAATCAACATCAACAAAGCAGATGCATGATGCAAAAATGTCTGGATTTTTATAAACGATTTTTATCAAATCTCAATGATTCTCTTGCCCCAATATATACCTAGGTCACCGTAGAACAAAAGACCAAGTTTAGTTAGGCAAGTGAATATGCAGTATTGCGTTTGAAGAAGCTAAATTAAAACTAGTGTCAGCTAATTTACTATCTTTTCCAAATAACACCAAATATTGTTTTGCTACAGATAGTTCTAATATTGCTCTTGGTTTCGTACTTCAGCAATATGATCATAAACTTTGTTGCTGAAAGCCATTGGCATTTTATTCTAAAATATTACAACCCACCTCGACCCGTAATTCAGCTTTCGATCGTGAATTGCTCGAAATTTACCTATCTGTAAAATATACTAACGGATACGATTTATTAATACTAACGGATCACAAACATCATCGAACGAAGTCCTCGATAATAAACAAGGACATTGAAATTTATCGCCAAATTCGCAAATAACATCAAGTACATAGCAGGAACATCAAACATAGTAGCAGATTATTAGAGCACTTCCGAAATGGCGGAATGTTTTTTTTTTTTTTCTAAAGCTGAAGCTCAAAAGTCTAAAATCTATAGGCATATAAAATCACCTATTGGAAAATTTCAACTTTCAAACTACAGATTTTAAAAAATTCCAATGGATCTAGTAGGGTCACTACCATCATCTAAAGGATTTTGAAACCTTTCAACGATACACCAATTAAAGTTAGCCCGATTTCGACTATTATTAAGGCTTTTATCGAATAATATGTCGCACGTTTTGAGTGTCCGCTAGAAATTACTTATGAGAGAGGATCACAATTTCAGTGTCATTTGCTTAAAGATTTGTTAAAAATCTTAGGTAGTGATAAAGTTCCGAATCACAGCTAATGATTCCGAAAGAAATGGATTAATCGAGCAACTTAAAGATTCGCTAAGAGCTCGGAGTATTTTGAAAAAGCGGAAACACGAGCTCCATTTCGTTTTATTAGGCATAAAAACAGCGATAAAAGATGATATTAAATGTAGTGTGGCAGAACTTATTTACGAACAAACTATTGGAGTTCCAGGTGCCATTTTGTAAAAAAATCAAAACCAATTTGAGATAAGTTTACATTCCTACAGCTATTGAATGAACAAATTCTAATATTGAAGCATACACCACCAAGGATCCCTAACGATTCTTATATTTACTTAATTGATTCCCTCAAGGACTGCGAATATGTTTTCAACAAAATTGATAGATTACGTATTAGACTAAAACATCCCTACGAGGGGCCATTGAAAGTCATACGACATCTAAGAAAAGACTTCATTATAGATGTCAATGAAAAACACCAGAGTATTGGATCCGCTAAATACTGATTCATAATAGTCAGCCATTTTTTCGCCACAACTGAAAGGTCAATGATGGGCCCATCTTGGTCCTCAAGCATTAGGGTTATATTTCATGCAGACATGATACCTATTATGCTTTTATATAAGTTTGACTTATCATGCTTTATAAAGGATAGTTTTTTGTGAATATCTTCGCGCCAAGACTGCCGAAACGCGTCCTGAATATTCCTCGTTGTGGTTGATCAGAGTGGAGGTAAAAATGTGGGGTGCCTTCCTCTGCCTATTTCTAACGTAATTCCTTAGTTTAATTAGACTTACAATATTGTCTGGCAGAGCATATTCACTTATCTCACAATAAGGAACGAATTTGTTAAATGCTTTAGTAATGATACTAGGGAAGCTTGACACTCTTTGGTTGATGTCCTCGGTAGACAGTATCTCACACTCATTTGACGGAGCAATTTTATAATGTACAAAGTGCCTAAAGCCATCCCAATCCGCAATTTATATATCCGGGACCTTAATCCTATCCGTTTGATGAAAAATATTTAGTTTTTCGAGAATGTCAAACACAATCGGCAAATTGTCTGAACAGATTTCGTGTAATACCTCCATGTATTGTCCTCCACATGAATATTTTTGGATGTAGCGATATCCAGTACTGCCTCACATCGAGTGCACCCAGGGCGAAAAAGAATACGGATATCGTTTGCTTCGCAGTACCGTTTGTGTTTGAACTATAACACTTCCAAAGAGAATGTTTGGCGTTGAAGTCCCCACAGAGCATCAATTTGTTTGCAAGTCTGAGAAATCAAGCAATGTCAGCCGACAATATTTTTCGAAAATTTACGGCCGTTAGCAGAAATGAGTTTTCTCCCGGCCCAATGTGTCGCAATAAAATTTTCGTTAACAAGAGCTTTTGGGTTTGAATGTAATATGTCCTTCCGGATCAAAACTACCCCGGAACCCCGTGGCTTTGAGTCGGTTCTGTATATCAAAAAATTTGCTATTTTTAGACTTTGGCACGCCGACAATCTAGTTTCGTTGAGACAAGCAAAATAAGGATTTTGAGCTTTTAAAAGAAACCTCAATTTCTGACGACGAGTGACGTTTACTAAACTGTTGAAATTTAAGGCTAAAACGTTTACTTTAAAAGCTGCTGAGAAAGACCTAAAAACTCGCCTAGTTCGCCTATGACGTTACCCGAGCTATCGTTCGGCTGAGAGTATCCAGGTGGACTATTAAAATTAAAAACAGACCGGATGTTTTTTCTGAAATGATTAGAGAATGAAACTCCTGGTTTAACAAAATTTGATTTAAACGAATTGCCTTCAGCCCATTTGTCTGTTTTTAAATTTGATTTTAAGTTTTTGTTCTTATTTCGCTTACTCAGAGATACTGCGACCCCCTGACATCCGGAAAAACTTGCGACGTGCGTAGTTCGCACGGACATGAGTACCGGCACACTTTACATATCGGAACCCCATGTCACAGGCTAATGCAACATGTCCAAACGCCTGACACTTTCGACATTGTGTCACCGGCTGCTTTCATTTTGTTTCCCAAATAATTTTGTATCCGCAACAAGCTCCAAATACTACGATTTCCGAGTATTTTGTGTTGTGTTCAAATGATACCGTGAAGCATGGAAGTTTGACCTGCTTCTCCTTGCCGTTGTTGTCCCTGATTTTTTTTAATGTGCGGGATAAACATTAATGACTTTAAGTTCTGTGCTCAAAAGGTAATTTTTTATGTTTTCACTGGCCGTCTCTTGGTGAATACCCTTAAGTATCATTACTTTAGGCCGATTGTTTTCATAGTTAAATGTATAAAAGCGAGTGTCAGCTTGCTTCAGCTTCTCCATAATATTTTTATGATCGTCAGTTATTGTAGTATAAACTACAGTGCTATCTGGATAAATTCTAAGCAGAGTTTCTTTGCTGTAGAAGATATTGTTGCTGCCGAAGCCTTTAAGGATATTAGGTGGTGGTTTGCCTTGCCTAGAGAGGCCTTTTGTACTGACTGATAAATTTCAGCAGGCACATCCGTATTTAGTTGTTCAAATTTACCTCCCATCTCAATTTTGGTAAGTTGTACAATATGTGAGATCCATGTCCTCATCCATGTCTAAATCAGAGACAGATGAGTACTCATTGCGATCGATTAACTTTTTGATGTTCTGCCGAACGTCGTCAGACAACTGATTTTCGCAATTACTGCGCTGGGCTTTGTGTCAACTGCCATAATAGAATCGATCGAGCTGCGTTGAAATCTAAGGCAACTCTTAAAACACGTATGCTAGAGAAGTACGTTATTTGTCCTCCTGCTTGTTGTTTCGTTAAAAAAATATATTCAAAAAACGTCTTTGCAATTTTGCCAAAGCAAGATACGTGTTATCAATAAATTTCATTAATGTTCGTGAGAAAATAAATTAGTGACAATCTGGCAAGACGAGAAAAGTCATTTAGGTGTATTAACTGGTTGGTTGTCATGCATCGATGTTTGAAATGTAATGATAAAACAAACTGTTTAAAAACCTATAAATCCGTTAATGAATAAATGTTTACAAAGATTCCACATTTAAAGCGTTCATTAACTTGCAATAATTAACTAACAATTCATTTTGCAGTTCAACTTGGAATTTTAAGTTTTATGAAGAGCGAACCCAATGGAATATCAAATGAAGCAACCGAATATGGTACGTACGAATAATATTAAAACGAAATTTTCGTATGTTAGAATACGTTAGGAGGCACAACAACAACAGAATTCAATTTAAATATTTTCCAAATGGAAATTCTTCCTTTCTGGAACAGTAATATGCGAGTTTTATGTATGTACACGAGGCACCCACTTTGGGGAAAAAAATCGTTTTCTACATCGAAGCAAAAATTTGATTTTAACATTTTTGAACCCTTTTTGCCTGATATGTGTATTATTATTTTTCCGCTTTGATATTTAAACCCAAAAATTCAAGAATACAACAAAACAAAAAACGTATACCAGTTTTCCATCTAAGCACACACCCGAACAATATACGAAACAACAAAAATTTCCATCATCGATTTGAGATTTTTTTTTTTTTTCAATTGAATTGAATTTTTTATTTTGATGGAAATTTTTCATTTTATTTATCCTCCAACATACTTATGAAAATCAAGGGAACAGAAGAAAAAAAAAATAAAAAATAATAATAAGACTAAAATAAGAAAATTGAAAATCCGAGGAAAATGGAAAATATTGTTGACGAGTAAAATTTAGAATTTTTTTTTTGTCATTCGATGATTTTGAATTGAAATAAAAAATTGTTTTATTATTTCACTTATATTTTGTGATTTTATTATACACAAAAAAAAAACTTATATTTTCATACATTTATTTATTTATTTTATTTTTCTTGAAGAAATAACAAAATGAAATAATTTCGATAAATTTATTTTTATTTTTTATAAATGAAATCTAATACTGATGGTACTCGGCGCCTTTCAAGCAAGAACGAGGTAATTCTGTGTATGATGAAAAATTAAGTCTCCTTGTTGATTCTATATTAATTTAAGGCACGATGATATATTCATAACATCGGGTATGTTAACCATTTTCTTGCCGAAAGAGTTATCTGCGGTATAATTTTAGTTTTATTATTTTTGCTTTCCTGCAGAATCTGTTAATTGTTTATTGTAAAATTTACCGGAACCCTTCCTTTAGGAGATTTAATAACAAATATTAATCTATTGGTTTGCTTAAATTTTGAATATATTTTTTTTCAATTTTAATTCTAAATTTAAGTGGGGAGTCGATAATTAGGTTCCTGGCATTATTTACCGAAAAATTGACTCTTCTAGAAAAAATTTAAGAATATTCCTACTTCTCTTATAAATTCTCAGTGAGCACATAATTTGCCAGAATTCAAAGTTCAATTTTTTCATTGTTTATATTAGTAATTTGACGCACAAACTTTGGTTCTTAATTTTTAGAAAACTGACCGACCCCATTATTTTATTGAGGTCTGCATACGCTAGAAATGATTTAAATGTATGCGATTTTATATATTAAAATATGTTATAAAATAAAACAAAAATTATTTTTTGGCCTGGAGTAAATTATATCATATGAAATAATGTGGGGCTGGGGTTACGTTGAAATTATAGTGTTGCCTGATGATAATTGTTTTCTGGGATGAAAGTCTGGGCTAACTTCACATACATCCAAAAGGACCGGATAAATTTATTCGTTAATTTATGCCTTTATTGTGATTTTAGATGTTGGTACACACATTGGGTGACCAGACCAGGTGAAAAACGATTAAATCTGAACGAATAATGGAACCAATTGAAAAAATCAGAACATTATGACAGAGTAAAACCAGAAAGTCTCGAAATGATTAAAAATAAAATAAAAATTGATATATACTATTGGTTTGGTGTTGACTGGTAACAGTACCATCCACTGGTTCAAAACGTGGTGAAATCTCTTCCAGAACATTTTCTAGCCCGCTACCTTTACTCTTGATTTGTATGTGTTAATGAATTAGTTATTCATTAATCTTAAAATAGGTTGGTTAAGTCAGGTATTAGATTTGAATAAAAGGGTTCATATTACGCTCAAGTTCCATTTTGGGGCAGGATTGGAATTTTTTAAATAAACCATAGCCAGAGTTCAATAAATATTACAAGGCACTAGTAATACTACTTTGGTCCATAATTACAAACCATAAATCAAAAAATTAGATTTGCCAAAGAAATTTTTTTTTTTATAACTAACCTAGTTGGGATGTTCTAATTTCGATATTTTCGATATTCGATGAAATATCGAAGATATCGATAAAATGCTCTATTGTACCATTTTCGACCATTACTTTTTCGATTCTCTATCACAATAATATTTTTGGGTGATGCAATGCGATAAATACCATAAAACTTAACCTCCCAAAATAAAATGGCAAAATTTATTGTGGTAAACGCTTTTCGTCCGGTAATCGAATTTTAGGATTTATTTAATTAATTTTGACCGTTTAAAAAATAAAAATTTGTTTTACTATGTAAAAGTAAATTTTAACAAGTAATCGTTAACAATTAGTACATGTAGTTATGCAGCACAATCTGATAAAATGGTTAAGTCGTAATTACAAATCTAAAAAAAGACAGAATTGGTAAGTATGTAAATATAAATTATTAGATAATGTATAAAATTATCTAATAATTTATATTTACTTACCAATTGAACATTTAAGGAGTGATTGCTTTTCATGTTAAAAAACACATGATCATCTATTCAATAATTATGGCATTTGCAGATTAAGTTAAACCTTTTCTAAATTAAATGGAACATTTTAAGCCAAAATTATCCTTTTCCAAACTAAAATGATGCTACCATTAACTGTTTTAAATTAAACTTTAATTGAAATTAAAAAAATTTCGAAATTAAACTTTTTTATAGTGATTTTCAAATCTGAGAAACCTCAAAGGATTATAGTTTAGCAGGAACTTACAAATTTTCATAAGTAATATTATCAACTAGGATTTTTCAACGAGGATAGAGATAAATTGGCGAATTTATCCCCCCATTCTTATTTTTAAACGAAGGTATCCGCGGATTTATACTCGAAATTTATCGCTAAAACAATTCATAGAGCTATTTCTGAAAATTCGGAAATATAAAATGATATTTACGTCTCGAGAACTATTGCTACAAAAAATTAAGATTTTATAATCGATTTCCATTTATTTATTTCTGGCACAAGAATGCGATATTGTATTATACCATTGGCACACTGCGATTTAATAAATCCAATTTAGTGAGTTTTTGGTGTTTAGTTTAGTCGTATTGTGTCAACCCTAATTTTTGCTAATCGCGTTTGGTTTCAAATATAACCTGATCCAGTTTAGCTAAATCCGATTTATTAAACCGCAGTCTGGCAACGCTATAACACGAAAATATTGAGGGGAAAAACAAACAAAAAATTTGATAAATATCTCCCCCCATTTTCAAAACCTTTGGATTAATCTGTCAACTTAGCCTTCCGTCTTCTTTAAAAATAAAAGTTTTTACAAGTCTTTAAATCATAAAATAGAAATAAATTCTGTTTAACTTCATATTTTTATTAATTTTATTAAATGTTAATCTATTAAGGCGGCCGCATGTATGCAGATAATTTGCGGATAAATATTTATCCGCAATTTCAACCAACCAAAATCACTGAAAATGAAAAAGAATTTCCCCTCCCACGTTGGATGCTTGCGGATAAAATTGCTCAAAGAAACAATTTGTTAACTTGAGAGGGGAAATTATTTTTCATTTTGGAAGTGATTTTGGTTTGTTGAAATTGCGGATAAATATTTATTCGCAAATTGTCTGCATACATGTGGCCGCCTTAAGCAGCATTGGAAATTAAAACAATGAATTAATAAATTTTTGGTTTGTAAGATCAATAAAAAAAATGGCTTCATGGTAAATTGAAAAAGCACAGTTCAAATTACAAATTAAAAAGTTCGGGGGAGGCTGTGTCTTCTACACGGCCGTAGGTGTTTTCCGTGATAACGTTTGTAAGAGGTGCGAGAAATGGCACGATGTATGGGTTTTTTAAAATAAATTTCTTTATTATTAGCATCATGAAATGAGAGTACAGTGATTGTTTGCAATCGATTAAGTAATGGGCGATGGTATGAGAAGTAAGATATGAAGCGCAGGGTCTCAGCGGAAATGTGCCTGATGAATGTGAATTCCGCAGACAAGTGCCTACCAAAGTCGCCGAGACTAGTGTGGTGGATACGCTGTCTATGTCAAATATATATCAGAGTCCACACTGACATATGACCTATCAGATCAGGCTTTCCTCCTTTATAGTGCTCTCTAGCATTTTAAAACACCACTTTGTAGATCTAAATTTAAATTAAAATTTATGTGAAAATTAATTATTTTAATTAACAATAAGTTATCTGCCACAGTTTCTTTACGCACAAATTGGCACCAGAATTAATCCGGTCAGATAAGTGATTCTCATGGTTGGTTGTAAATCGCTGTTTTGTACTCTGTAATTTTAATTAAAATTAATGTGGAGATTAATTATTTTAATTTAAAATAAATTATCTGCCACAGTATTATTAAGCACAAATTAATAACCGAATTGCTCCGATCTGATGAGGCATTCTCTTGCTATAGTGCCCTCAATCTCAATAAATCCCTATTTTGTAGTTTGAATTTTTAATTAAAATTTATGTGGAGATTAAACCCGAAGGACCAATCTAAGCAATCATATATTTAAATTAAAGGTAATGCTTATATTTGATGAGTAATTGCCCCCGACCAAGGGCTAAATTTCGGGTCAGTTTTCTGAACATGCGGTGTAAAACGTTATCACGTCAAAAGGCATTATCGGAATTATTCCGGTAACAACAAGCAACAATGGAGATAAAGGATGAGTCAAGGATGAGTCAAAGGATGAGTCAAATGTTTTAATTACATCAGCTTCTATATCGCACATAGTTTCAACCAGTCCTTCTACAACATTGTTGCTCAAACACGTCCTAAAATTTGCCGTCTTTCTGTTTTAGATAGTTTAATTTTTGATGAGCCGATAATTAATACCTGTTTTTTTCAGTCGTTCACTTCTACTGAAATATTTCAAATTATTAATTCTCTCAAAGATAAATCTTCGGTTGATAATTTTGGTTAGAGTAATATAATTTTAAAAAGGATTGTGTTTAATATTTTTGATTCATTGGAAAGTTTGTGGAAATTTTTGAAATTAACGGGGATTTCATAAGCTTTGAAGAAAGATTGGTGTTATGGTTGTCGATGACCGACATTGAAGAAGAAGAAAAAAAAGTGTCGCATTTATTAACATCGTTAAGCCTTGAAGTTTATAAATTACTTCGAAATTTGTGTTCCCCCGCCGCACTAAAAAGCAAAAGTTATAAAGAAATCACAGAAATGTTGACGAAACAATTTGTTGGCCAAACAATTGTTTTTAAAATAGAATTAAATCCTTAGCGGTTAACTGTGATTTCGAAAAGGGCTTGATACAGTTTTAATGGATCGAATTATTTGTGGGTTGCAGAACGTTCGATTTTCGAGTAATTATGTGAGTCAACAGTCACAGAGATGACGATTGTGAAGTATGTGGAATTGACCGTAAAACAAGAGGCAGTTAACTCGGATAAAACAATAGAAATATGCAATAAAATCAGTAAAAAGGAAAGTGGAACCAAGGGGCGAAAAATGAAATGTAGTACGTGCGATTATTTCACGAGAACAAAGGCCGCAAGTATAAAGACTTCAGTTGTCGGATATGCAAAAGCGAGGTCATTTGGCGAAGATGTGCAGGAAAAGGAAGCAACAACACCAGAGGAATCATTGCGCGAAGGATGAGGTTGCAGCTCTTAATGAACAGAAGGTTATCGAAACGAACAAGATGAAACGGAAATAAATTCATTAGAATTATTCAGCGTCGTAAAAATCAATGTAAGTATCTATAATAAAAAAATAATTAATAATGACAATATGAGAAAAGAGATAGAATCCCTAATAAAGAAATACGATAGTGTGTTTCATGGCAAGCTAGAAAAATATGTAGGCGAAGAAATTAGCTAAAAATTAAAACCAGGGACTAAGCCCATATTTGTTAAACCTAGACTAGTTCCATTCGCATACAAAAGGAGATTATAGGATGAATTAGACAGATTAGAAAAAATAGGAGTGATAAATAGGGTCGAAATCACAGATTGGGGCACTCCATTTTTAACCGTATTAAAAAAACATCGCACTTTGCGAGTTAATGCGGATTATTCTGTTACAGCTGATAAATTTTTAGAGGATTTTAATCATCCCTTACCAAGGCTAGACGAATTATTTCAGGCCTTGCAAGGAGGATCAAAATTATTAATTATAAAGAAACTTTTTAAATAGAAACTTAGAGAAACGTCTTAGAGAAACTTTCTAAATTTGTTTGTTTGAGTCCGATTTGGAATGAACACATTTTCCATTGAACACATTTTTCTTAACCGGGCTATGCATGGAGTTGCATGGTTTTATTACGTACTAAGTACCTTTCGGCGGTTTAGAAAACTGAGGAGCAATATAACGCTTATTTGACAGGTGTATTCTAGGGATGGATAAAATGGAATAGGTAAATGCAAAAAAAAATTTTTAGGGACGAGCATTTATTGTTTTGCAATCCGTTTATTATGGGTCACACCATGGTGAACGCAAATAAGAAACATAGTACAACTTTTAAAAGTGACCCATTTTTAACAGTTCTCTAAATTTACAACATTTTGTCAGTCGCTGGAATAAGCTCTAATATTTGTTACAAAATAATTTGTTACAATTAAAGAACATTTTTCTGTCAGGCGAGACTTTTAATTTTCAAATTATTGGACTGCTTTATTCCTTAAACTCACTTTAGAGAAGTTTCATTGTATATAGTATTTTCTAGTACAAGAAATAATATAATTACATAAAATTAAGTTGAAACTGCTTAAATTTGTTTGAGAAATAGAAATTCGATAATTCCGGAATTATGCTGTGTGCCTCAGATGACTTTTCAAACTAAACTTTTCAAATTTTGAAGCTTTCGCTATTTCCTCACAGATGCTAGATGAAAAGTCAATTTACGAGGTTACATTTCGACGAATTTTCAATTTGTAGGACGTGCTGTTTAAACCATGTAGTATGCGTAGTATGTATTGTAAATGCAATTGAAAAACAAAGGAAACTTATTTTTGCGGCATTCATCGATGAACAACAATTTTTATGTGTCATGTGTCATCCATCGATGGCACTTAACGATTTCGAAAATATTGAAGTGGTCGATCGTCGATTAAATTGTTCGCCAATAAGACTTTATGAATCTAAACTTGGCAATTTTATTACTTTTGGTGCAAGCTTCACAAACATCAAGAATTTTGTGAACAATTGTTCCCACAATGTATCTGGATATATTGAAACTTATACCACTGACCCTATAGCTCGCCCCACTGGCCAAACCAATATAGAAACAAGGAATTTTATAGAAAATTTGAAACCTTTAAAAGTTTTATGTTGGGCGAATAGACCGCATATTTTATTAAGCGAATTAGCAGGCACTCTTAAGTGTTCGCGGGTATAACCAATATCATTAGCAAATACAGCAGATTTCATTTATAGCGAATATGGATATAACGACATTAGGAATATAACGACGAAATTTTACGGTCCCTTGAGGTCGTTATTGGCGAAATCTATCCTATCTATAACGACATTCGGATATAATGACGGAATTTAATCGGTCCCTTGGTGGTCGTTATAGGTGAAACTACTGTATATGCTTGTAAATTTCAGTTTTGTTACATTGTAGTTTCGTATTACCTACAAGTACAATAAAAATATTTCTGTAACAAACCTTCACAAATTATTTAAAATATTTTGAATCTAGTTGTTTATGAAATTAGAATGACATTTAAAAAGTTTAGTTGGGTATAGGCACAATTGAATACTTTTAACCTAGTGACATCTATTTAAATATCGCCTGAATTACTGGGTCATACAAAAGTTTAGTTTGAAAAGTCTTCTGAGGCACACAGCATCAATGTTTTCAATTCCGGAATAATCGAAACTAAAATATGGGCCGGTATTCCGGAATACCCTACCGTAATTGTATTCAAAATGAATTCGGAAGGCATTGAGAACCAGTGATATTGCAAGCCAATTTAAGCTAGATGCAACGCTCAAAATAGTTTTTCAGTTCTTTTAAGAAGGGTGGTCCTCAAACGAAAAATTGGATTGTGAGATGTAGAGCTACTCAGTGAGATGGAACGAGCTTACATTAGAGCAGGATGTCATTATGTCGAGTCACCGTATAGTTATACCGGAAAAGTTTAGAAACATCTTGTTATATGGAATGCATACATCTCACATAGGTATTAAAGTAAAAAGCTATAGCGCGTTCATTTTTCTGGTGGCCCAAAATGGATTCAGAGAACGAAAATTTAGGTAATTCGTGTGTTATATGTAGAGAGACTCAAAATTTCCCGCATAAAGTGCAATATATCTCACGGCCTACGCCCACAGAAGTTTTTGAGGGAACGCTTTTGGACTATTGTGGACCAATAGTGAATAAGAATTTCCTCGTAATAATTGACGCATTTTCAAAATGGCTAGAAATATTTCAAACAACGATTGAGTATTTCAAAAAAAAACTTTTCCCAACTGGGTATACCGCTAACCTTAGTGACAGACAATGCTAGGTCATTTACCTCGAGCGAGTTTGGATTATTCTCTGAAGAAATGACATTGTTCAAGTGATGTCACCACCATACCACACCTCTCCCCCCCATCGAATGGACAGGCAGACAACTCAGTAAGGACATTTAAAAGTGCAATAACAAAAATGTTAAACGATGAGTCGAATAAAGGTAGACCAGAGATAAAAATTCAACAATTCGTATACATACATAGAAACACCATACACTCGGCAACCAACATGACTCCATTTGTGCTTGTATTTGCTAGGGAACCAAGGCTCAGAATCTCAGATAAACTACATTATTACCTAAACAAAAACCTATTGTTGACTCAGCACAAATAACGATACTGTAAACAATTTTAAGGAGGGAGCTAAGCTATTAATTTTTAGAAAATTTGCGACCAGTAAATTTAAACCCGGCAGTATAAAAAAATCTTAGTGAAAACCGTGTATTTGGTGCTGAGCGACAATAATAAGGAATTTAAAAGGCATGGACACCATATTATTCCATGGGTTAGAAATGGTTATGAAAGGAATGTTTTAGGATTCCCTAATGAAGCAAATAGTGCGCTGGGGGGAAAATGGGCAGTTACATTTAAAATCGGTTTTAAAGCAAAAACTTAAGCATCATCGTATTGATGACGTATCCATGAATGCTATGGTGCTAAATAGCAATAATCAACAATCCAGTCAGGTTATAAATGACACTCAACCTGTTGAAGCTCAAGGGATGCAATGTGAACCTAGAGTGAAAGAACAAAGCGCATAGTAAAAAGACCAAATAAATTAAATTTATAATTAGTTATTAGATTATTTTATTAGATAGGTATACTGTAAAACTTGATTATATTCAATTATGTTTCTAGATTAACAAATATTGTGTATTTTAAGTTAATTTTAGAGATTTAAAATTAAGCACGGAAGCCGGAAACAGTCAGAAGTTTTAGCATACATAATGTAGAGGAAATACATATATATGTTGCGTAGCGATATCATATGTTGTACTGTAGTAAGAATTCAGTATCATGTAAACCTGTTAAAGAAGATTGTAATTGTAACTTGAATAGGGTGATCGGACACGGTAGTACAAATGTAAATGTTTTAGCATTTAAGAAAGTCAGTCGTGTTTGGCAATTGGCGAAATACATACATTGTTTTAATTCAATCCAGCATCGTACATATGTCCTGGAATAAATCCATGTACTCCTGGGTGCATACTGATTGAATCGGTGCATAATATCAAATATTTGGGTTTAAATGTTGTTTGGAAATGCCACATAGATGATATAGAAAAAAACTTTCATGCTTCGGTTAGGAAAATGTATCTCCTTCGAGCACAATGACCGCTGTCGGTTCCTAAACTGTTCTATGTTATGTGATTGTCTGTTGGGGTGGCCCGTATTACGCGACTTTGAGACCTTCGGATATAACCCAAAAATATATCATTAGATAAATGTTCTTCCAATCAAAGTGTTTCCCATCATAGCCGCTTTTTGTGTTCAAAGTGCTAAAGATTTATTATGGTATGAGTAACCGAAAATTTTCGTGGTAAATTGGAATTTTTAATGAAATTCACGTTGTTTGTTAGTATTGTTTATTATTATTCAACTAATAATTTCACCCCCCTAAGATATAGAGATTTAGGAGTATAGATTAGAACAGAACTTGTAAATCAGGTTAGTTAAGTTAAATATTAAAACAAAAGCTTTCTCTTAAATTGGTGGTTCCCAGTGAATTTTACGTGAAGCTCAGTAAAGCTCATAACCATTTGAAGGATTTTTGTAAAGCCTGAGAAAACACCTTGTTCGGAGAAGCTTCATCTTATTCTACTTATTTGGAATAAGAGTTGCAGGGAGATAGTATTTATGTGTCACTCCTGCTGACCTGATCTGTTCCAGGCTTATTTATAAACGAGAAAGAACTAATGATTTAGGAATAAATCACGTCCTTACACACGACTAGTAATTCCTAAAGTTATATTACCTACTTTCCAAAATTTGATTTAAATATGACGAATGAGATCACATGCTGGAGCTTTAATCAAAAGAATTTAAAGGTACTTTTATCGACCCCGAAAATTTACATTGTACCTTTAATATGTTTAAGAAATCGTGAACGAGTGTATCATGTTCATGTATTAACAATAGAACAAAAAAAAATTACATGAAATAACTTTCTAAAAAAGAAACAAATTGACAAAAAATATATTAATAATTTTTGATTTTATATTATTAAAAAAATATTTTTTAAAAAAATTTCCTTTTTTATCCGCTTCACAAATAATTTCCATGAAAATTCTTATATCATTTCACATTTTTTTTTACTTTACTTTCTTTATGAAAAATAAAATGAAAATAACTGATCTACATGTAGATTTATTTTGCATATATTATTTTTATTATAAATATACATTTGATATAGAATAAATAAAAATGAAAAATTTATAAACTTTTTTTTACTTGTGCTTATGTACAAAAAAAAAAAAAAATTCTATAGGATTCAATTTTCATTTTTATTTTGTCTGAGTGTCTTTTATGTAACGAAAAAATTCTTGAAAAATAATAATAATAATAATTTCCAATGTAGATATGTATATGAAAAATGCTTAGATAAATAAATAAAATATTTAAGGAAGATTTGTATGTAGGTACTCGTACCTATGTAGCTATATGTATAAACATAATATAAAAAAGGATATAACATACATATAAATTTATTTATTTACTTTTATTATTATTATTTTTTACATGAAATAACAGAATAATATTACAGTTTTTTTTCGTCAAGGAAATTCTCAACAACAGCAAAAAAAAAAACAGTTTGAGTTTACAGTTTTCATAAAAAACAGCAAAGACAACGTAATGAGAAGTATAATGTGGGAAAACAAATAAGAGGCTCTTTAAATTTTTTTCATTCGCAAATTCGCAACAAATTTAAATTTTGTTGTTTAATTGGCCATAATTTTTGTGAAAAGCCTTGACATTGTCAGTATGTGTATGTGCATACAGTTTTGCCAAATTTATTACTTTAAACATTAATATTTTGATGTGTTACTGGCAAACGTTATAAAAAGTTTAATTGGAAATCTATTAAATTTGAAAATAAAATCCGTTGATAAGAATAACTTGAATACATTTTCCGATAAAAACTAATGATGATACGTTAGTTTCATACAAATTACGTACATTTCGATTTTTATAACCGGGTTTTAAATCTGGTACATAAAATGAATACATCAAGTTAGTATAAACGAGCTTTACATACATTAAACTCAATGTATTTTTGATTAGACTATTTTTATACAAAATAGTTTTGATCCGATACGTAATAAATGTGTATCCCCGTATAAGGGAACAACAAATTCCGTTTAATCACGATTCATATGGATAATGATATACACAGTGCAAAAGCTTTATATTGCGTATATTATTGCTTTTGATCATCGAATTCATTTTACCTTACTCAGTTTCATATAATTACATAACACTTACTAAAAAATAGAATTTATGCTTTGGTAAAGATGATATGGAAGGGAATACCTAAATGTTACAAAAAATTATTTGAATTTGTAAATCAAATTTGTTCATGGATTTGGAAAATCGAGAATAATGGATAAAATATAACAATACCGAGAGGTAAACGCATAAACGCAAATTTATTCATATTTCAATGGTTTTGTGAGTTGATCGAGTAGAATTGGATTTTGGAAAATAATCAATATTTGTGTATATTAGACAAAAATTTGTGATTACTATACAGGATGGCCCTTAAGTAAGTATAATAGATTCAGGAGGTGATAGAGTACAATTGTGTGAAAAAATTATATGACAGCACATATCCTATAAGTATGTGGCATATAGATAATCATGGTTCTACAGTAAAATAAGTCACTTTAAATTTCACTAATGACTTAAAAATTATAACTCACAAATAACTCAAATTAAAAAAAAAACTTTTTGCAGTTTAGACGTAAATTGATGCGCGCGGAAAGTAAATTTATAAAAGAAATCCAAAATCTCCAAAGGATGCGGCTTCAAACCTAAAGAGCATAAAGCTAGATCAATCCGGAATAATACCTGGTAACCGATTCGAAGTTCTACAAGTGGAAGGTGATAACATGGATGAAGAGGAAGAGCCTAAAGAGAGACATCCTTCAATTTACTTAAGAGAGGCGCTGTCAAAACTGCTACTGACAACACTAAATGCAGAAACAATTGAGAACTTTTTCATTGCCCACATTAAACGTGGTAACATCAGTGAAACCAGGATTCAAGCCAAAAACATCGACGTTGAAAAAAATGGAAAGTATTTTTACACATACTGTCTAAAGAGTACAAACGGAATCACGGCCGTGATAAAAGGGATCGAGTCTACTGTGCAGCCAGAGGAAATAAGCGAAGAGCTGTCAAAAATGAACTTCAAGATGCAGAACGTAATAAACATTATAAATCGTGACAAAAAAAATCAACCAATGTTTAAAGTTGAGTTGGAATCCGAAGTAACAAAAACTAAGGGTAACTGTCAAGAATATGGACATTCGCGAAACTACTTCAAACTCCCGGCTGTTTGCTTAATATGTGGCAAACTACATGATAGCAGCAACTGTGAACTGGATAAAATCAAACCGGAGGCTAGAAAATGCAGTAATTGTGGTGAAAATCATACCGCAAACTATATAGGATGCATGGTGTATAATGAGTTTTGAAAAAAAAAACACGTCAAGCAGTGAGTCTCATGCTTCAAAACATGAATACCCTCATGCAACTTTACCAAATTTTTTTATTGAATACAACATCGATATTATGCTGATTTCTGAAAACCATTTTACAACTACGCATGGGGGAACTGCTATCCTTATCAAGAACAGAATAAGACATTATGATCTACAAAAATATAGTGAGGAGCATTTACAAGCAACTATCATCTGTCTGGATGAATGGTCAGGAAAATGCACCATATCTGCAGTTTATTGTTGTTTTGCAAACTACTTCAAAACTCTGGGAGACAAGTTCCTTGCGGGAGGTGACTACAACGCCAAACATATCCAGTGGGGTTCCAGACTAATATCTTCAAAAGGAAAACAATTGTGGAAATGTATGCAAAATAAAAAATTAGATCACATATCTACTGGCCAACTGAGAGACGAAAAATTCCTGATTTACTGGATTTTTGTGTAACAAAGGGTATAGCAAGACCTCTTATAATGGCCGAAACCTATTATGATCTATCTTCTGATTACCCACCGATTACGACACTGAACGTGCAAGTTCTTCTGGATTCCTGACGAATCAACATAGTAACTGGACCCAATTCAAGTCTACGTTAAACAAAAAATGTTCTTTAAACATCCCGCTAAAAACAAAACATGAAATTGATGCAGCAGTACAAATCCTAATCGCTGTATTAAAACAAGCTGCAGCTAAAGTTGAACAAACCGCCTCAGAATATTCTGCAGCTGTTAATGATAAAACGCTCAATACGCAGGCAATGGCAACTAAACAGATCAACTACTCTTAAATCAAATTTAAATAAAGCGACCAAAAACCTGAAAGTGACCTTATTAAAAGAACGTGATGAAGGAGTTCAATATTATCTCAGTGAACTTACAGCGACCGAAGCAACAGATTACTCTCTGTGGAAAGCCACACATAAGCTGAAACGACCAACACTTTCATGTCCTCCGATTCGTCTCCCTGACGGAAACTGGGCAAGAAGCGATGCAGATAAAGCAAACATATTTGCTCAACAACTTAGTAAGGTATTTATAGTATATTTATACCGAACGAACAAATTGCAAGCCTTGTATTTATACCTGATGATGCAGAAGCGGAGTAAATAACAGGTGGCGCCAAGTACAAAAGAAAATCAAGGAAAACATTGATCTAAGAAAAGCACCAAGGCATGATCTGATAAGTCGCAAAATACTAACCTGCAAAGTCTCGCAAATCATAATAATTTCAAAACATGGTAAAGATGAAACAAAAGTAAACTCATATCATCCAATCAGTTTACTACCGACTTTCTCTAAGCTATTCGACAAAATGCTCCTACAAAAACGTAAACCAATCCTGCACGAGAAAAAAATTATTCCTAGAACAAGTTCAGAGTCGTCTCTGAAATCAGGAACGCCCTAGAACAAAAAAAGTACTGCTCTGCAGCGTTTTTAGATATTGCGCAATCTTTCGATAAAGTGTGGCATAAAAATTAGAAGACAGTTACCAAAAAGTTTTTCTAACATCATTAAAAATTACCTGATTGATCGAAAGTTTTTGTGAAACATAACAGCGCATCCACCAATTTATACGAAATCCTCGCTGGAATTCCAGAAGGCAGTGTGCTAGCGTCACTATTATATTTGATCTATACAGCATATCTACCAACATCAAAATACGTAAAAGTTTCAACGTTTGCAGATGATACATCGACCATGTCTACGCATCAAAATCCCACGATTGCATCAAGAAATCGACAAGATCATTTACACGAAATGGTTAACTAAATGGAGAATTAAGGTCAACGGGCGTAAATCGGCGCACATTACATTCACACTCCAGATTACATGTTGTGAGTTTCCTATAAAGAAATGATTCAAGAATAAAGCCTTAGGCAGTTAAAAAAAAAAATAAAAATAATTACTCAAGTAAACATTTTCGTATTGCAATTACCTATTAGATGGGTTTTGCTACAGAAAACAGTAAAGGAGGCGTGAATATTAGGCAAAACAGTGTTAAATTCGTTCTATAAAACCATTTACATTTAACAATGAATTTTAATAATTTTAAGTAGAGGCCTACCCCATTCATATTTAGATCTCCCGAATATTTCTACACATTTCGTAAAAAATTTAATTTTATTAAAAATCCCCTGAGACCACCAAAATTTAGAGCCCAAAAAATCGAAAAACTTCAATTATGCTCAGATTTTGATATTTAATACTTGTATCAACTGGTGTTGACACCTGTATTTGTCATATAGCTACAACTACAAGTATTTATATCGCACAAATATTTCTACATATTTCGTAGACAATTCAATTTTATTGAAAATCACCTGAACAATAGTCCACAAATTCAGCGCCCAAAAAATCGAAAATATGCAATTGTACTTCGATTTCGATGACTGATACCAATATCCAGACCGAGATAGAAAGGGGGCTAGAAGGACCACATGATCCAGGTCCCCGAATTTAAAGGGCCCTAATTCCAAATTAATAATATTTAAGCAGATGATGCAGGAACAGTTGTTCTAGGTTGCGAACACTATAATTTAATTGTACCTAATACAAATTTAGATATTGAAACCGCTTTAAATATTGGCCCAAGTAATGATATCGGATAATTAAAGAATTCGTTATACCTGATAACGTCCCTTAGATACAGAAAATATTGAATTCTATTATCATCATCTCTGTTATTTAAAGGTGAGACTGATTGTTTCGGAATAAACAAAAACAATCTTTATACTGTGTCCCGTGTTATGTTAATAGGGTAGACTCAAATGTATCTGCTCTCGGTAGTCCGGTCGGAATATTGGAAGAGGTTGGATACAATTGAAAAACCGCATACACAGTTATGATACTTTGCTTCATCAAAATCCACATTAAGGTGTGAACTTTTAAAACAGATAATCGATGAAGCCAATAATTGAGAAAAATTCTTCATACAATTTTGGAAGTGATTATGTTTCCAAGTGAGCGAACTGGAGATGTTCATAATGTAAATTTCCTATAGGGATAGTAGAATTAATCAGTAAGCACGACCCTATATGATACGATCATGTCAAAAGAATTCGCGAATATCATGAGGCAAACACATAGAGAACAACCCAGTCTCGTTATCCGATATTTAAAACTAGTTGACAAATACAGGATTTCAATTTTTGTATTGGACAATCTTATTATAACGGTGCAAATATTGCAGGACGGTATACGGAGTAGACAGTGTTGGAACGTATAAGAAACACATACTATACTTCAGAAAAATTCAACAAATGCATAATTTCTTTAGTGGCAGTCCACAGAGATGGGAAATTTTGAAAAAAATTGAAAATTTTCACTTCATTCCATATCAACAAAAAGATGGTCTGCACGAATTGAAGCAGAAACCTGTCGTTAACCATTTATTCGGTATAACGGTCGTTGTAAAGGAAGCAGAATCACTTAATCTTCAACCACATGCACAGACGAGTGTATTTTATTAAAAAAATATTTAGTAACATTCGAATGTGTTCTATTATCAACGATATGGTTTGAAATTCTAAACTTATTACAACAAACAAATCTAGTGATAGAGGCCCAAAATGCAACTTTAGAGGTGGAATTGAAAAATTTAGATAACCTAATTCTACAAATTCGGAAATATCGGAAGGATAAAACACTTTTAAAGACAAAAGAAATATCAAAAAATATCATGCCAATGAATATTTAGATCGCCGGAGAATTTCTACACACATCGCAGAAAATTCCATTTTATTGAAAATCGCCCACAAATACAGAGCCATTAAAACGAAAATCTGTTATTGTGGTCCGATTTCGATGATTGATACCTCTATCAATAGGTGTTTGAGGTCCGTAATTGTTATGTCAACGGGTATTTAGAACGCCCGAATTTTTCTACACATTTCGCAGCAAATTGAATTTTATTGAAATTCACCTCAAGAATAGCCCACAAATTCAGAGCCATACAAATCGAAAATCTGCAATTGTGGTTCGATTTCGATGATTGATACCTCTATCAACAGGTGTTTGAGACCAGTAATTGTCATGATAACGGGTATTAAGATCGCATGAATATTTCTACATATTTTGTGGAAAATTTAATTTTATTGAAAATCAACTGAACTATAGCCCACAAATTTAGAGCTTTAAAAATCGAAAATCTGCAATTGTGGTCCGTTTTTGATGATTGATAGTTCCATCAACAGGTGTTTGAGACCAGTAATTGTCATGATAACGGGTATTTAGATGGCCCGAATATTTCTACACATTTCGCAGAAAATTGCATTTTATTGAAATTCACCTCAACAATAGCCCACAAATTCGGAGCCCCGTGCAAGGGATTAGTAGAATACATTTTTTTTCGTAGGATTGTGAAATTTTCAAATAAGAGAAACGTAAATCTTAAAAAAAGTTTGGTGTTTAGGAGCAGCTTAATGAGGGTGAGCTTTTGAGTTTGCCGGACCTTAGATACAATAGTCTAAAACAAATTTTAATTTTTTTTCTTATTGTTGTTAACTTAGAATAATTCAGAAAAATTATTATCAAAAATTTGGCGTTGATACCACCGTGATTATTACGAAGCGTGTTAAATAAGAACTTTTCCAGAAACAAAAGCAGTAGTATTTAATTCGTCGATTGTTCGCTAAAATTCTTCTATCGAGTTATATTTTATATTTTTGTATTTTTTTACAGGAAACTATGTTTAAAATAAATAAAGTTTTCCATCTTCGTGGAACATCTGACAGCCAATGCAGGACGATCACGGAGTCAGTTCATGCAAAAATGTCCATATTATCGTAGGTTATAGATTGGATACAAAATTTCACTAGCTTGCACAATAATGGCGCTCCGCACAGCTCTAATCTTGGTAGTGAAATTTGCTTGAGTGGCGCGACCTTACCTTTAGCGTAGATAATATTTAATGTGATGACCCCACATTTATTAGTCTCTAATGCTCCTTCAGACGCGTCACAAAATGCATACACTTGAAGTCGTGTTGGGTTTGTTATTGCTGTCAATCGTCTCGGAATGCGGATGGTTTCTAGTTCTGGTAGAGAAATGTAAATACTTATCCATGATTGAATTATGTTATTTGGTAAACTGGCGTCTCACTCTAACTTTAGCAGCCATAATTTTTGGAACAAGAGCTAAAAAAGGACAATTGATGGTGCACGCCATCCCAATGGACCATATGCACTACATGATGTTGAAAGAATCTTTCTCTTGGTCCAAACAGTGTCATTGTCTTCTCGATGGATCTTAAAAGAGAACTCGTCCATTTCTGCATTCCAAATAGTTTCTAGCGTTTTAACCGTTGTGTCCTCTTCGATCAGTTTTGGAACATTTTGAACTTCCCATTTAGAGAATGAATCAAGAAACTCGCCCCTGTTGGACTTCCATTTGCGTAAGCTAAATCCGCTCGCACGTAAAACCCTGCTTATTCGTTCCTTTAATGCTATGGCATCTTGAACGCTGTCACTCCCGGTTAGCAAATCGTCTATGTAAAATTCATTTTGGATCACTTGGGCTGCTTGGTGTTTAGTTTGTACGTTTTCATTGGCTCATTTGGAGATGTTCACGCCACAAAATCATTTGAAATCTTGTATCTTCTGGACTTACGAGAATCTGCCTATACATTTTCTCTATATCTGCGACCCTCAGGACAATTGCATGTTTGCTAAATTTTAAGATGATTGTGGAAAGATCAGTCTGAATATTTGGCCCAGTTTGTAGCATATCATTCAGCGATATTTGAGTAGTGGTCTTACTTGATGCGTCAAGGACGACTTTTAATTTGATGGTACTACTCGTTGGTTTTACTACTGCGTGGTGTGGTAAATAGTAATTTTCCTTGTTGTCTTCGGGAATCAGGTTTGACGATAACTGCGTCATATGTCCTAATGCAATGTTTTCATTTATGAAAGCTTTGTACTCTGCACAGAATTCTGGTGACCTCAAAAACTTCCTTCCCATGGCAAATAATCGTTGTCGTGCTGCTTCAAATGAACTGCCTAACTCTGGTCTGGATTTCTTAAACCGAATTTTAACAATAAATTGACCACTGGCATTTCTCGATGTTGTTTGCTGGTAGAAAGTTTCGCATTCGTTTGCGGGAACCTCCGGATTAGTTACTGGCACGGTTTCTTCAGTGAATGTTTGCATATTGATGACATTTGGAAACGTACTTTCTATTGTGCCTGCTATCAGCCATCTGAATTTTGATGATTATAGTGGTGGAAGTTCTTTGATTGTTCGTTTTTTGGATTCAGTATTTCCAAGAATACGTCCGCTCCAAGCAGAACATCGATTTTATTTGACTGAAAGAATTTTGAGTGGGCTAGTTCCAATCATTCAATTGGCGCAGAAAATATTACTGGCTGTTTTGGCAATAAACGGGCTATTTTACGTATGATATGAGCCCAGACGGTGAGCTTACATTTTTTTTCTAAGCGTGAGTGGATGGTCATATCGATTTTGCCTTTGGTTTCACCAGCTGGGCAAGATGCTAGGCCGTTTCGGTGTAGACCCAGGCGTTGTGCGCAAGATTCAGTGACAAAGGATATTTGGGATCCTGAATCTAGTATCGCTCTGAATGGCTGGACATCACCGGTACGTACCTTAATGTAAATAATTGCAGTTGGTATGGTACCGCTGATGACAATGAATAGTGTGGGTGTGTGTGTAGTACGGTGTTAGTTTGGCTATTACTTGATAGTTTTGGTTCAATGGTGGGTTGGTTATTCGAGTGTGACGGTACAACAACTGAGTGTTGGTTAATGGAAACATGGTGACTTGCTGGTTGTTTAATGCAATCTAGTTGACGCTCGCTCTGGCTTTGATGCAGTAATGTGTGATGATTCTTATTACATATTTGACATGAGGCCTTGTTGAAACACGATGCACTTAAATGTCCTTTCTTCAAACAGTTATGGCATAAATTGTTTTCCGTTGCTACTTTTAATCTAGCTTAGCTTCTACATGCTTATTTTTGAACTCTGAACATCTAAATATTGGATGTGGTTGTATACAGAGTACGCATTTAAAGGTGAAATTTGAATGTTCGGCTAGAAAAGATTTGGTAATGGATTGTGTAGTACCCTTCCTATTTGTTGCATCACAAATTTCAAGTGCGTCGCACCGCTTATTCAAAAACTCTACCAGGTTACTCCATGTAGGATAGTCTTTGCACACAGATTCGGTTGCCCACAGCTGTTTCGATTCATGGTCAATTTTAAAATTAATTATTGTTTCAAAACTGTATGGTTGCAAAGACAAATTTTGAAAACTATATCGATGTAATTTCTATGTGCATTTTCAAAACAACTAGTTTAACTAAATTAAGTTAAAGGCAACTTATATAAGAAAGTGTGGCATAAAAGTCAATTACTGTTTCGAAATAATATGATAATATTCAATATATCTATTAATAATATTTTTAAAATCTTTTTCAGACTTAATTGGTTACGACTATACATATGTAAATCTCCAGCATCTAATTATAAGCTTAGGAATTATTCGCGCAATGTAAACATAAGACTTCTGGGCTTGAAAATTATATTTAAATATAAGAATAAACTTTATTTTATTTTATTTTCTAATATCTAAATAAAAGGAATTAATTTTAAGTGTTCGTTTTGCCAAACCTTAAAAAAAAATTCTAAAATAAAAAAATATGTTTTCAATTAAAGATACTTTTTTAAAACTTTTAAACCTAAATCTTGATTAAAGAACTGTTTTCTTTCCTTTAGCAACAAAAGTCTCACAATAAGCATATCAGCATCTTGGATTAAGAATTTTTATTTTATGGTGATTCAACATATTTCAGTATTTAATTGACATTTTTCAATGGAAACCATGTATATTCTTGCAAAAAGAATTGATTTTCCTTGAGGTGAGAAATAATTTACTTATGGTGGGCTTTCCTTTTATTCACCTATTTTTGAAACTTTTTTCCATGCACTTAAAATAAGTAATTCAGGTGATTTCCAGAAAATATTCTGGTTCTGTCGGAAATCGAACGCCCTAATGTTCATAATTTCTTTCAAGAAAATTTTAGTGGTTCGTTCAGATAATGTACATAATATGGAACTAAGTGGAGGAAGTGTTTTATCTTTTTCTACTGGATCGATAAAGCAAGTGTATAAATAATTAGTCAACGCTACGTAATCTTTTGACTCCTCAGTACATAATTTTTTTCTATAATCAAAAGGAGCCTTGTTTTTAATTACCATCATTAGAAAATAAAACGTGTCATAAAATGCTGGAAATGTCCAAGAAAATTAGTCCTGGAAAATCGCTCAATATTAAGACTGTAAAAGAAAATTTTATATTATATATTTTAATGATTATTTTATATCAAATTAAATTAAAACAAAAAATGTCGATTGAATAAAAAAAATTGGTTACTCTGGGTGGACTTGAAATGGAAATGTAAACCAATAACTGGGTAAAAAATCATAATAGTGTGTGTACAAAGCAAAACCTAACAGGAACAATATTTTCATTCGATTTCGTACTTTTACGTACTATATTTACATTAATTTTTACATAATATACATAGCACTTGAACTTAAAAAGGCTTATCGAATTCTTCGTATGAATTATGTAACAATAATAAAACACTATAACTGATAAACCGTATACCTTGTGGAAATAATTTCTGATAAATTTTTAAGAAGATTGAGCTTAAGGTCAATTTGTTTTTGTAATGAATGAATTGTTTTTGAAATCCAACATTGACAATGTACAAATAAAAAATATTGAAACATTTGTTCAGCTGAAGGTTATTGTTTTCTCAAAATTTGAATGGATTTTTGAATAATAAAAATCTAAACATTGTGAATAAGAAATTACCTTCACAATCTGAAACGAATAAGTTGAATTCAAATTAAAAAATCATCAAATACAAATTGCTTATATCATAACGTATGTATGTGTAACATGTTTTCCGTACACAAAAAGGAAAATTAATCTTTTTTACTGTTATTTTGATACTAAGTATACACGTGGAATCCAGTTTAAATATGCCATCGAATCCATTAAAGGCAAATGTATTCGAATATTACGCGTCTTCTTATATTTTTGAAGCATCAATCTCTAATCTTAGATTCAAAACACATTTTGTATTTTATTTCGCATACATACATTTTCCATTCTAAATAACACCAAAATGAAAATCTTATTTATTATTTTCACTTTGAATATTATGTACATACAAATATACAAGTTTACTTATGTGCCTCATATATGTATGTATGCTATACATACGTAAATATCTACCAGAGCAGAAGTACAAAAAAAAAACGTTATAAGAAAAACATCAAGAATCCTTGCTCAAGGGTTGAAACGCAAAATAATAAATATATCAGGGTACACACATCCCAAAAGAAAAGAAAATTTTGAAACCCCCACAAAATTTTTCGTTTCTGTTATAATATAAGTGGGTTGTAAAACTGCAAAAATAAACCGAATAACGAAGAAGTTTAGTGGATCGGGTGGTGGTAAATCCAATTTTTTGAAAGGATAAATATGTGACAAATCCATATACAATAAAATATACAAAATTTTCTTTTATATTTTCCATTTCCTTTACTTTGTTTTGTTTTTGGTGTGTGTGTGTGTGTGTGTACGCTCGCTGCTTTTATTTTATCTATTCAACAGAATCTTCAACCATCAAACATCGAATCGAATATAAGATTTTGATTTTCGTTTATTTTTTTGTTTTTTACTTTTATCTAAAAAATGTTTTTGCTTTGTGAATTCACTGTGGGATGATATTATGGAAAGCGAAAAATAAAAAAAAGGATAAAATAGAAGCCGGTTGGATGGTTTAGTAAAATGATTCAAAATGATGGAATGAAATTTCATTTTATTTTTTTATTTTTTTTGTCGAGAAAGAGAAAAACTGTATAAAGGATTTATAAATTGGAATATAAGAAATAAAAAAAAAAATATGTATAAACTGGGATAAGAGGATTTCACAAGCAAACAAAATAAAATAAAAGAAAAGTGAAGAAAATTGTGAATTAATTCTTTGAAATAGAAAATTGGTTTTACCCTTTTTTTGTGTGTGTGCTTCTTCGTCATCTTATTTTTATTTTTAATAATAATATCTTCTTCAACAACAACCACATTTTTTTTCTCCATTTATATACATAATTTTTTATCTGCACATCTTAAGATTTTCTTCTAACTATTATTATATAAAAATCCATTCTTATCCACGGCAGAAAAAAAAAAATTTAATATGATGTTGATGAAAAATGAAGAAAACCTTTTTTTTATGTTTTGTGTCTCTTATTGATACATTAAATATTGTGTCCATTGATCCACATTGTTCTTAAGTTTTTTTTTAGGATTTTTTTTTGTGTGCTGAGTAACAAAAGAATTTTTTCAATAACAAGAAAATTGTTCTTGATATTTTTCTTATTAAAAATAAAATTCTATTCTTGTCAATCTTTTTGATGATGAATTTTTTATTAGGATTTTTTGTTTTGTTATTATGGAAATTCTTTTGATATTTTACATATACATACATAAAGTTTTTATGCTTGAATTAGTAACAATATTGATTAGATATTTGATTAAAGTTCAACAATAATAAAACAAAAGTTTTTGGAATTGATATATTCTTATTCGTAATGAATAATATAAAGGCTTATTGGAATTGGTTAATTTAGGGGAGAGAAAGATGAACTCCAAGCGCAATATCTTTTCAAAATTTGAAACAATTTCAAATATACAGTTAACCCATTATATGCCAATTTATTTTCTCTCTAATAATCTTTTTAATACAGCTGCTTTATTATATTTTGTTCGTCCGTAATATTTAAAAACAATTAAATATGCTTAAAACCAAAGATTAATTGAAATTATTTAAATGGTACCGAGAGCTTAATAATAGTAATTCATCTGCACTGAAGTGAACAAGCTTAAAAGTTTACTAACCGGGTTTTTTAACGTAGTTGTCATATTGAAAAATATGGAGAGGTTGCTTAATTGGAAAATTTCGCAAAGGACCCCGCACAAATCTTATGGAAATTGGGTCCCGGTCAAATTTGCTGAATTTTTGATATGTGATAGAGTTCATCATACTGGTAAATTGTCTCAATGGCCATAAAGCTCAAAAATGGATAGTTTGGCCGGTACAAAGCTTTAAAGCTCCGAGTATCCTCCACGGATTTATGTATATGCGCAGTGT
Organism: Tipula helvola; assembly: GCA_963556165.1. Taxonomy (NCBI): domain Eukaryota; kingdom Metazoa; phylum Arthropoda; class Insecta; order Diptera; family Tipulidae; genus Tipula; species Tipula helvola. The sequence continues at coordinate 166,397,233 of OY744483.1, read as the reverse complement.
GTATTGACTTTTGAAATAGCCTATTTCATTTTTATTATTATCTAGGTTTATATTTTTGAGGTTGCTGAATTCAGATCTGTTGTTAGATTTTCAAAATTGATTGAAGCTGTCAAATAGCTGTCAATGTGCTATAATAAAGCCAAAAACTTGTTTTTTTATGTTTTATCTTTCTTTTTTTTTTACTTCGATAAGTTCAAAGATGATATCAAATCAATAACAATGACTATCGGCAGCTGTCACTTAGCTGTCAACAATCCTTCAAAGTCCGGTAATAAAGTCAAAAAATTATTTTTTGTTTATAACTTCAAGTTTTTTAGATAAGTGATTATAAATATGATATAAAATTATGTAGTCATCAGCTTACAGCTGTCAACAAGCTGTCAACTAACTGTCAAAATGCAATAATAGAGCAAGTAACTTATTTTTTGTGCTTAACTTTGTGGATAAGAAATCAAACATGATATAAGTTTATGACATCACTTTTGAACTCAGTGATCTAAGCAACTTAAAGTTTTTTTAAAAAGTAACTTTTAACATGGAACATGTTCATAAAGAGGGGGTACTTCGCGAAGGCCTCCACTTAGGAGGGGGTGAAAATGGTCAGTTTTAGGAGGGGGGGTGAAACGGGACTTAGAAGAATTTCGATTTAGGGACTTAAAATAATTTCGTTAGAAGGACTTAGGATAATTCGGCTTTAGGGACTTAAGCCTACTTAAGAATAATACTTTTTATTAAACTTGGTTATTGGTTATCCGTAAACATGTGCTATGCCCGTCAATTGTGTTTACACAACTCGGTTTTGACAGTTAGTTGATTGATAGGTGACAGCTGTAAGCCGAGAATATCCTCGAATGTTGCCACATGCAAATAATAATATATAGGTAAAGGTCAGTTTATTATGTTATTAACTTGTTCATATTGAAAAATAGATTTACACTTTCTTTCTCATTAACCCTTTCCGTGGCACCGGTACATATTTGTACCGGCTAGATTTTTTGCTTGTTACCCCCGTATCTGCTACAATTCGGACTTTGGATGATTGACTATGGGTATTTCATGTCGCTAAGAGGTTCCTGAAATTATTCCTAGTGATTTTTGCACGTAATTGTTTATTGTTATTTAATTATAAACAATTGAAAGTGAAAAAACTGCTTTTTTTCGGAAAAAAATCGTCCACTCGAAATCTGGTACATTAGTATATGATTTTAGTACATGTACCGATGTTTTGAAGATTGCTGATCACGATGCTGGTGGCCAAAAGTGCATTTTGACAGCTGTCAGCTGTCAAATCGGGTGCCAAATGACTCAATATAATCCGAATGATCGAAAAAAACACATTTATTACACAATTTGGCACGTCTGACGACAAATTCCATATCAGAAGTCTATTTCGGCAATTTTTCACAAAGGATTTTTAACAATAAATCCATGATCAGCGACTGTCAACACCTACAAAAACACCTGTGAATTTATATTTTCGCGGCATTGTGCGCATCTTGACAGTGAGTTGGCGGCTGTAAACTGCCAAATTGCACTTGTGACAGCTTACTCTATATCAAGGTCCTCTATAGTATGTAATAAATAAGAATTTTCAAGCGTCAATTGTATACTGAGCCACTTGACACTTGGTTTGGCAGCTGCCAGCTGTCAAACGTCATTTTTGACATCAGATTAGGAATCAGCGACTCCGAAAACATAAAATACCATTGACAACACCGCGATATCCCTTGACAGAAAATGTGTCCCTGAAAGGGTTAAATAACTTTTTTACACCATGAAATATAAAAAAGAATATTTCTCGCAAGCGAAATTCATTTTTGTGGCTATATACATATGTACCTTTGGAGATCAGTAATTATAAAAATTTTTTGGAAAGTTTTTTTAACTACGCATACTGATATTAATTATCAATAATTTACTTACACAGTTGTTAAAAAAAAATTTTCAAAACAGTTCTTCTCAGAACTAAAAAAAAGTTCTTATTGTAACTAACATTACAAACTTTTGCTTAGACGTTTTATTTACTAAAATATACACATACATTTTTACTCAAACTTAAATACACACGAGTACACACACTAGAACACACACACACATACACACACAGACACATTTTATAAATACTCACATTTATTTATTTCAATTCATAATCATCTACACATTTATCACACATTTTTATATACGCACAATTCACCAAAAATTAACATAATGGCGTTCAGAAATATTATTTCTTGTCACGTATGTGATAGGCGATACATCCCACGTACTATGACTCGAATAGATAGAGATGAAAATGCTCATAAACGAGAAATCGCCATCCATAGGCGCGAAACAAATAATTTGCCCCCTTTAGAAGTAAATCCTGATACCAGGATTTGTGTTAACTATTATCAATCAATTTCGAATGAAATACACCTTATAGAACTCCATCCAACTTGTTTAAGAATTAATGTTTTGACGCAAACTAGAAGTAGTTTTTGTGTTATTTGTAATGCAGTTGGTAATTTAAATAGATTATCAAATGAATGCAAAGCTTATGTGTTTATTAAAAAAAATATCTTTATACCAGAAAGTGTAAAATCATGTAGACATCACTTAGATGACAACGGGTACATTTTGAGATATTACAACAGGTACATATCAATTAGGATTGGCACCATTCTACATTCAGGATAAACTTGAAAGGGATGGAGATAATGATGACGAATTTCAACTGGATATGTTAAGAGATGAAGATCGAATCCCCATTCCTGGTTTAATGAGAGTAAGAGTATATTCGGGTCATCGGGGCTTAACTAAATATCAACTTTGGATATCATATAAGCCAGCTCCTGAGGATAACGATAATGAACCTGACGATATCCAGCCATTAATGTGCCAAAACCCTTGGCACATGTGCTCACGTTGCTTGCATACTGTGTTTTTTTGGGTATGCTCGTCATGAAGTAAACGTGCAATACCCTTCAACAAATCTGATTGAAACTGTTATGGATGCTGAAAACCGACCAGTACAACACACACAAATACAAATACAAACACACACACACACACTTTTAAAAGTAACATCCTTATATATTTGATATTGTAAACTTACGTATATAATATCAAATATTATCCCATATATATATGAACAAACGGCCCTTTTAAGGGCCAAACGATGTGCAAAATCCGATCGTCTAATCTCCCCGCGGTGCACATTGGACTACGCTAATGGCGACGGTAGAAAAATGAATTTAAGCATTACTAAAAGAGTAAAAGCCAAAGTTTGAACATTCAAAAATAATTGGGAATAGACTTTAACAATGACAAAAAGCATCAATGTATTTTTCTATCTGGAAATTCTTGGCTTACAGCTGTCCCCTATCAATCAGCTAACGGTCAAAATGCAATAATAAAGTCAAAAAGTTACTTTTTTTAAAAAGCTTTAAGTTGCTTAGATCACTGAGTTCAAAATTGATGTCATAAACTTATATCATGTTTGATTTCTTATCCACAAAGTTAAGCACAAAAAATAAGTTACTTGCTCTATTATTGCATTTTGACAGTTAGTTGACAGCTTGTTGACAGCTGTAAGCTGATGACTACATAATTTTATATCATATTTATATTCACTTATCTAAAAAACTTGAAGTTATAAACAAAAAATAATTTTTTGACTTTATTACCGGACTTTGAAGAATTGTTGACAGCTAAATGACAGCTGCCGATAGTCATTGTTATTGATTTGATATCATCTTTGAACTTATCGAAGTAAAAAAAAAAGAAAGATAAAACATAAAAAAACAAGTTTTTGGCTTTATTATAGCACATTGACAGCTATTTGACAGCTGTCAACTGTCAATTTTGAAAATCTAACAACAGATCTGAATTCAGCAACCTCAAAAATATAAACCTAGATAATAATAAAAATGAAATAGGCTATTTCAAAAGTCAATACACACTGCGCATATACATAAATCCGTGGAGGATACTCGGAGCTTTAAAGCTCTGTACCGGCCAAACTATCCATTTTTGAGCTTTGTGGCCATTAAGACAATTGGCCAGTATGATGAACTCTATCACATACCAAAAATTCAGCGAATTTGACCGGGACCCAATTTCCATAAGATTTGTGCGGGGTCCTTTAATCTGATATAGAATGGTAAGAGAAATTCTGAACTTAGGTAACTTCTATGGAACTATTTTGCGCACTTGAAATTCAGATTCTCTAAACCACATATACTTACAACTTATCGAATTCCCTTTTAAAATTCCTAACTTGTGATATCTTAAAACTACTAATTTAACAAATTAATTTATTAATATTAAAATTTAAGGTATTAATTAATTTATTGGAATATTAGTAACAATACAATTTTTGATATTTCGCTTTACTTACAATTTTAAAAGTATTGAAATTTTTAAAATATTTTTAATTTCTTGAAATATTTTGAATTCAATTTGAATATATAATTTGTACTAGGAAGATTTTAATAATTAGAAAAAATAATTTTGTTTGCAAAAGTCCTAAAAGTTCGTTAAATATTTGATATTTTTCAAAATTATGTAACAATTAATTTTTTTTGATTATGAAAATTTTAATTCTAAAATTAAATTAAATATTATTTATCTCATATTTTAAAAAATTCTAAACATTATTTTTAATTATTTTTGATTTCTCGAAAATTATGACAATAATAATTTGAGTAAATTTAAAAATTAATTTTCTTGATGTTAAGTTGTCAAAAGATGTTTCTTAAGTCGCTAAACTTTGCTTAAAGATTTAATATTTTTCAGAATTATTTAACAATTAATTCTTTTTTTTAATTTTCAATTAAATCTAATTTAAACAGTTAATTTTTATTAAGAAATATTTTTTAAAATTCTTAAAATTTGAATTTTTTTTAATCCTTAAATATTTAAATGCAAATTTAAATTCGGGCTATATATAAAAAATTTTAAGAAATTTATGAATTATTCTTAATTTCTTGTAACTAATGAGAATAATTGGAATTCTCTACTAAATTTTGATATTAAACAGAAAAAAATATTTTCTTGTTGTGAAATTGTTAAACGAATATTTTAAAATCTCAAAATATTATTAATTGATATTTTTCAAAATTAGCTATTTAACAACCAATTCTTTTTTAGAAGATTTTAATAAATAGGAAAATTATTTTTGATGGTTTGAAGTTGTCGAGAAGAAAATTCCAAGAAACTTCGTTTTCTGTTAGTAAAGCTGTCAAACGTTTTTTTTTTAATTTTTAAAATTTGATTGAATATTTGAAAAATACTTAGGCCCGATTGTATGAACAAGGATAGAAAAAATAAAATCCGAGAGTACAGATATATCTTTATCCGAGAATTTTATTTTTTTCCTATTGTATGAACAATTTAAAATATTTTTCTATCCTCTGTTTTATTGCAGTTTTAGAGCAGTTTTTATTTGAATGGTAACACTTTTTTCTTTGACGTTTATGTAATTGAAAATAAATTTTCATATTTTTCCTTTTTCATACGTTTAATCGGTGGATTATTATTTAACTCCATCTTATCTCTTAAGTATAATTATTATTTAATCAATGTTATCATCACTATAACACGATAACAAACTGTGAACATTTTAAAATGTCAAAAAAAAAAAACAACAACAACATTTTGTATCCTCTGGAGTGCTTTCACGAACTCTACATTGTAACAATATTGTTAACAATGACAGTTCTGAAGCGTTCTTAAACCTCCATTGTTACTACATACACGTGTGTTTTATCGTTCATAAATTTTTTTTCCAATTGTTACAAATGTCATTCTCAACTATGCTCAATACTTCCTTTCCAGCTGTCATTCAAAGAAACAATTATGAATTCTGATCGGAATGATCAATTTATTGATGAAAATATTTTTACGATATTTTAATCCATGTATATAATTGGTTCTTGTTTTATAATTTAATTATTTTTTCTATATTTGTTATAATGAACAAACAGAATTTTTGCAAAACAAAGTTTGTTTTGCTGGCAAATTTGACGTTTGTAACAATATCGTTGTTACTGCTACGTCATTTGTACAATGACAGTTGTAACAATTTGTTACAATGTAGAGTTCGTGAACGCACTCCTGTTCTATCCACCGAAAAGAGAAGATAGAAACAGACGATATAACTCTATCCATGAATTTGTTTTGTTGTTCATACAATGCAAACAACGATAAATCCGAGGTTATATCGTCTATCCGCGTTCATACAATCGGGCCTTAACAAAGAATTTCATTTTTAATTCTGAACATTTTTATTCTAAAATTAAATTCGGGCTACCCTTTATTTCTTAACTTGAAAAAATTATATTAAATATTTAAACTACATTTTGTTTCCTGAAAAAAAATCAAACTAATTTAAGTTCATTAATTACATTAAATTCAATTTAAATAATTAATTTTGTTAGGAAGATTTTAATAAATAATAAAATTCATTTTCTTGTTGTAAAATTTTGTTTTTAAAATTGATCAAATTTGTTTTAATATTTGATATATTTTGATATATTTTAACAATCGATTATTTGTTAAATTTTGAAAATTCTAATTCTAAAATTAAATTCGGGCTATTCTTTATCTCTTAATTTAAAAAAATCTAAGCAATTTTGAATTATTTTTACTTTCTTGAAACTAAGGACAACAATTTTAATTCTCAAATTAGCTTTGATAATTAATTTTCATTAAGAAGTTTAATAAACAGGAAAATTAATTCTCTTGCAATGATGTTGTCAAAAGATGTTTCTAAAGTTGCTAAAATATGTTAAAACATTTGATATATATATCAATATGGATTAACAATTAATCCATTTCAAATTTTTTAATTATTTCAAATTTTTCAAACCAATGAGAACAGTTTTAATTCTCTAATTAATTTAAACTAAATTTAATTAGTTAATTTTTATAAAAAAATAAAAATTAATTTCCTTGTTGTAACGTTGCCAAATAATGTTTTAAAATTCCTAAAATTTGATTAAAAATTTGATATTTTTCAAAATTATTAAACAACCAATTATTTTTTAATTTATAGAATTATAATTCTGAAATTAAATTCGGGGCTGTTCTTATTTCCTAAATTAAAATTTTAAAAAAAATTTTAAATTATTTACCAATTTGAATTTCTAATTAATTTAATTTCAATTTAAACAATTATTTTTTATTAGAAAGATATTAATGAAGAGAAAAATTTATTTTCTTGTTGTAAAGTTGACAAACGATTATTTTAACCGGTAAAGAGCAATGTGCGGTCCGTGGGACCACTCTACTTTTCAAAAAATCAAGTTATCCCCACTCCGTTTAATTTTTTTCTGAAATTTTAGTGTCTATCTAATTGAAATTTTTAGCATTGTTCTAATTCAATAAAAAATAATAAATATAAAATTGCGGTCCACTGGAACACACCACTCATTTGATGCAACATTTTCCACGACGCACTGTACGGGTTAAAATTCCCCAAATATGAATAGACATTATTGATATTTTCCAAAAATTTTTAACAACCAATTATTTTTTTAGTTATCACAATTTTATATTCTTTATAACTTAATTTAAAAATTCTACGAAATTTTTAAATTATTTTTAATTTCTTGAAATTAATGAAAATAATTTTATATCGTTAAATAATTTAAGTTCAATTTAATTTTTATTAGGAATATTTCTATAAAAAGAAAGTTGGTGGTTTGGCGTCTATTGGAAGGGGCTCCGTAAACTTCCAGTAGGCGCAAGTGTACGTACTGCCTCCTCGTGGCAACCACCGGTAACTGTAACCATTAGGCTGAATGTAGACTTTTGTGACAGGCTAAAGTACGGCGCTAAAGGAGAAAACCTTGACAAAAAATCCCTAATCTAAGGTGGAACAGCATATGCCGATGGATGAATGGCTGATAGGTTAATCAGTCTATATATGCGGACTCTGGATACCAGGCACCCTCCAGTTTTATTTAGCCTTCCTGTAGTAAACCTGGGTGACCTACAGGCGACTTTTTATTCCCAGCAACTCGCAAGAGTTAAATCAAAACGGTAGACGAGGCACGGGAAGGAATACACGGGAGTGGGTCTGCCCTCTCAAAGTCCTTGAGTCCCAATGCTACCGCTTTTCTAGCAGAAGTAAATGTTATTACATCTAGGAGGGAGAGCAATGAGCCCAGATAGTATGTAACGCGTCTAGAAGTACTTCCTACAGTAAACATTTAGGAGGGAGAGCAATGAGCCCAGATAATATGTATTGCGTGTAGAAGTACTTCCAACAGTAAACATCTAGGAGGGAGAGCAATGAGCCCAGATAGTATGTCCCAGCAACTCGCAAGAGTAAAATCAAAACGGTAGACGAGGCATGGATAGGAATATACGGGAGTGGGTCTACCCTCTCGAAGTCCTTGAGTCCCAATGCTACCGCTCTTCTAGCAGAAGTAAATGTTATTACATCTAGGAGGGAGAGCAATGAGCCCAGATAGTATGTATCACACACCGGTCGGCAGTATTATCAGGTTCATTAAGAGCCTGAATATTGGCTGGATGGATAATTAAAACATCTAGGAGGGAGAGCAATGAGCCCAGATAGTATGTATCACGTACCGTTAGGCAGTATTATCAGGTTCATTAAGAGCTTGAATATTGACTGGACGGATAATTAAGTAGGGCTTAATGCACAAAAGATCTTTTAGGTCGCAGTGCGGGGTGGCTTGAGCCCCCACATGGCCCTCAAGTAATAATAATAATAATAATAATAAAAAGAAAGTTAATTCTATTGATGTGAAGTTGTCAAGCGATATTTCAAAATTCTTAAAATTTTATTTACTTTTGATATTGTTCAAAATTAAGTTACAGAACCAATTATTAATTCTAAAATTAAATTCCGGTTATCCTTTACCTCCTAATTTAAAAAATTCTACGCAATTTTTGAATTATTTTTCATTTCTTGAAACTACTAAGCACAATTATGATTCTTTAACTAATTTAAATCTGATTTAAATAGTTAATTTTTATTAAGCTGATTAGCAAGATTAATTTTTTTGTTGTAAAGTTGTCAGAAGATTTTTTAAAATTCTTAAAATTTGAAATCTAGTTATTCTTAATTTCTTGAAAATAAAGAAAACAATTTGAATTCTCTCCTTAATTTAAATATAATCCAAACAATTAATTTAAATTAGGAAGATTTTAGTGAACAGAAAATTTATTTTCTTGTTGAAAAGTTGTTAAACTTTATTAAACATTGATATTTTTCAAAATTAACTATTTAAGAACCAATTTTTTTCTAAATTTTGAATATGTTAATTCCAAAATTAAACTCGGGCTATTCTTTATCACTTAAATATAAAATTCTACGAGGTTTTCAAATTATTTTAAAATTTTTGAAACTAATGAAAACAATATTCATTGTCTAATTAACTTAAATAATTAATTTTTTTTTAAGGAAAATTTTAATAAATAAAAAAATTATTTCTGTTGTTGTGAAGTTGTAAAAAGGCGTTTTTAAAATTCATAAAACTTGAAATAAACGATATTTTTCAAAATTATTTAATAAGCAATTCTTTTTAATTCATAAAATTTTAATTTTAAAATTAAATTCGGGGATATTCTTTATTTCCTAAATTGAAAAATTTTAATAAATGTTTATATTATTTAACTATTTTTATTTTCTAATTAGTTTAAATTCAATTTAAACAATTATTTTTTTTTTTTTTATTTTTTTTCTTGTTGTAAAGTTCAAAGGATTAATTTAAAATTTCCAAAATATGTTTAAACATTTGACATTTTCCAAAATTATTTAACAACCCATTCTGTTTTTATTATGACAGTTTTAATTCTAACATTCAAAATTCGGGCGGCTCTTTATGTCCTATAAACATTTTTTATTTACTTTAATTTTTTCATTTGATAATTATTTTTTGTTAGGAAGATTTGAATAAATAGAAAATTTAATTTTATTGTTGTGAAATTGTCAAACGTTGCTTTAAAATCGTTTAAATTTGATTGATCATTTGATATTATTTAAAATTATTAAAAATTCTTTATTTCTTAATTTAGAAAATTCTAAGAAATTTTGATAGAAAGATGGTTAAAAAAGAAACGATGGTTTAAAATTTCTAAAATTTGATTAAAAATTTTATATTTTCTTAAATTATTTGATAACTTCTTTAAATTTTATTTCTAAAATTTGCTTTTTACCAATATTTAACTCTTAATTCAAATTCTAATAAATAAACTAATGAAAACAATTTTAAATCTCAAATTAATTTAAATAATTAATTTTCATTAGGAAGATTATAATAAATAAAAATATTAATTTTCTTGTTGTGAAGTTGTAAAAAGATATTTTTAGAAATTGAAATGAAGTGAAATTTTATTGACCTTTTGATATTGTTCAAAATTATTAAACAAACAATTCTTTTATTAAGTTTAAAATTAAATTCGGGCAATTTTTTTACTTAATTATTAAGAAAATGCTAAAAAACTTTATTTTCTATTAGTAAAGCAGTAAAATGTTTTTTTTTTAATTTTTAAAATTTTATTAAACGTTTGATATTGTTCAAAGAATTCCATTTTAAATTCTGAACATTTTTATTCTAAAATAAAATTCAGGCTATTAAATATTTAAATTAATTTTAATTTCCTGAAACTAATCAATTAAATTAAATTCAATTTAAATAATTAATTTTGTTAGAAAGATTTTAATAATTAATAAAATTTGTCATCTTGCTGTTAAGTTGTCGAACTATGTTTTTTAAATTACTAACATTTCATTAAATATTTGATACATTTCAAAATTATTCAACAATCGATTATTTGTTAAATTTTGAAAATTTTAATTCTAAAATTAAATTCGGGCTAAAGTTGATTTTTAATTTAAAAAATTCTAAGCGATTTTGAATTATTTTTACTTTCTTGAAACTAAGGACAACAATTTTAATTCTCTAATAAGCTTTAATAATTAATTTTCATTAAGAAGTTTATTAAATAGAAAAATTAATTCTCTTGATATGATGTTGTCTAAAGGTGTTTCTAATGTTGCTCAAATTTGTTAAAACATTTGATATACTATATCAATATAATTTAACAATTAATCCCTTTAATTATTCTAAAATTAAATTTGGACAATTCATTATTTTTTAATTTAAAAATTCTAAGAAATTTTTTAATTATTTCAAAATTTTTAAACCAATGAGTACAGTTTTAATTCGCTAATTAATTTAAACTAAATTTAATTAGTTAATTTTTATAAAAAGAAAAATTAATTTTCTAGTTGTAAAGTGGTCAACCGATTATTTTAAAATTTGCAAAATTTATTTAAATATTTGATAACTTTCAAAATTATTTAACAACCAATTCTGTTTTTACTATGACAATTTTAATTCTAAAATCCTAAATTCTAATCTAAGGTCAGTCGATTCTTTATTTCTTTTAAACATTTTCTAATTACTTTTAATTTCTTAATTTAATAATTATTTTTTATTAGGAAGATTTGAATGAACAGGAAAATTAATTTTCTTGTTGTAAAGTTGTCAAATTTGATTAATAGTTTGATATTTTTCAAAATTATTTAATTAAAATTATTAATTGTTATTATTATTTTTTTTTTATTTAAAGAAAAATAATTCTGAAATTAAATTCGGGGATTTTCTTATTAATTCTTAAATTAAAAAAATTTAAAATTGGTTTAAATTATTTAACAATTTGAATTTCTAATTAATTTAATTTCAATTTAAAAAATTATTTTTTATTAGGAAGATATTAATGAATAGAAAAATTAATTTTCTTGTTTTAAAGTTGACAAACGATTATTTTAAAATTCCCGAAATATGAATAGACATTTGATATTTTCCAAAATGTTTTTAACAACCAATTATTTTTTAAATTATCACAATTTTATATTCTTTATCACTTAATTTAAAAATTCTAAGAAATTTTTAAATTGTTTTTAATTTCTTGAAACTAATGAAAATAATTTTATATCGCTAATTAATTTAAGTCAATTTAATTTTTATTAGGAATATTTTAATATAAAGAAAGTTAATTTTCTAGATGTAAAGTTGTCAAACGATGTTTTTAAAATTCTTAATATTCTATTTACTTTTGACATTGTTAGACATTATTACAGAACCACTTAATTATTCTAAAATTTAATTCCGGCTCTTCTTTACCTCTTAATTTAAAAAATTCTACGCAATTTTTTAATTATTTTAAATTTTTTTGAAAATGATGAGCACAATTATGATTCTTTAATTAATTTAAGACTGATCTAAATAGTTAATTTTTATTAAGCAGATTTGCAAACTTAATTTTATTGTTCTGAAGTTGTCAGAAGATTTTTTTAAAATTCTTAAAATTTGAAATCTATTTAATTCTTTAAATATTTAAATGCAATTTTAAGTTCGGCCTTCTCTTAATCTCCACATATAAAAAATTCTAAGAAATTTATGAATTATTCTGAATTTCTTGAACATAAAGAAAACAATTTGAATTCTCTACTTAATTTAAATATAATTTAAACAATTTTAGATTTTAGTGAACAGAAAAATGTATTTTCTTGTTGTAAAGTTGTCAAACGAATAATTAAAAATTCCCAAAATTTGTTTAAATATTGACATTTTCCAAAATTATTTAATAACCAATTCCGTTTTTATAATGGCAATTTTAATTCTAAAATTAAATTTGGGCTATTCTTTATTTCTTAATATATACAATTTTTAAATTTTTTTAATTATTTTTAATTTCATAATTTAAATAAATATTTTTTACTAGAAAGATTATAATAAATAGAAAAATTAATTTTCTTGTTGTGGACTTGTCAATTATTGATGATTGAATATTTGATATTTTTCAAAATTATTTAGAATTCTTTATGTCTTAATTTAGAAAGTTCTAAGAAATTTTTGAATTATTTCTAATTTCTTGAAAGTAATGGGAACAATTTCAATTCTCTAATTAATTTAATCAGTTAATTTTTATAAGGAATATTTTAATAAAGTTGTCAAACGATGATTTAAAATTTCTAAAATTTGATTAAAAATTTTAATTTTTTTCTAAATTATTGGACAACTTCTTTAAATTTTATTTCTATAGTTTGCCTTTGGCCATTATTTATCTCTTAATTTAAAAAATTCTAATAAATTTTTAAATTATCTTTAATTTCTTGAAACTAATGGAAACAATTTTAAACATCTAATTAATTTAAATAATTAATTTTCATTAGGAAGATTTACATAAAAAAAACAAATTAATTTTCTTTTTGGGAAGTTGTCAAAAGATATTCTTAGAAATTGGAATGAATTGAAATTTTAGTTACCTTTCGATGTTGTTCAAAATTATCAAACAACTGATTCGTTTATTATTTTTAAAATTAAATTCGTGCCATACTTTTTTATTTAATTATTAAGAAAATTCTAAGAAACTTCGTTTTCTGTTAGTAAATCTGTTAATAGCTTTTTTTAAATTTTTTGAATTCGATTAAACAATAAACAATATTAAGTTTAACAATTTTTAACAAAGAATCCCATTTTAAATTCTGAGAATTGTAATTCTAAGATTAAATTCGGGCTACCCTTTATTTCTTAAGTTGAAAAAATTCTATTAAATATTTGAAGTATTTTTAAACTGATAAGTTCATTATTTAAATTAATTTCAATTTAAATAATTAATTTTGTTAAGAAGATTTTAATAAATATAAAATTTGTGTTCTTGTTGGTTAGTTGTTAAACTATGTTTTTAAAATTGGCAATGTTTGATTAAATATTTGATATGTTTCAAAATTATTCAACAATCATTTATTGGTTTAATTTTGAAAATTTTAATTCTTAAATTAAATTCGGACTATTCTTTATCTCCTAAATTTAAAAAATTCTAAACAATTTTGAATTATTTTGTAGTTTTTGAAACTAAGGCAACAATTTTAATTCTCTAATTAGTTTTAATAATTAATTTTCTAAAAGAAGTTTGGTAAATCGAAAAATTAATTCTCTTGATGTGAAGTTGTCTGTTGTATATGTTATGTTTCGAAAGTTGTTGAAATTTGTTAAAACATTTGATTTTTTCCAAATTACTTAACAATTTATTCCTTTATTAATTCTAAAATTTAATCGGACTGGTTCATATAGCGCAAAGACTGGTTCAAATTTTTGAATTATTTAAAATTTTTGAAACTAATGAGAACAGTTTTAATTCTCAAATTAATTTAAACTAAATTTAATTAGTTGCCAATTTATATAAGTAGAAAAATTAATATTCTTTTGTAAATTTTTCAAACGATGTTTTAAAATTCCTAAAATTTGATATGTTTCAAAATAATTTAACAACCAATTATTTTTTCATTCATAAAATTTTAATTCTGAAATTAAATTTAGGGTTATTCTTTATTTTCTAAATTTAAAAAAATTAAGAAATTTTTATATTATTTAACTATTTGAATTTCTAATTAATTTAGTTCCAATTTACTCAATTATTTGTTATTAAACATTTAGTTTCTTGTTTTAAATTGGTCAAACGATTATTTTAAATTTTCCAAAATGTGAATAAATATTTAACCATTTGCGGTCGTATTAAGTTTATACATAGGTTCGTTGAACGAACACTAGTACATAATATACAAGAATATGAAGGAAGAACAAAATTTATTAATTTTTTTTTTTTTTTATATAATTTAAAAAGCGAAAATGCTTATAATTAGTGATTACACTTAGATACTATATGAAACTTTAATGAATTTATTTGCGAGCAAAATCGATGTTCAGTATAGTTCTTTGCTATGGTTGCTGAAAGTAGGCATACGACCGGAACGTTAAAACAGCTCTAGTGGCTGATAGTAGACATACAACCACAAAGGGTCAATATTTTTCAAAATTATTTACCAACCGATTACTTTTTTAATTATGACAGTTTTAATACCAAAATTAAATTTAGGTTATTCTTTATCACTTGTGTAGTAAAAATTGTGCCCCTGAGAATGACGGAATGTACCGTCGAAACGTCGGGTTTTTATTAAATAATTAATTTATATATTGAAAATATTTGGTCTGTATTTATAATTACTTCAAAAATGGCTTTAATTATAGACCAAAAGAATGTTTTTTTAAAAAAACGTTATATTCAATTAACTTTTCGCCAATATTTCTCCTGATTCTAAAACTTCCTCGTTACAAAATATTTGATTGAATGAAAAATTTATTCAAACGAAATGTTCCTAGTTTGAATAAATTTTTCATTCAATCAAATATTTTGTAACGAGGAAGTTTTAGAATCAGTAGAAATATTAAAAAAGCCTTGATAATGGTATACAATACCGAAATATTGTCGATAAGTTAATTAAATATAACGTTTTTTTAAAAAAACATTCTTTTGGTCTATAATTAAAGCCATTTTTGAAGTAATTATAAATAATTAATATAAAATAAAATATTAAGGTAAAACCAAATAAAATTATTTTATTATAACAAAAAAAAAGCTTAAATAAGTGAATTAAATTAAATTAAAAAATAATTTTTAGTAGGAAGATTTTAATAAATAGAGAAATTAATTTTCTTGTTGTGAAATTGTCAAACAAACTTTTTAAAACTCTTAAAATTTGATTGAATATTTCATATTTTTCAAAATTATTTAAAATTCTTTATTTCTTAGTTTAGAAAATTATAAGAAATTTTTTGAGTTACCTATTTCTAATTTCTTGAAGCTATTGAGAACAATTTCTATTCTCTAAGTAATTTAAATTTAATTTAAAAGTTAATTTGTTTAAGGAACATTTTAATGAAAATGAAAATTTATTTGTTTTTTTTGTAAAGAGGTCAAACGATGCTTTAAATTTCCTAAATTTCGTTTAAAAATTTGAAATTTTTCAAAATTATTGGACAACTTCATTCATTTTTATTTCTAAAATTTGAATTCTAAAATTAAATTCGTGTTATCCTTTAATTTAAAAAATTCTAGTAATTATTTAAATTATTTTTAATTTCCTGAAGTTAATTAATTTGAATTCATTAATAAATTTAAATTTAATTTAAATAATTAATTTTTATTAGAAAATTTTTAATAACAAGAAATTTTTTTTTCTTGTTCTAAAGTTGTCAAACGATGTGCCAAAATTCATACCATCGGATTTGAGATACATTTACATGTAATCAATGTTTTTTCTAAATAAACAGTTACATATTAATTCAAAGAAAAATCGGAAACTTTTTGCAAATTTAAGAAACAAATTTATTTAATCGAAGAATAAAACGCACTAGATCGGACAGAGGTTGTGAATATATAATAAAGTAAATAATTTAACTAATTTTAAGGAAAATGGAGTTTAAATACAAAGAACTGCAACGTACAGTCCACAACAAATAGCAATTTTAGAAATAATCGGACAGTCGGGAGAAGCCGTTACCACATCAAAAATGGTACGGAAGCAAATCTAATTTAGAAAGTTTTAAAACTTTTGAAATAAATGTTTTGCAAAAATCCCAGTTAAGCTCCAAAAAAAATTCTTCCAACAATTCTTGTTGGATATAATATGCAATCGAAGGCATATACGTAGATGTTTGGTTCAAAGAGATCAAATTCTGGAGTCGCACAAAAAATCAAAAAGTAAAACTAAATGGTTACAAGCAATGGAGGCTGAATATAATGTTATGAAATTTCAATATGGGAATTAGTAGACCTACTAAATCACCGGAAAACAAAAGGCATCAAATGTGTAATTTTTACTTTCCATTAGTATCGATAAAATAATGAAGTTCAATCAAAAAACTAAAAAGGCATTCAAGTCCAAACATTTTTGATTGAAATTCTTTTTGAATTTGTGACTGAAATACCTTTTGCAAAAGGAGATTCAGTCAAACAACTAAAAAGGAATTCCAGATAAAATTGTTGTCTTCTTTGTTCTCTTTCAAAAAAAATTCAGTCAAAAAACGAAAGGCATTTCAGTAACAAAATTTATCTTACAAATATTATGACTAAAACTCTTTTTAAAAAGGAACTTCATTCCAAAAATAGGTATGTCGGTCAGAAAATAGGTTGATTGAAATTCCCTTTATGTATTTGGACTTAAGAACCTTCTTGGAAGGCATTTTGGTAACAAACTTTTGGACTGGAGAACCTTTTGGTTCCGAGGCCTTAGTCAAAACAGAAACGAATTTCAGTCAAAATTCAGTCAACATTTCTCGGCAAATTTTTATTAATTAACTTATAAAATCGAATGGTTAAAAGAAGGTGTCCACATGACTTACAACAAACCATTTAAAGACAAATTTTTGTTGTTACAGTTCTGTGATTCAAGAAAATCTAGGTCATTTAAATATTAACTAAATTATGTGGTTTGAAGTTAACATATAATTTTCTACATCCAGACGGTGGACAAAATTTTGCTAACACCTCGGTTTTTTATCATTTTACTAAATATTTTTTTTTTTGCTAATATTATATACAGGGGTGTCCGGGTTTGGGATGCTAATCCGTTACGGGGTGATTCCTTTGGTTCATTCTGAGAAAAAAATCGTATAGGGGTCAATTTTTGATATCCATTGAGATACAGGGCGTTTAAAAAATTTGCTCTGAAAGAAAGTACACCAAAATATTAAACTGTAACTCACAAAATAGCCTCTACTATTACCAGTCAAATAACACCATGTGGTTGCCCTCCGATATATATTTTATTATTTCATTAATTTGGGGAATTTTGTTGCCTGAAGAAATGTTTTTATCTTGGAAATTTTAAAGACATTAATTTTATTGTAAATTTCATTAAAGTATTTAAACTTTCTGCACTGAAGAAGTAAAAGAAAGGGGTTTATATACCCTATAAGGACAATATTCTAAGTTAAAAATAATAATGCGGTTTTTTGAAATACGGCATCGTTATGTATAACCCGTTAAAGTAACAAAATCTCACCTTACTTTTTGTCATTATCTAAACAAATAAAAATTGATTAATTCATGGCCTGACTTCATTGAATTTAAAAATCTTTTTTTTTTTAAATTCATATTTAGTTGTTTCTAAATTTGACAAAAAACTTAAAATATTCAAATCGAATTTGAAAAGACATTCCAGTTATTTCATAAAACTGATTCGTGTGCTGGTAATTGCAGTTTTTCCAATTTCCAACGCCTATCAAAACTAGAATATTAAATTACTATTTCAGTAAAATCCTTTTCGTTGGTTTTTATTATTAATGATGCTATATTACTAAATAGCTGCGGATGTCTAATTTCTTTGTACAATTGTTAAGACCTTCACAGATAAAAATTCAGCCACGATTTGTCTTTGCTTGCCCAATTACTTGAGGCTCAATCAACCAAAAGGCCTAGGTTCCTTGCATTTGCCGCACCCACTTGTAGCCGGTCCGGGGAGCATACCTTTTGAATTATTTTAATTTAAAATTATTCATCAAGATTCGTTTTCTTGAACATTGCAATACGATGCAATTTTGTTGCATCGTTACAAGGACTAACGTATTATATCAACGATAGCCTGACAGCGGTGTGAAATTTTGCGAAACGTAAAAAGTTTTAAAGACCCATACAATTTTAAGTATCTTTGTAATCGTGATGGTAAAATATTAGAGTATGTCATCTGTATAAATTGACTGATTTTGCCGATTAAAATTCTAAATTTAAAAAATAAAATAAAATAAATGTTACATAATAATGTCACAGATCAAATTATGCTAGATATTAATATTAATAATGGCGAAGTTTCCTTGAGTAGCATTCATATTTCTTTACAAAATATACGTATCATCCAGGGCTGGGGAGCCGGAGCTAGGAGCCACGAAGCTGGGCATTTTTGATAAGCCGGAAACCGTGTAAAACATTGGGTTTTTTCATTTATTATTTAATCAAAATTAGGTTCTTTTTCAAAAATGCCAATAATGTCATGAAACTTGGAACGAAAAAATCGAGATAGGTAAGCGGGCTTCGTCTCTAGCTCCGGCTTCAGCTCCACTTGCTTGGCTTCAGCTCTAGCTCCATCCCCAGCTCCGGCTCCATCTCCGGTTCCAGCTCCGGCTTCAGCTATGGCTTCAGTCCCGGCTCCAGCTCCGGCTCC
Source organism: Tipula helvola (assembly GCA_963556165.1). Taxonomy (NCBI): domain Eukaryota; kingdom Metazoa; phylum Arthropoda; class Insecta; order Diptera; family Tipulidae; genus Tipula; species Tipula helvola. The sequence goes on along the minus strand of OY744483.1, from coordinate 166,378,209 downwards.
AACATCGGCTCCGGCTCCAAAAAAACAAAATAGAAAAGCTGGCTTGGTCACCGGATCAGGATGTGGCTTGGCTCCGGATCCAGCTCCAGCTCCGGCTGCCTAGCCTTGGTAGCATCATAAATTTCGATAATTTTTTCTTTGCCTTCGATTACGAAGTAAAAATTGCAATATTGATTATTATTTTTATTTTGCAAATTGTGATATGCCTATAAATGTGGAGGCGTTTCATTTTTTATTAATAGTATTATTTCTAGTGACTAATGTTTATATTTCTTTAAATCATATAAGCTTTGGTGGTATAAAATTTACTTTATTTAACGTTTATAGATTACACTCCGTTAATATTTCGGATTTTGTTGGAGGTTTAAGTCGTATTTTATCTAATCTTACAAAAGAAGGAGTTAGAAATATTCTTCTTATTAGTGTTATTAATATTAATATTTTAGATTTTCCATTGCAATGCTTTGATTATATGACTTTATTGTCAACATTTGGATTTGAATGTGGCGTTAATGAAATATCTCGGAAGCAATCTAAATCGTGTGTGGACCATACGTTTTTCCTACTAACGAAGTTCAGTGTAGTGTTGTTGATTATGATATAACTTACCAAACTATGATTTTAACTACCATTACTTTAATTAATAATTTATTCCATTCGGAACCAATTCGGATTGTACAGTGTGATTCATATGGAATAGTTGATTATGAAAGGTTGAACTTTCTATTGTATAATGAAACCTGGGACTATGTATTGTTATTTGATGATCATAATCAGACTATTTATTTATGGTTACGTTTAAACATCAATTAAATAGTGCAACCACTTTTGAATTAGCGAAATATAAACAGATAGCTTTGCGACCTTGGATTAATAAATATCTCCTACGAACGATCAATAGTAAACTATACGTGATCGTTTCAAAAGTATTTCTAAACATTTAAAAATTAAAATTGAAAATCAAAAAAGACTGTTGGTAAAAGAGATTCTAATGGATATATAATTTCTGATTCTGCTTTATTGGCGAATTTATTTAATAACCATTTTTCCAATGAAGCAAGCGATTTAGTTAATTCCGATTTTTCCACCAATATACTTCAAAATCATTAGCAACCAATATACGAAGCTTCTCATGATTCATTTTTCTTTGAACCAATCATAGATGGTGATGTTGAAAGTGCTGTTAAAAATACCTTAAAAATACATATTTTTCCAATTCCTTTGCTTTTCATATTTTTAATTTAAGCATTCAGATTGGAATAATCATTGATCATTTTAAGCATGCTATCATAATTCCCATGTTCAAGAAAGGAGGTAAATCAAGTCTCAACAATTATCGGCCAATTTGTTTGCTTTCTGTTTTTTCAAAAATATTTGAAAAAACATTAAAGGTTAAATTTTTCCTTGAAAAGAAAAACTTCTTTTTTTAAAATCAATTGGTGTTTAGGCATCCGTAGGTGCTGAAGACGCATTCGCCAGAGTTCTTAATTTAGTACATGACAAAATAGATGGGAAAAACAAAGTATTTGTATTGTTTATTGATTTGATGAAAGCATTTGATATTGTCAATCATAATAATCTTATTGAAATATTGGATCATTTAGGGTTTCGAGGTGTAGTACTTTCATTTTTTTAAATCTTATTTATCTAATAGGACATATCAAACGAAAATTAATAAAGAATTTAGTGATAAACTGGTATATAGGTATGGGCGTGCCGCAAGGATCTGTGCTCGGACCAGTTATTTTTGTAATAGATTTCAATTCCGTTATCAAATTAAATTTTAATGGTAAATTAGTTGCATTTGCCGATGGTCTAGTATTTCTTTATAGTGATACTTATTATCATAGGTATAGCAGCATTTCTCAAATGATTAATGATGATCTGCATTTATTGTGCTGTTCTAGCTAAACACCAAATGATAATTAGTGACAAATCGAAAATCATGGAATTTATAATTAGGAATTCTGCTACAGAAAATTTTGATTATCCAGTAAAATTACATTCATATGGTTGTGATTGTGACCATTCCAGTTGCACATTTAAGTGTTTTTTTGTTGAGAAAGTTTCACAAATTAGATTCTAACCTTAATTGTAAATTACACTGTGGTTCTTTGCAAAAATATATTTTCATGACTTTAAGTATCATTTATAAATGAAAAACTCTATGGTTCCAGCCGATATACTAAAAATGATCTATTATGCGCTTGTATACAATTAAAGTTAACGTATGGATTGTCCTTTTGAGGTACATAGTTTCAGTAGTAGTATATTAAATCCAATTGTAGTTCTTCAAACGAGAATACTTAAAGTAATGGCTTTCAAAAAGCAAAGTCACTCTTCATGGCCTATATTTTCAACAAACGCAATATTACCTTTACAGCATCTATTTGTGTTCAAGGTGTTGAAGCTATTTTCTAACCATCTGACCAGAGTACTAAAAAGTTACAATCTAAGAAGAAATAATTTAACTACTATTATCAGGCCAAAAACAGCCCATTTTAAGAGATACTTTACTGTAATTGGCCCTTTTTTATATCTCGTTCTTATTTAGTATATTGTCAGGCTTAATCAGGTTTTCAATATATTTTTTAGTTTTTTTGCCATAATGTTTAATTATATTTTTAAAAAATAATATATATATAGCTATTTCAATTACTATAATTTTTAATTTATTCTTAAATGTTTAATTTTTTTTATATTTATTGCATCGCCACCGTTATACGTTAGATTAATTAAAAATGTTAAAGGGGTAACTGATACTGGTCTTGGCCATAAATTATTCCTTATTTTTATTTATATTGAGCCAAATCTTTTAATTTAAACAATTATTTTATTGGTATATAGGGCTCTTTATTTTTATTTTTATTTATTAGTACTTGAGCTTTCAATCCCACTTCGGGATCATTTTCAAAAGCATAATGAAAAATTATTTCCAAAATAGGTTCCTTTTATATAAAAATTTTTTTCATAAAACAATCAAACAGTTGTTACAAAAACCAATTTTTCATGGAAACGCACAGCCTAGACAATTTTTCGAAAAATAATTTTCTTTTCCTGGCTAAAGCGTTTTTCATGTAGAAAGGTTGTACAATTGAATAAAAATAAAATGAGGTGTGACAAAAAACTTATATAAATAAATCATACGAGTTGCCAATATAAGCATAATCTTCTACAATGTTAATCGAATTTTTACTTGATTTAATATGTAACATTTCCAAAATCGATCTTTTCCTAAAATTGGTTTGTTTATCGAGAATTTTGACGTTATCTAAATTGATTAAATGATTGGAATTTTTCAGATGCCGTGTAAGTGCACTAATATTTGAATTTAGACCTTTGTTGGTGTCATATCGGTGTTGATAAATTCTTTTTTCCAAAAATTACAAACTTTTTGGCTACTCCTTATATAAAAAATCTTTATGAGAAAATAAAACGTTTGTTCAAGAATTATAATTTCAAAATTGTGGGATGTACAGCTACAAGCCTAGATGGAAATATTTTTTCCAAAATTAAAGACAAGGTACCTTTAAGAAAACAATCAAATGTGGTTTACCAAGTCCGTTGTAGTTGCAACGCCACGTATACTGGACAGACAACACAATTTTTGGAAAAGATCGATATTTTGGAAATGTTACATATTAAATCAAGTAAAAATTCGATTAACATTGTAGAAGATTATGCTTATATTGGCAACTCGTATGATTTATTTATATAAGTTTTTTGTCACACCTCATTTTATTTTTATTCAATTGTACAACCTTTCTACATGAAAAACGCTTTAGCCAGGAAAAGAAAATTATTTTTCGAAAAATTGTCTAGGCTGTGCGTTTCCATGAAAAATTGGTTTTTGTAACAACTGTTTGATTGTTTTAGGTAAAATTTTTATATAAAAGGAACCTATTTTGGAAATAATTTTTCATTATGCTTTTGAAAATGATCCCGAAGTGGGATTGAAAGCTCAAGTACTAATAAATAAAAATAAAAATAAAGAGCCCTATATACCAATAAAATAATTGTTTAAAATAAATTATTCCTATTATAACTTTATGTACTTATGTATGAAATTTTTTATTGAAAATACAATAAATAAATAAAATGAGCTACCAGCATTTCCGACCGGATTTCATGATCCCACCCCTGATTTAGTATGATAAGTCTTATATTAAAACTGAATTCAAATCCACGTAATTTCAACTAAACTTTAGCCTTAAATTTCAAAGTTACACTTACGTGGGCTAATTCGTAAACTTTACCAACTTAAAATTTCCAGAGACAAAAATCTCTATATATCAAAATGTTTAAAGTAGTTAGAAAATTTATTATTTTAAACGAATAACACGTGCTCAGTGTTTTTCATCTTAAAGTTTTCCAAAATAAACTTCAATTAAGTTTATTTTCAAATAGAAATGTGTACCACAAAAAAACGTTTATGTTTAACCCACACTTATGAGTATTTCCACTCAACAAATATACTACATAAACATAAACAAAAATACTAATACATAAAGTATTTAATTTTCCCGACATACCATAATAAATAAAATTAAAACTTTTTCTTTTCACTCAAACCACAACATTAATAAAATAAAAAAATTTCAGACCAAAAAATTCTACTTTCGTCTTGAAAAAAAAAAAAAAATATTTTCCATGCACGTTTATTTTACTTTTCATCTCCACACCAACCCACACCATTTCTGTCTCATTTTCATTATGAAAAGTATAAAACAGAAAAAAAAAAAAAATTCCGTATTTTTTTTTTTTTTTTATGAATGAAAATTTGAAAATTACAATCAACAGGTTTCTATATAATATACACAAACAAAAAACAGTATAATGATAATAAAATTTTCTCATTTTCTGATTTATAATTTATTTTCCTTGTCTTAACAGAGCGCGCACACAAAAAAAATACTCTAGTTATATATTTTAATATACATAAAATTAAATGAAAATTAAAGAGGAAAACAGTAGAAAAATTTATGTAAATTTTCTTTTTTTTTTTTTGTTCATCGTTGCTGTTGTTGTTTTCGTTGTATACATAATCATGTCTCGTGATAAAATAATTAATTTACATAAAATGGGGGTTGAATCACGATATAATGGAATGAACACAAATTGTTCTATATATTTTGATACCATAACCTACATCAAGCCATTTAATTACACACAGAGAGACTGTGCGGAAAGCAAAAAAAAGTTTTATATAATGAAAATGAAATTTAACAAAAAAAAAAATGTTCTCGTCTCATTTTCATTTTCACTTTACTTTTTTTTTTTTTTCTTTTTTTGTTGTTTTTGTTTGCCGGCGTCTTTATATTAAATATTCTGTCTGAGTTTTACGATATCTGTTTTTCTTTTTAATGAGATGAAGGTTATGTACATAGTAGGAGCTTTTTATTATTGTTGTATTCATGTACGTAATAATGTACTCATATGTATATGCTAATTTGAATAGCAAATAAAAAAGAGTTTTAAATTCATGTATTTTAATGAAATTGAATTAGTTTGAGTGGTTTTATAATATGCTCATGGAAATAAGACAACAGGTGAATAAAAGTTTGAGTGTAGCTTTATAGAATTTTTATCGAGTTCGTATTTAAGGGAAATAAACAGTAATGTGTTATATTGTTAATATTTATAAGTAGTTGGCAATTTTAATAGGCTGTTTTAAGCTGTTTCATGATGTGATGCAAGTCACTTTGAACAAAAAAACATTTTTAATATCGTTTCAAAAAAAAAATCTATTGAACAGTATTATATAAACTGAAGAAGGAGTTATCTCCGAAATCGATCTTATATTAACTAAAATATCATATTATCACAATAAAGAATAATAATACAATTTTCAAACAATAATTAAAAAATGTAAAGTTTTTTATTTTATTTGTTAATATAAATTATGTGGTTTAAAGTTTTTTATTAAACCCGAAGTGATAGCTAAATTTAAATTAAGTTTAATATTTTTACTCGGGAAGTCTACATATTTCAAAAGTTTTATTAGCAGGGCCCTTTGGTTTTAAACGCCCGGGGCAAGCAGGGCAGATTAAGGAAAATCCAGGCCCTAGGTAAGCTTTCGTTTCCGGGCAATTTGAAACAATAGGAAAATCCGAGTCCTAAGCAATCTTTTGTTTCCGGATGCAAAGTTTCATTTTCTCTCTTTTTCTCATATTTTTTTAAAAATAACAATTCAAAAACTTTTTCAAATAAACCATTTATTACATAATTTAAAAATATTTAAAGAAGTAATCATCCTGATAGTGAAACCGGTCAAAATCAATTTTCAAAAATAAAATTACATTCGTGTCCCTGAGTTACAAAAACTCCCAATTCCATTTCAAGACATTTTAAGATAATTGTCATAAACTTATATTTATTAAACTAGCTAAATATAATTAATGAACACTCTTTTCTGCTAATTAGCATTGCATTTATTAGCCACGTTTACTTTAATAATATAATTAAAGTATGATTTTGAATTTATTTTATTGACAATAATGTATTTCAAATTAATAAAAAATTAGCATTATGCAAGATTATTAAATTATTAACTCATTGTCATTATGGTTGCAATCCACAATATCCGAATTGATAGGTTGAGTACATTCTTCAATTATATTTTGCTGTGTTTCGGAATGGAGGACTGATCTATAGTAGTCTAGCACATTCATCATCCCCCAATTTTCGCCGGAGTGTTTAAATCTTTTTACGTGTACTCCAATATGTAAAAGTCCTGGCCGAATTTGAGAGACGGTTTTGTTTTTTCGAAAAACTGTCCTACTTACACCAACGTCCGATATATATGCTATCTCGCCGCGAAAAGAAAGAAAACCATTATCCTGAAGGTTTAACACAGGTTGCTGTTTTCCAATCCTTCACCGGGCAGGCATCTGATCCAAGTCTAATAATTTCCCCATGTTCTGTATATACATCTAAATATTCATTTGGATATATGATCCTCTTCTTAGCTTTCACCTTTTCTCTAGCTGGATAAACACTCTGTTTGGCGGAGTATAGGAGTGACCAGAAATCGGAAAAATAAGTGCACTTTTTTTATCTGCGCAGGTGCAACTTGTTTTAGCCAGAAAGAAATCATACCCATCACGGTTCAATTTTTATTTTGGAGCCCAAAAGTGGAGCATAGTCGGTGATATAAGGCCGACGCAATCTCGTTAGAGCCTTTCGTATGCTCACTTTCCAGCCATAAACAAAAATAAGGGCGGTCCAAACTGTCCATTAAAATATTGATTTGTGTGTATGCTGGATACAGCAGGACAACTATTAGAACGCAGCTTCAGAAAACTTATGAAATAAGCAATATGGCTTCAGGAAGGGTCGGTCTACTATGTGCGCTGTAGAAGGATTGGTGAGAGCTTTCTTTATAGCACAAAAAGGGAATCACTATTCACGGATGCTAGTATTAATTGCTACACTGGATGTTAAGAACGCATTTAGCTCGGCGAGGTGGGCGAATATGTTATTGGCGCTATCAAACGGTTTCCGCGTGCCAGACAACCTTTTACGGATAATGAACATCTTCCTACAAGATAGAAAGCAGCTGTTCCAAACCACGCAGGGTCAATGCAATAAAGGGGTCACGGGGGGTTCCGCCCAATGATCTATGCTAGGGTTTGATTTAGGAAATGCATCTTACGGCGGCGTCCTAAAAATATGCCGGATGACACCTTCATGGTTGGGGACGATATTTAACCAGTGATAATCGTCCGGGATATAGACAACGCCCAAAGCAAGCTCAACCAAGTAATGAGAAGAACTACCTCTTAGCTAACTGGATATGGTCTGTCCCTAGCAACAGGAAAACAGAATTATTTTTGCTTAAGTGACGGCAAATTGCAACCGGTGTGCTGTTTCAGGTAGCAAATCAACTGATACATTTCAGCACAGAAATCAATTACCTGGGGGTACATCTGGACACAAAACTCAATTTTGGAGAACAGGTTAAGCGGTCCTCAGAAAGAGCGTCGAAAGTAACCTTTGCCCTGAGCAGATTGGTGACGAACATCGGGTCTTAATGGGTTGAAAATGGAGGCTTCTATGTCAGTCACGAACTCCATCCTTTTGTATGGATGCAGACACGCAATATGGGCAGACACAATTAAATAGGAAACATACCGTAAAAATGGCAGCTATACAACGTCGTGGGGCACTCAGGATCTGCAGTTCTTACAGAACTGTCTCGAAACCTGCTATGTTGGTTATTGCTGGAGCGATTCCCATAGACCTAATGGCGACGCAAAAGAAAGCTATATACGACACCAGGAGGGACCTTGGCTTCTTAGAGACAAGAAAGTCATACTTTGCTGGCAGGAGAGATGGCAGACTAAAAGCCGCGGAAGGTGGACGAAAAGGCTAATTAAAACCCTGTCTGCGTGAGTGGATAGGTAACAGGGCGAAGTAAATTACTTTATGACTCAATTCCTCATGGGTCATGGGTACTTTTGCAAATATCTGAAAACAATATTAGGCAAGGTGGAAGAATCATCGTGTATATACGGCAATGCAGCGACTGATGATGCAGAACACACTTTTTTCACTTCTGATCAGTGGAAAAGGAGACGTGAAGAACTAGTAAGAATGGTTGGCAGGGTGACGCCCGATAATATTGTGGGCATCATATTCGAATAGAAACAGAACTGGGATACAATCGCGAACTTCGTAGAATCGATCCTACAACAAAAGAAATCTAAAATGGACAACCACCAAAGAACGTGAAAGCTGTTATTTACAATACGAATATAGAATACGAAGCATAGTAAAGTAATATACGAGACACCATCTTGATGTAATATAAAAATAATTTCGAGGTGGATTTTCTGTCTGAAGGAGGTAGTGTTTTTTTTTAGTCAGTAGTTCTGCAAGGCAGGGAGGCCGACACATTGTATGTAAATACATTTTCTCACCCCTCATAATAAAAATAAAATAAAAAATAAAAAATTTATTGGAATACGACGAGTACACAGAAGAAATACTCCTAAGTAAAAGTTTGTTTGAACATGGATTGGAAACAATCTTGTTGAAATGCGTTGACAGAATATCCAATTTTAAATTTGGAATTTGAAATTTGGAGTTTCGAAATTGAAATTTAAAATTTAAAGTTTTGAATATGAAATTTGGAATTTGAAGTTTGGAATTCGGAATTGGAAATTAAAAATTTGAAGTTTGGAATTTGAGATTTGATATATGGAATTTGAAATTTGAAATTTGGAATTTTAAATTTGAAATTTGGAATTAATTTGATATTTAAAATTTGGAATTTAAAATTTGAGATTTGGTATTTAAAATTTGAAATTTACAATTTAAAATTTGAAATTTAGAATTTGAAATTTGGAATTGAGATTGCGAAATTTTGGATTTTGGAATTTGGGATTTTTGATTTGAATTTTGAAATTTGAAATTTAATATTTGAAATGAGGGATTTGAGATTTGGAATTTGAAAATTGAAATTTTTGAAATTTAATACTTGGGATTTGGAATTTGGAATTTGAAATTTGAAATTTGGAATTTGAAGTTTGGAATTTATAATTTGAAATTTAAAATTAAAATTTAAAATTTGTAATTTAAAATTTGAAGTCGGAATTTGGAATTTGAAATTTGGTATTTGGAATTTGAAATTTGTAATTTGAAATTTAAAATTTTGAATTTGGAATTTGAAATTGAAATTTAAAATTTGGAATGTGGGATTTGAAATTTGGAATTAGAAATTTGGAATTAAGAATTTGAAATTCGTAATTTGGAATTTGAGATTTGGAATTTGAAGTTTGAGATTTGAAATTTGGAATTTGGAATTTGAAATTGAAATTTAAAATTTGGAGTTTGGGGTGTGAAATTTGTAGTTTCGAAATTCAAATTAAAAGTTTAAAATTTTGAATATGAAATTTGGAATATGAAGTTTGGAATTTGGAATTGGAAATTAAAAATTTGAAGTTTGGAATTTGAAATTTGGAATTTTAAATTTTAAATTTGGAATTAATTTGATATTTAAAATTTGGAATTTAAAATTTGAGATTTGGTATTTAAAATTTAAAATTTGAAATTTGAAATTTACAATTTGAAATTTACAATTTGAAATTTGAAATTTAGAAATTTTGGAATTGGGATTGCGAAATTTTGTAATTTGGGATTTTTGATTTGAATTTTGAAATTTGAAATTTAATATTTCAAATTTGGATTGTGGGATTTGAGATTTGGAATTTGAAATTTAGAATTTGGAATTTGACGTTTGGAATTTGTAATTTGAAATTTAAAATTTAAATTTAAAATTTGTAATTTAAAATTTGGAATTTGAAATTTAAGATTTAATTTATTTATTTACATACATACATAACATGAAATTATACTTTCGCACACTTTATTTTGAGCAAGCGCTCATTCACAATAAAGTGTGCAAAAGGTGGCTAACAAATATTAATATAAAAAACTGACTCCAAGACTACAGCACAGCCGCTCAACTCCAGTTCTTTGCCGCTTAGATGAAACATTAAAAGCCCAACTCTGCTAATTCTCATATAATGTACCTTAACCATAAGGATATTTTATGGTACACAATCGGCCTAATGAACCGTAGACATTAGCGATGACAACACCGATGCTCAAGGTTGGAGGTTTTAGCATTATATCCAAATACCAATATAATTTAAAATTTAAAATTTCGAAGTTGGAATTTGGAATTTGAAATTTGTTATTTTGAATTTGAAATTTGGAATTTGAAATTTAAAATTTGGAATTTGGAATTTGAAATTTGGAATTTGATGTTTGGAATTGGAAATTAAAAATTTGAAGTTTGGAATTTGGAATTTGTGATTTGATATTTGGAATTTGAAGTTTGGAATTTTAAATTTGAAACTTGGAATTAATTTAATATTTAAAATTTGATATTTAAAATTTGAGTTTTGGTATTTAAAATTTAGCATTTGAAATTTGAAATTTACAATTTGAAATTTGAAATTTAGAATTTGGAATTTGAAATTTGGAATTTGGAATTTGGAATTTGAAATTTGAAATTTGAAATTTAAGATTAAAGATTTAACCATTTAAGGACCGATTTTTTTAAGAAATATATTATGTAACCAAATAATACGTAGAAAAAATAAAATAATCAATAATTTAATTGTGTGTGGTAAACCTGGAAGCTGGGTTGTTTCACACATAACGCAACATTAAAAGGTTTACAATATTAACCGAGCTCCTCCTCTTTTTTGATATGGTATGTCCCGAGTTATCTCGGGCCTGGTCCTTAAGGGGTTAAAACTTTGAAGTCGGAATTTGGAATTTGAAATTTGGTATTTGGAATTTGAAATTTGGAATTTGAATTTTAAAATTTGGAATTTGGAATTAGAAATTTTTGATTTTGGAATTTGGGATTTGGAATTTGAAATTGAAATTGAAAATTTGGAATGTGGGCCTTGAAATTTGGAATTTGAAATTTAGAATTTGGAAATTGAAATTTGAAATTTGGAATTTGGGATTTGGAATTTGGAATTTGGAATTTGAAATTTAGAATTTGAACTTTGGAATTTAGAATTTGAAGTTTGGAATTTGAAATTTTTGATTTTGGAATTTGGGATTTGAAATTTGGAATTTCTAATTGGAAATTTGGTATTTGATGTTTACAATTTGAATTTGGGATTTGAAATTTAGAGTTTGAAGTTTGAAATATGGAATTTGAAATTTAAATTTTAGAAATTATTTGTAAAATTATCCAAGGTGTAAAGTTTTTGGATTCATTGTTAGTTTAGGCCCAAAGGTTAATAAAGTTTCAGATTTTTAAATCAAAATGGTCCTGAATTTAAATTTATATATCTTCTTCAGGCATTTTGTTTAACAGACTATGCGTTTAAAATTAAAATAAAGTTTATTAGCTAAATCATATATTTATGCTAACTGGTTGTCATATATGGTACTAATAAGAACGTACTAATGTGGATACTAAAATTATTTAATTTAATTTAGTATGGACAACTTAAAGCTGTTATTATTTAATGAGTTCCAGATCTAATTTAAATTATTTCGCAGTGGGATTTTAAGCAGAATATAGCCATAAGAAATTATTTATTTTATTTTTATTTTTTTTTGGAGGTAATTTCTAGAATCAATACCTATAGATTTCAAAATTAAATTTTATGGGGTTTGAGATTTTTTAGTTACTGATTAAAATATTAAACAAAAAGATAGGTACTGTTTAATATTCATACATAATTTAGAATTAAAATTTTTTATGCATCTCGAATTTCAGGTTACTTAGTTAGTAATTAATTTGATGTCCTTTTAATTTAGATGCCGAATTGAATTTAATTTATTTGAGAGTATTAAGGGCTGGTTTTAAATAAAGAATTAATCGTGAAGTAAATTGGGTTTTCGGTTTCAGTTTATTTAAAGAAATTAAATAAATTTTTGTTACAATCAAGTTGAATTAAATTTAGTGAAATGAATATTTCGATGTAATCGAAGCATTAATGTCATAATGTTGGTATTGACGTTGGTTGTGGTATCGAAGTGGATATTGGTGTTGATGTTAATATTAGTATGTATTAGTATTTCTATTGGCATTTATATTTACATATATTGGTACGTATAAAAAGATTAATAAATTAATGAATAATCGTTAAAATGATTTTTGCTTAAAATCACCTGAGAAACCCGACTAAGATGGTATTGGTTGAGGCGATAGCGGGGTGGTAGTTGGTTTAATTAATGTTATACAAACTAATTATGTTAATTTATTTGTAGTACATAAAGAATAATTTATAATTTATTTGACAGAATTTAATTTATACTTAATTAATTTTAGAATAGTTTGTATACAGGATTAATGCAGATTTTAAATTTTGGAAATTTTTGAAGAATCTGAAACAGTTTCCAGGAACTTAAACAGTAAGTAAACTTGCAATTGTGTTGTCTTATGCTAAATAATTAACTAAAAATAGACTACTAACAAATCTAATAACTATCAACTACTTAGGTGGCTGGAACTGGGTTGATTTTTTGTTATTGTCGCGCGAAGGCCACTTTACCAATTCACTGACACTACTATCGCCCTATGAAAAAATTTGCGAGTAATTTCACGACAATGTCATCCGCATCAATATTACTACAAGAATGTTATTTATCTTATTTAGTCGATTCGGTCCCAAGCAATTAAAATGTATCTCATCCCAAAAACGTTGAAACACGCAGTTGAAACCGTCGCGTATTTACAAACTTTTGATCTGAGTCTTCCTCGCTGACAGTGGAATTTAAAACCATATTTATTGGGAACAATTCAGCTCAAAAACCTTTCGATTATCTGACAAATATACTCATCTGGGCCTCGATTTATTGCATCAAGTGTAATCCCTAGCTATCTTTATTCAAGTAGACGCATATCTACTGGAGCCGGAGTACCTTGTTTCGGAGGCACGAGTCAGAGCATTCCATAGCATTGTATTCTCATAAGTTAAACGCTTCCCAACAGAAATAAGGCGTAGCGGTAGTTAGAATGCTATTTGGTTACGCTTTGTACCAATAAGTTTTGTCTGAACCATCAAATTTCCAAAAAACTGTGAAAGTCTAATGGCTTTTTTCACCATTTATAATTTATTGAATTTATGTGAATTTCTATTGAAAATGAATAAACTAATAAATAAATAAATTGCTTAATAAGTGGCACATCACTGAAACCACATTCTGTGCTGATTAAATTGAAATCCAAGTTCCGCCAGTCTAACAGAAATAGAAAGCTCGATATTAACACGCAATCCAATCATTGAAGAAATGAGCCACAAAAATTAAGAGCGAGAGAATTAAATAAAAGAGCATAATAAATTTAAATAATCGCTATATATTCTATAGCCAAATATTTTATTACCAGAATCATATCGGCCGACATTATGCATATCCTATAAACAGTTTAACTTCAACCAGAAAAATTGCCAGTGCGACCTCTAATATTTTTAAAGTTCGTTTGTAACAGTTTATTTAAAGTTGTCGACATAAATCGTTTTCTACATTATACGCGTTGATATGATATTTAGGCTTGCAAATATACAAATTTCAATAGATTTCCATTACATTTCGTTATTATATAACAATATTTCCATTACTTTCATTTTATTATTTCCACGGAATTTCTCTATATCCTATATACCAAAACATAAAAAATCATTATACTGCGCAAAAATAAAGGTAGAAGGTATATAATGTTACATATCTCTTGGGGACTCAATATTTTTATTTATATAAGCCCTTCAAGCTTGATGAAATGTAAATTTATATGCGTGTACCAAAATATGCTTATGTAAAGATGATAATATTTATACATATAGTACATAACTTTATCGCAATATTTGGATAAATATATGACAAATATAAACATATAAAATTTGAATTTAAATTTAACTTATACCCAAACACATACACACATTCCAATAATAATAAAATAAATTTAAATATAAAAAGTTACGAATACTGTGTTTCGGATTCGGAGGTTTGAATTTTGGCAGAGAACCTACAAAAAAATTATTTCAATTTTGTACTCGTGTGCTAATAGCGCAAAATACTTATCCAGTCTTAAACAGAGCTCCGACGACGTTATGACATTTTTTGCCACTGATGAAATATAAAACCCAGTCGTGTATAAATACAATATACATACTTACATACGTATAGGAATATTGCTTTTTCAAAAAAATTATTTATCGTAATTGTATCATCCAATTTTTATTTTTTATTTTATTTTGTGTAATAAGAAATTCAAATTTTCATCTTTTACTTGAAGTATTATTTTTCATGCACGTTAAATACTCCTTGGGGACTTCTTTTTATGTCTTATATATGTTTGTATGTATGTACTATGATATATATATGCGAAGAAAACAGAAATATAAAATGTGATCGCGTTTTCTTTTTCTATAAATTTGAATGTATTTATTTAAGCTTTTCTTGAAGCTTTTTTTATTTTCTAATATTCTTGTGTTCGCTTTTAAATTTTATCTTCGTAACTATATCAATATACTATATAGTATATAGTAGTATGTAGTAGCGTATAATATCTTTAATAACATAAAAGAAAGGGAAATAAAAAAAAAACGGTTGACAACAACAACGATGCGACTTCAACAATATCAAAATAATAATAAAAAAAAAATCCGTAATTTTTGTTCATATAATTTAAAAACACGATACACACAGTATTAAGCGCAGAAAAAAATGCTTGAAATAAGACAATAAAATAGACGAAACAGCAATATTATAACGTTAAGCTTATCTTAGATATATTCTGCGTTCTTGTGTTTGTTGAAATGATATTATGAAAACAATGAAGAATAATAAAAAAAACGGAGACTTTTTTTCCAAACTCACGCGATTCCTTAAGGCGTCTGACGATTAATATTTTTTTTTATCATCCATTTCGCGTGTCTTTCCACTCTTCTATTTCGTTCGTTCTACACTATTTTATAATATGGAGAGAGAGAATTTTATTATTCTGTTTAAAAAGCATTTAACATTGTCGCGACATTAAATTGGCAGAAGATTATTTTAAATGAACAAGTGGTTAAATAGGTTAAATTGTTTAATTTTCATTATACACTTTTTTTATGATTATTATGATATTATTGTTCTTTAGAGTTTTCATGCATAAGATTTGGTTTTATTCCGGAAAATTTTATCTAGTATTCGAAGTTTTGGTGTATTGAACTGTAATGAGATTTTCATTTTGCTGTTAGGATAAATACTCGTACGAAAATCAATTTGAAAAATATAAATTTTTTACCATGGAGCTTACGGCTTAGCTTATCACTGGTCATATATTTGTATCCTTGATAAGAACAGGCTAGGCTGTAGGCAACCTAGCATCAAAATAGCGAGAAACTAAAAACGAAAATCTATTAATTAAATTCACCTGTAAGCACGCTACTGATAATTAATCTAGATTTTTAAACGAGAATAAAAAATTAGGGTTAATCCAACTCCTCGAACGATACTTTTCGCACTGCTATAGTTCACAAAATGAACCATGTAGATTTTTGAAAGATCGTCCGTTATTTTTAACAATGTCCTTAAAAGATGTCACGGGTTTTCTAAAATATGGAGACTACTTACGTAAATCTTCTGCTGTCAATCCGTCCGTCAAATCACAAACTCACAATTAATGTTTGGTCAGTTGTTAGGGTGGCTGTTCTTAGGACCACCCCACCATAAACTCAAAATTATTCCGTCCCCATACCACATATAATTTTCACAACTCTACTCATTGAATGATCCAGAGCTTACAACGAAAGGTTGAATACACTTGACGTTCACTCCATTGAAATCCGCCAGGTCGCTGAGGAGAAGAGCTCCTAAATATGTTCATCTACTAAACACTATAGGCGTGGACAAGTGCAGAGTAGGTGGAATACAATTTCTTAATCCTCTACATCTTAGCAGCTTCTAAAGTAATCATTCGAGGAGACTCCTAGTTTCCGCGCATGCTCACCTAAGAGACAGTGTCCTTTAACAACCCACACGACCACACTTAAATCGCGACGCTTTAGTAGTAACAGCTGTCCAATCTGCCTAGTTATAACACACGAGGTACCATTGGACAATCTTTAGTCCGCTGTTCTCCTAGCTTATTTCTGAAGTAAGACTTTGCATGTGGTGAGCGGAATTTCAATATTTATCTTACTTGGTAAAGTGAAGCGATTTGTATTCTGCCGGCGAATTCATACAATTAATGCTAGATTATTTAGAACTAAAACGCTTTGAACAGCAATTAAAATCGCATTTGCCATTTTTGATCGTAAAATTTTAACAATTATATCCAGTTATATTGCTAGCATACTGTTGCAAATCATTGAGAGTTTTTCATTCAGAGAGCATCCACAATGTTCAAAATTAATTTTCTCAAAAGTTGTACCGTTTGTTTAGATTACAACTTTGTTTGACCAACGTGATAATCGGCTGAGATAATTCTTTAGTCAAAAAAAAAAAATAAACATAAACAATTCAGAATTATTTTTGTGAACGACATTTAATATGAAGAGAATTTATTACTCTCGCCGCCCCGGTGGAAGAGTTGTTAGCATGCTTGCTTTAAGCTTCGGAGGTCCTGGATTCGATTCCCGGCGGGTGATGAAAAATCACGGTTGGTTAATGTAAGGATCAATGAATTAATCACTCGTTATCCGTTGTAAAAATGATTGCGAAACTTCACTAAGAAGCGGCCATATCCCTCTATGGGATGTAGTGCCAGCGAAAAAAAAAATTGTTGCTCTGAAATAATATTTTTAAATGGGATTTCATTAAAGTAATTTACAAATAATGAATAGCAAAATCAAATCATGATTAATTAGCATAGTCAATAGTTTTAGCGATATTTCTGTATATAAACCATATGAGTTACAATATTGAATAAACCATTGGTTTTCTACAAAACTATTAACATGTTTCTGTCTAAGCCCTGACCACCAGCAAGCGAAAAACTTTTAAACATTCTCAACCAGTATCATAGTCAACTATCAAATTTATGATTAAACTAAACTAAAGTAACGGTCAGACAAACATGTTTATTTGTATTTTATGAGATTTAATTATTAATTATATTAATATTCAGAATTAATCAGAATTAGTTAATCTATTAATAAGTATTATAATTGTGGGTATTTATTTATAAATAGCTTTAGATAAGCCCTTTCAAAATGATATTATTAAGAAAACTTCAAATCATACAGCCACTATCGCGAATTCAAATTATCTAGATTTACAGGAACGCTTCTACAATAAACCTGAAAAAGATAATTCCGCATCTTCCAAATGTGATAATTTAAAACAAATGGATTATTAAATTCTAAAAAATTAAGCTAATTTAGATTTAACCAATCATTTATATAAAAAACATTTTTTTTGTAGTAAATATATACAATAATAATAATTACCTATTATGAATATTTTAAAAGTGGCTTATTTAAAAAATTGCTGAAGATACAATGAAATACAACAGAACACAAAATATTTGAAATATTACAGCGAACCTCTTTATACACAACCACTATGGTAGTAGACTCGATTATTTGCGTCACAACACAACAGAGCTTACTGAAATGTGTACTATACCCTTTCTTGAAAATGAGGGTATCTTTGCTCATGTTATGGATTATCTAAATATTTTAGATAGAGAAGGAGATACCATATGTAATGTAATTCAGACTTTATTTTGGAAAAATATCTGTTCAATCTATAAATTTAATACTTTTTACACGTTCTGCCGTAGGCGCTTGGCGAAACACACTTAATACACACATTTTTAAATTTTTTTAAAAAAATTTGCGAAATATTTAACAAGCAAGTGTTTTTAAAAAAATTTAAAAATGTGTGTATAAATTTAATAGTAGGTACTGTTTTGCATTTGCTAGCATATTACGATAATTTTAAGATTAACAATCTATTAGATTGAAGGACATGCTATAAGAAACTTGGTGCAGTGAACGTGTCATTCCTTTTTATTTCTGAAGAATATCGTTGAAGACTTGATAATATCTTTGTAATACTTTTGGTTATTAAGCTCGCCAAAATAAAATATGACATTTAAATGTTTAGTTTACTTGTTGATGACTTAAACGACTTACTAATCTCGTCAATATATTGCGAAAACAAGCCTCTTTCGATCTTGTTTCTTGCTTTGGTGATAATTTGGTACTTAATTCAATGCTTGAATTTGCGGAAAGTTTCTCAGCGAATTATTTTTGCAGCATATGCAGAATGCACAAAAATGAGACTAAAACAGCCACTAAGGTAAACCTTTTAATACTCAGGAATTCTTATAACTACGATAAGGGTTTGAAAATGTATAACCCCAAAAGAACTGGGATAATCTCACTATGCGTTTTTAATGAGTTGGGAAACTTTCATGCATCCAACAATTTTTGGGGCCGACATACTTCACGATCTTTACGAAGATCTTGTAACTTTGAACCTGTTTTCATTTTATAATATTTCACACAAAAAAAATATTCAATATTAAAATACCGACCAAACGGACTAGAGACTAAAGCTGTGGCGTTTGTTTAGGGAGGAACCGGGTTCAAATCCCGATAGGGGTGGGATGCAAAAGGGATTTTTCAGTGACGATAAACAATAACTGAAACGAAAACCGCTATTTTAATTTATAGAATAACGAAAACTGAAACGAAATTAAATTTGATTCGTTTCACAACACTGCGATAAACACAACTATCACCCGCTGTTGAGAGTGCAGAATCCATGGGCCGACCCACCTTTCATGTCAGCACTATAGGCTTTCATGTCAGCACTATAAGCCAGCATGAAGCAATGCAATGTGCAGGTGGTTTATACAAGATTTGCCAACTACTGCGTAAAGTAAGACAGTAAAAGTTTACTGCGAAAGAGTTGGGAGTGCCTTGAACCCCAGAGAAGATTGCATTGAATAAAACGAAAAAAAAAAAAATATATTGAATGATTTACAGGGTTTTACTTCGGAGAATTTGAAAATGTGAATAGGCCTCAATAAATTGCAGTCGAGATTAAAAAAAAAACAATAAGTTATGTTATTCCACGGCTGAATTATCTGGTTTATAAAATACTTAAGACTAATTCTAGCTTAATCCCAGAAGGTGATGTTATGTGGATAATATTTTTAACTTATTTTAACGAAAAATTATCGACCTTTTATTTCTAAAAAAAATGTGTGAATGTAATGTTGCTCAATTAGAAAAGTTCTCTCTAATGAGAAGATCATTCTTTAATGAGAAAATTTGGTCCCAATAAGTAGTTTTGGGTAATGAGGCATGGGACAAAAATTAAGCAACCCTCAGAAATAGCCCATTCTACAAGATCAAGAAAAAATATTTGTCATGCAATCAGTGCAGTTAGGATTTTTCAAAAGTAAATGCGAGAATGACTTCGTTTTATTCTTATTTTTGGGAAAAGAAATAAAAAGCTATTCTGAAAATTTGGATGTTAGCTACTATATTATAAAGAATCTAAAATGTGTAAGTATAATTAAATTTGTTAATTGGGTTAAAGTCTTAAAATTTAAAATCAAATCTGAAATGGTTGCTGCCTATGACAACGAAGATGATTTACCAAATTTTGCTTTGATCCAGAGTTGTGCAGTTCTTCCTAACGAAATTTGTTTTTGTATTTGTCAGTTATTAGAAACAATCTTTTTTGATAAATAATCAGAATCACCTATGTGATTTTGCTGTAGATAAAACCGGCATTCAAAAGTCAATTGAATTAAATTTACATAAACATGTTGACACACAATTAATAAATGAGTAATTTCATTTTTGGGTAGCAGTGACGGAACTTCGTGGTTTCAGGTTTCCTTAGTTTTTGGTGTACGTGTAGTAGTTACACAAGTCTTACACCGCATGTTTGGAAAATTAACACAAAATGTTCCCTTAGTCGTAGGCAATTACCCATCAACTGTAAGCATTACCTTTTATTGAAGTCTATGATTTTTTAGGTTCATTCTTAGGCTTCATGCCTCACGCATAATTTTATTGCAAAGACGTAATCAGGGGTGAGGCAAACCGCATCGCGAACTTATAATTTCGCGCGATTAAAGCTTGAATCACTGCAGCGAGAGAACGATTCATCCGATGGGAGCAATTCTAGAGTAAATTTTTGCGTAAAGAAACAGTGGTAGTTAATTAATTTTCAAATAAATTTGAAATCAATTTACAAACTACAACTACTGCGGCGAGAGAATGCCACTTGGAACTTTGTGCGTGGAAAAACTGTGGCAGATAACTTATATTAAATTAATATAACTAATCTCCAAACTAATTTTAATTAAAATTAAAATCTGCAATATGGCGATTTACAAAGTTTGAGAACATTGTAAAGGAGAATGCCTCATCTGCTTGGAGCCATTCTAGTGTTAATATGTGCATAAAGAACCTGTGGCAGATAATTTATTTTAAATTCAAATAATTAGTCTCCATTAGTCCTCTACATTTTAATCAAAATTAAAATCTACGTGGCGATATGCAAAGCTTAAGAGCACTGCAGCGGGAGAACGCCTTATCTGATCGGAGCCACTCTTGAGTCAATTTGTGCTTAGAAAACCTGTGGCATATAATTTATATTAAATTAAAAGAAGTAATATCAACATCTTATAAACGTTATCACAAAAAACACCTACGAGTAGTCCCCCGATTTTATAGAGTATATATTGCCCACAGGATGGTTCCAAACCTGCGAAACTAAAAATACAGTTGAACAATAAAATTTGCCAAGTAAAACGTGCAAATTTAATTGTGCAAAATTAGTGCAACAAATAATTACGTTACAGTACGTACAATAAGCAGTTTGTCTATTTTAGTTAAATTAATTATTTATAAAGCGAAACCTGCATTACTTGAAAGTGCCAAATTTTACGAATCGTGTACTAAGCTGTAGTGTGAGAAATTGCATTCTCAGTGTGCAAAAAAATCGTTAAATATTGTCACATCGTGTGTGTTGCTGCAGCGGGTCTAAGTGAACTGTAGTAATTAGCGCAAATTGTTACGTTACATCATTCTCTTAAACCAACAACGTCAATACTGTATAAATCACAAGTCGTATTTGGATACAAAATAAATGCTTGATAACAAATGCAGACGGGAGATCCAGTTGTAATTTAGTTTTCGAAATAAGGTGTTTGCTTCAGTATTTTCTAAAACCGTGTTTATCATCTGACCTCGTAGTACTTCAAGGTCAATAATTACGAGATTTATAGAAACCAGTTAACCTTCAATGACACATCTATTGATAGCGTTAAAATTATCATTAATCATACGACAATTTATATGTGGTGGATCATCACGTCGCAATTGGTGCACAAATTCATTACGAGTTGGCCTTACATCACATTCATCAATAATATCACCAAACCGAGGTCAATAAATACGATATCATCAAGTTGTTATTTCAATCATTGGAGATTGTGATGTCATTATCAATCATCATCTTCAAATCTAATTAATCAAATTAGATCAATATTTGTAAGTTATTATTATACAGTATTAATTTTAGTTTATTTCATTAAATTTAAAGTTTCGCTCTTGAATTTAAATTACAATTTAGGATTATATAATTTAAATTTAGATGCATACAACTTTGTGTCGTGTTGGTGTGCTAGAACAGTAATTTTTGTGATTCATTTAATTATCATGCGCGTAGTTTTTCATTTAATAGTTAGGTGTTTAATAACTTTAAGTTAAACCAAAAGTTATAACTTTAAGTTATTCCAAATATTACGAATTACTTACCAGCAAGTCCAGTTAATGTAAAGATAAATCTAATGCCAACGGATATTGAATTAGCAGACCCATATTTCCATATACAAGATAGAATTGATATTTTAATTGGCGCAGAAATTTATAATCAGTTATTCACTGATAATGCATCTATGTATAACAGTTTTAAAAAATCTTTTAAATCTTCCACCATTTCTCTCACTGTTCAAGAGTGTAAACCCATTTCATTATGTACTATTGAAACTCTAAATAACGACATAAACAAATTTTGGGAGATAGAAACAATTTCTGCTAAAACCAATTATTCAATAGATGAAAAATTTTGTGAAGAGCAATATTCGAAAACTCACAAACGCCTCAATTCAGGTCGTTATTCGGTTTCTCTGCCTGTAAATGCCAATATTAATCAGTTAGGTTTTTCAAATTACACTTAACTTATGCAGTTTTATGCTATTGAAAGAAGATTATTTGTCAACCAGATACCTATAAATTATACAGAGACTTCATGAAAGAATATCTGACTTTAAATCATATGACATATTAGTTCAAGACCCAAGTATTATTACTTATTCTGATAATAAATTATATTATTTGCCACATCATTTTGTTTTTAAAGACACTAGCACCACCACTCAGTTGAGAGTAGTTTTCAATGGGTCAGCTAAATCTTCGTTAAAATTATCCTTAAATGATTGCCTACTTAACGGTCCTACCGTTGTTGAGAGAAAATCCGTCAGAAAATATGTAAAATGCTTCAAATTAGCTACAGTAACCTTTGGAACTAAAAGTGCTCCATTTTTGGCTACACGTACATTACAACGACTAGCGTTGGACGAAGTCATCTCGTTTCCGTTAGCATCGTAAATTGTAATGCAAGATTTTTATGTCGATAACGTCCTAACAGGATCTGATACGATTGAAAATGCATTAAAAATTAAACCAGATTTGATTAACCTACTAGAAAGGGGTAAATTTGAGTTAAGAAAGCTCTATTCAAATGTCCCTGAAATTTCTTCACAGTCTGAACATTCGTCAAACATTTCCTTATTTTTACTAAGCTTCGTACTTGGTCTTTCTTGGAATACATTACAAGATAAATTTGTAATGAATTTTTCCAAATTTTCGTTAGAAACTCCATGTACCAAACGAAATGTTCTGTCGAAAATGTGCCAATTGTTTGACAGTTTGGGCTTCTGTTCCCCGATGATTCTAATCGCTAAAATCATAATGCAAACAATATGGACACTTCGCAATGTCGACTGGGATGATTACATAACACCAGAACTTCGTGATCAATGGATCGAATTCAAGTCACAAATAATAAGACTGAATCAAATAACAGTTCCTCATTGTTTGCCATATAATAAACTAATCGAGATCCAAGGTTTTTCTGACGCTTCCGAGAAAGGTTTTGGTTGTGTTATTTATCTAAGAAGCACGGATAATAAAAATCAAAACCACGTTAGGCTGTTTTGCTCAAAATCTAGGGTGGCTCCTCTTATAAAACAGACCATTCCTCGCCTCGAGCTTTGTGCTGCTCTGTTGTTGGCACAAACCTGGAATAAACTAATTGAAAACCTGAACATGCAAGTCAAGCATAGTTATTTTTGGTCAGATTCCGAAATCACTCTTCTGCGTATTAAATCTGATATCTGAACCATCTAAATATGCTACGTTCGTGGCTAATCAGCTTACCCAAATACAAGAACTTACATCAATAAATAATTGGTGCTATGTGCCCACCTCACAGAATCCCGCTGACCTTGTATCTCGAGGCTTAATGCCTAGCGTGTTTTTAAAACAAGAACTATGGTGGTCAGGTCCGTCGTTTCTTCAAAAAAAAACAAACAAACTGGTCTAAAAATCCGAATTTGAAAATAAGTGTAGAGTTGGTAAATGTAGATCTTCGTAAAAATTTTTCGATTTCAATTTGTAATTGTGCTTCTGATTTGGATTTATTTGATCGATACTCATCATTTACAAAACTTATTCGAGTTACAGCCTATATACTTCGTTATATGAATGAACTTCAGCCAAAGGAGCACAGTAAGATTATCGGTGAGCTTATACTTCCAATGAACTAAAGATGTCAACAACGCGACTAATAAAACTTATTCAGCAATTCGAGTACAGCACTGAACTTTAAGTCATTAAAATCCACTCAGCGGTACAAAAATCCAGCAATCTAAAATTTGTATCTCCATTTATCGACGAAATGGGAATTCTTCATATTGGACGCCGGCTTCGTAACTCAACATTACGTTCAACTACTAAATTTCCACTGATATTACCAGGCAAACATAAATTCACGATATTATTAGTTCAAGCAGAACATAAACGTTTATTACATTGTGGCGCTCAAACAATATTATACAATTTTATGTTTTAATATTGGATCAACGGAGGTCGAAATTTATGTAGACAGGTGGTAAATCAATGTATTCTTTGTTTTCGGAATAACCTAAAGTTATCTCAGGAAATAATAACCCATTTACCTGTTGACCGTGTAATAGATTTCTGTGGACCATTTTTCGCCAAACTAACTTCAAAGTCAAAAATTAAAATTAAAACCTATATTTGCTTATTTATTTGCTTCGCTGTGAAGGCCATTCACTAAGAAATTGTCATGGATTTGTCGTCGGAATCATTTTTGGCTTGCCTTCGTAGATTTATTGTCAAACGAGGATATTGTACGAAGATATACTCAGACAATGCGGTCTGAGTTAAAGGAATTACGAAAGTTATTTTTATCAGAACATTTCCAAAATGATGCAAAAATATTCTGCTCAACTAATCAGATCGAGTGGCTAACAATCCCTCCACGTTCAGCACACTTTGGTGAATTGTGGGAATCCGCCATCAAAAACGCCAAATGGCACATGAAACGGGTCATAGGCGTGCGTTGTTTGAGTTTGGATGAATATCAAATTTTAAGTTGTCAAATTGAAGCTTGCCTGAATTCAAGGACATTGACTGCTATTTCAAGCGGTCCTATAGATTATAATGCCCTATCGCCTGGACATTTTTTGGTTGATGGACTCCCCGAGCCATCAATGCTCGACTTAAATATTAATATATTATCTAGATACCAACTGATTCAAGTGATGCTTCAGGATTTCTGGAAGCGTTGGCATGTTGAATATTTAAATGGACTTCAGAAACGGTATAAATGGCAAAAACTTTCCAACAATAAATATAAAATAGGCTCTTTAGTACTCTTACATGAAGATAATACATCAACAATAAATTGGATTTTATTTAGAATAGTTGACACTCACCCAGGTTCTGACAGCCGACTGTCTTCGACGTAGTTTTATTAGACAATTGTTTTGTTAAATGAGATAGTTCTATTGAGCTTGCTAGCAGAACTATCTTTCAAATTGATTACTGCAAAAATCTTGAAAAACATAAATGTACGTTTTCTTCAATAAGTAAAAGAAATATCGCTAAATATAAGATATCCGATACAACCCAGAGCCTAGTAGAAAGCTTTTTGAAGATGATGAAATAAGTCGAATGATGCCGGGAAAGCAAGATGTTCATCAGAATAATCAGAAGATAGTATTACAATATTCTCTAAATGAGGCCTACATAGAATTCTAAACTGGAGAGACAGAAACCACTGTACACAATTGGGAGGCGGTTAACATAATGTTTGTGTTTGTCTTATGCACCAAAACATGAAGCATGATGATCGAAAGCACTTTAAATGCAGTTCACTCCTGAATTTCTCTCGCTATGTATGATTATGAGTAAATGCATGAATTTTGAACACCATTTCAATGTGTAAAGTTTACTGTAACAATTTGGGAGAATTTGAAGATTTGTTGTGTGAATGATTCTATAACAGTCGGGTGCCAAAAATTATGTATAAACAATGGATTACCGCTCATGGATGAAGTTTGGCATATTAAAAGAAGAAATGACGAAGTGCAGAAAATTACATATTTGTCGTTATTTATTATAAGGTTCTTGAGAGCACTGCAGAAAGCATGCCACTTTCATTATTATTTCAAACTGAATGGAACACACAATTGGATAACTATTCAAAACTAACATAATTCCTTTTTTAAGAAAAAAAATAACGTATATTTCCTAATTTGGCCTTTCCAATTACCCTTAAGGTTTACCCTTAAGTTATTGAGATTATTCCAAAAATAAAGGATTTTCAAGGTTTGAACATAAAACTTAAAAATTTGGGCCTATCCGACTCCTCGGACGACACTTTTCCCAGAAAGCATCCGTTGAAGATCCCCAAACCAACCATTTATATTTTACAAACATTTTCCGATATTTTGGGCACGCAAGATCCCTAAAATATGTTACGGCCTTTCTTAAATTTGGAAAATTCTTCTCTAATATCACAATTGGTCAAGACAATATAAATCTTCTACCTTCATACTGCCAAATCACAGACTCATGAATAATGTTAGATTATTTAGAACTGACACTTGTTGAGCAGAAATCAAAGTCGCATTCACCATTTTTAATCTTCGACCTTTAAAAATTAGATCAGTTATACATCTCTAGTATACCATTGAATATCCTTAAGAATTTAATTACTCCATTCAGAGAGCATCCACAATGTTCAAAAATTTATTTTCTGAAAATTTGTGCTGCTTGTTCAGATCACAATATTATGTGAGCAACATGAGAAATGGCCGATATAATTCCTTACTCAGTGCTTCAGTCTGGACGGGGCATCGCTGTAGACCATTCGAAAATACAAAAAATAAAACACAAACAATACAAAATCAGAATTAACGTAATTATCATTTGTTGCCAAATCCTTCCTTCTTGTCACATAGCATTTCATTTTATATATATTCCAGCTCTCCTAAACCTGTTCCACCCTAATGGTGCGATATTATTTTAAAGCCGTCCATATTAATTTGCTATTAAGAGTTTTATACGACTTTGAATATCAAGAGAATTTATTTCTCAGAAAGGCGATTTTATGAAAGCAATCCACAAATAATGTATCGATCAATATGTCGTTAAAATTTCAATCATTAAAATGTCATAAAATGTCAATAAAACGTCACAGAAATGTCAATGCCAGAAATGTCAATTTTTGTTAAAATGACCCCCACGCAATGCTTCAATCGACTGCAAATTTTATGAACAAGTAGATGATGAATTGCCAAATTTATCATCAACATAACAAAAAAATCGTCGGTACCGTTTTTGAGAAAATCTGTTTGACAGTTTTCTCTTCCACTACAACACCCTCTAGTCTATACTCGAATGGACCTAAAAGTTAACACAAACGGGTTATTACTAAAATCTATCTTTGTACAAAATTTCGATCAAAACTATCAATATTTGTGAGAATGGGAGGCAAAACAAAAATAATAAAAATGTGCGACTGGAAGGACGGACGGACGGACGGAAGGACGGACACGACATTTTTCTGATCGGTGTTTCGGGGTCTGGTAACCTATAATTCGTCGAGAAATGTGAAAATTTGAAATAAATTTTTTTTCGCGATTACAATACTTAGCCAATATAACTCCGTTATAGTGGGAAAAGTAAAAATTAATTATATTTTTCTGATTAAACAAAGTAATAGGCTCAACAATTAAAACTAAAATATTTTGGTTGTTTACTTAAGAACTGGGGATAAAATGTTGTCCATATACAGTCAGAAACATTCAGATGTATACGGCAAATTAAAATCAACGAAACACTTTTTTTTTTTTTTTTCTTACTTTAATTATTTTAAAAATACAAAAATATGAAGTAAGTAAATATATGTGATAACATTATTGATAAATATAAAATTTTAAATATGATATCTTCTGTTTGGTTTTTAACTTTATCTTTAAATTTCCCTCTAAATATGAGCCGTATACATCTGAATGTTTCTGACTGTATGTGTCCCCACGTTATAATAAAAATTTAATAACTCGTTATTTTAATTCTAAAATAAATTCTAATATTATGTAGTTTATGTCCCTATAACAGTTGATTAGTAATCTATAAGTTATTAAAACGCCAATTAATTTATATTTGTGTCGCTTGACAGAACAACTTTTAATTTGCGATTATCCGTACAAAATCTTTCTGATTAACCCTTTTTCTAAATCAACTTAATATAAATTTGTATACTTACAAATAAAATTGAATTTTTATTAAGTTCTAACCCAATTTAAAATTGACACAGAGAAAGAGTACGTAGTTAAAACAAAATTAAATACATCCATTAAAGATGGGGTTGGAATGAATAGAACGTTCTCAGAAAAAGTATAAAAAAAACGTAAAAAAAAATTAAATTAAGATCTTGCCAAAAATAAAAGTAAAAGTGTAGGGTAAAATTGATACAATTACACACATAAAAAATTGATCTTTTTTTTTTTTAAGGAAAATCCATCAACCACTTAAGACAGTAAGCGAAACGAATGAAAGTACAAAAAAAAATGAAAAATTGAAGAAAAGCGTATCAATTTTTTTTCATTATCCTTTTATTCAGTATATTATGTACAAGTATAATGGAGACATATTTAAAATTTTTGTTGTATTCAAAGTAGATACATACATAAAGCTCATAATAATAACGATATCATGTACCTGTTTTATTCAATGCTCATCATCATCATCATCAGGTTCCAAGATGTTCAAAAAAAAAAATTGTTTTATCCTTATGTGATGTCTTTTTATTACATTACAACTTATACATGTATACGTATTATAGGATATATAGTATCATGATATGTATATATTATCATGTATCAATTTGTTTCGATACAGTTTATGCTATAAACATGGTTTAATCGAATAATATTGTATATAATGGTTTCAATTTAGCAAGATTACTTTTATTCATTGTAATCACTAAAATTCAATTCTAGATTTCTCTCATATATCCGAACTATTAAGTGTTCAATAGAATTTTTACTTGTTCAAGTTATGGTGGACATGGACGAACATAGCGTTATTTTACAAAATTTCTATAAAATGTGCAAATATAAAATTTCTGAAAATTCAAAATCTTTTGTGATAATATACTACGAAGGATAGTTTAGAAAAGTACGAAGGCCAACAAATTTAGGATTTTGCTTATGAATTGTATTTTATGTATTTACAATTACAATACATCAAAATCCAGAAAAATATTAAGAAAATTTAATTTATGAGATTATTGATCACTGGGAGATAGATGAGTTGATTAATGAAAGAGTTCCCAGTATTTTAATATAAAAAAATTAAAAAAGTGACGGTTAACACTTAAGTAACAATATGCTACTTGTAATATTTATTTACATCATAATTGACTTACCTATTTTATTACACCCACGGTGCTTTATTTCAAAGGATCTCCTCAATTTTTTCTGGAAATAAAATAAAATTTTCAAAAATTAATTTATAGTTTTAAAATTTCTTCTTTCTATTATTGTAATCATATAATTTGAATGATCATCATCCAGTATTACAAACTATCTAAATAAAATAATTTTAATAGATTCAAAATTATCCAACAATGGGCTAAAATTAAATTATATCAAAATTTGCTATCCAAGATTTGAAAATCTGGATTGATATTACAAATTCTACAATAAGTTCTGGGAAAAAATCCTAAACTTTGACTCGGTGAGGGCCAAATTAGATCAAAAGCTAAATAAGAGGGATCTTAGGACCTATTGAATATAAGCCCTGTAAATCTAAGCTAACCATATAAGGTAAGATTATTAAGGCGAGAAGGTGTCTCTCGAGCACTTGTTCATGAAATAGTGGTAGTAGTCCAGTAACTGTGTCGTGATCATTCCAATTTACAAGACTTTGAAATTTGTTCTGATAAACAGAAAGAACAAAAGCCTCAAGTAAGTGAGATAGCGGACATCGATGTACATCAACGGCAAAGTAAGTTGCAGATTCTTTTTTCTAGAATCGTACATATTGCTGGTCGGTTTCAATGGCTAGCTAATTCCTCTCCAAATTATTGAGCATAATCTTCCGAAGCTTTAGAAAGTTTTCCTCCAGTGTCATAGAAGAAATAAGATAAAAGTATTGAAACTATTAGGTTGTTCAGAAATAAATGCAGGTTTTATGATTTTATTTGTTTCAACAATTTTTCAATAATAAAGAATTACGCAGAGTTTAACATTATAAGTCATTTTAAAGCTTATTTTATGCTCTTTCTTATCACATAATCTATTTGTAATCTAAATTGTAGTTTTGTCTATTTTTAGACCTTTGAAGTTAAGATGTCAAAACAAGAATTTCGCCAAATTTACTTGTATGAATTTAAACTCGGCCGCAGTGCAGCACAAACGGCTCGAAACATCATTGAAGTTTGGAGCCAAGGAAGTGTTAACAAATGCACAATACAACGTTGATTTCAAAAATTTTGTCGTAGTGAACTCAGTCTTGAAGATGAGAAAGGTCGCGGACGTTCCTCTGTCATTGACGACGATGAATTGAATGCTTTGGTGGAAGCAAACCCACGCACGACTGTTCGAGAGCTAGCAGGGGACCTAGGCGTAAGTATTGGATTAATTTCGGAACATTTGAGAAGAATTGGAAAGTCGAAGAAGCTCGACAAATGGGTGCCACACGAATTGAGCGAAAACCAAAAAAAATCGCCGTTATGAAGTTTGTTCTTCACTTCTTTTGCGCAACAAAAACGAACCATTTCTCGATCGCATTGTGACGTGCGATGAAAAGTGGATTCTATACGACAACCGACGACGTTCAGCGCAGTGGTTGGACCGTGGCAAAGCCCCTAAACACTTCTCCAAACCTGAGCTGCATCAAAAAAAGACTATGGTGACTGTTTGGTGGTCGTCAGCCGGAATTATTCACTACAGCTTCTTGAATCCTGGCGGAAATATCACAGCAGAGAAATATTGTCAATAAATTGACAAAATGCACAAAGAACTAAAATGTCTGCTTCCAGAATTAGTCAATAGGAAGAGCCCAATTCTTCTGCACGATAATGATTGACCACATGTTGCACAACCGACGCTGCAGAAGTTGAACCAACTTGGCTACGAAGCTCTGCCTCATCCACCATATTCACCATTCATCATTCATTCCTCATTCACCACTTCTTACAAGGAAAAGTATTCAACGACCAAACAGCCGCAAGAAATGCCTTCGAAGAATTCGTCGCTTCCAGAACTTCAGAATTCTATGCAACTGGAATTAATAAACTTGTATCTTGTTGGCAACAATGTGTAGATTCTAATGGTTCTTATTTCGATTAATAAAATTTATTCTAAACTGAGATATGTCGTTTTAAATAAAATGGTTGAAAACCTGCATTAATTTCTGAACAACCTAATACTAAATCAGAGATGTATGAGGTTACTAAAATTGAATTCGCACCTATAGTAAATATAAAGCCGGAATGGAAAATCGCATTTAAGTCCTAGCGATTTTAATTTTGGCAACTGATTCCAAGATAAATGTAAAATCAGTTTCGGCGAAAGAATTAGCCTATTATATGTGGAAATGGCTCGCAAATCGATAATCGCATTATCGGACCCAAAGTTGCCAGGTTTACCTAATAGTGATGTAAATGACTATAATTAAATTAAGAAAAGCACACCGAAGGTAAATTTTCTAACCAATCAAAATGCTTCTCATTTTAATCATTAAAATTCGGTTTTAAAGGCATGTCCAATTTAGATTTCAAAATGACTATCGGACGTCGCTTTTTCCAGTTCATAAGTGAAACATTTATGTACTATTCGATGGGTCGCCTAATGGTCCATCCATCGAAAGATTTTTATATCGAGTAGAACTTGGCCAGATTCAATCAAATCCATGATATACACATCCTATTTGATTGAATCTGGCCAAGTTCTACTCGATATAAATGCTATACACAACCTATTGAGAAAAAATGCTTTAGAATGGTACTGGTGGTATTTGCAATGTCATGGTTTTGTACAGTGGGAATATTTGACAAATGACATGCGAATTAAATGTAAGGTTTGATCCCGTTTTGGGCTGATAATCGATTGCTTACAATCGCAATTGTATTACGACAAATTCGGGATATCAACCGAGGGAAGTGAAGAAGCCTTTGGTTAATTTTTCCCAAGAAACACACAATACCAGGAATACAACGAAAGAAATTACCTCTATTTTACGTGCTACGAGCTTTGTCGCCGTCAGATTCAATTACTCCAGATATTCATACTCATAACCATGTCCAGCATTCACCTATATTCGACAACAAGTTAAATATTCATTACCATGCTTCTTTAAATCAATTAGTCGTTTAGGCAAAAGATAAGAGCAGCCGATCAACGTAAACATTAGATGAACCGCAGGCCGAACTATTCGATATCAAAGATTAAGAAAAGAAATTAAAAAATTATCTCTGAATCTATTTTTAATCTTAAAGAAGACAAGCGGCCTTGTGCCAGAGGGATAATTCTCATTCTTTTACTAATTTTATTAATCTATTATACATCGGGGGAAATTTCATCGTTCCGGGAGCTAGTTGCGAAAAATATTTACCCCAAAAAGACATAAAAGTTCATAGTCTATAACATCATGTTTGCACACAGCCAACGGCAAAAAGCAAGCAGTAGTTGGTAGTGTTCCTATCGCGAATGTCAAAGCGCAAGGTCCTCACCAGTAAGTAGAATACAGATTTACGATCATTAGAAAAAACCCATTCACTGTTTCGGGCCGCCCTTTATACCAGTTCATGGTAATGCCATTTGGGCTGTGCAATGTCCCACAGACAATATGTAGGTTGATGCACCGAGTAATTCCGTATCATTTGCGTTGAATTTCATAGCATGAGTTGCATTTTTTTCTTTCAATGGCAGCTGCCAGAGTGCTGAAGTTCGCCAACTTGGCAATAAATTTTGAGAAAAGTATGTTCGATAATTGCTACGTTTTCTTGGAATGGCAGGGTAATATCACCATTGTATGTCCAATTTCACTTCAACATATTCCCCTCTCACCGACCTTCTTAAGCGAAACCAAAAGTTAACCTTGAATGTTGAAGCTCAGCAGGCCTTTGAAAATCTAATGACGGCATTAACAACATCACCTGTCCTTCGAAATGCAGATTTTTCCAGGCAGTTGTATATTCAGTGTGACGCGAACGTTTATGTTATTGGTAGTTTTTTGTTTCAGTGTGACGATGATGGTCGCATAAATTAAATCCTGCCCAACGGAATATTAGCGTTACCGAGCTGGAATGCTTGTCAACGGTAATTAGCATTAAGAAATTTAGCTCATATGTGGAGGGATACTGTTTTAGGTTATACCATAATCACCGAATAATTAATTCTCCGTTGGCTAATGAACCAAAGAGATTTGTCAGGGCGGCTTGCGAGGTGGAGCTTAGAGCTCCAAGGCTCTAATTTTAATATAGAGTATCGTAATGCCTAAGAGGACCTTCAACAAATTTAAAATTCAAAAATTGATAAATTCAAAAATAAATTACTATAAGGTTGATGGTAAACTAACTGTTCTGCTCAATGGTAGCCAAGACGAGTTATTACACCTCGTACACATTATAGAAATTGTAGAAATACACTTTGTAGAAATTGGTGGTTCCAGGAACTATTCCATTAAATTTAATAAGCCAAGTACACAGTGCGCCAACAAGTGTTTATCATCCAATTATAAAACCTCGCATATAGTGGTCGTAATTACATCCATTACGCGACGATACGTGCAACTAAATCAAACAAACAAATTATGTCACACAACCTGAGCTGGGAAGTTACCGAGAGATACACCGGCCATTCCAAAAGGTGTTTATAGATTTTCTTGTACCTTGTCCGCGGAGAATAAATAGTAACACTTATCTTAAGGTAAATCGTACAATAATTTATACATTATGTATATTCCTAAATATTACGATATAGATTTTCCACTTATTTTTGAACGTTTACATAACATATGGTGTTCCACGGACCCTCCTATCGAATTAAGAAAGATCTTATTCTGTTGTGGTCTTATCCCATCTGAGAATTAGTATAGAAGACAAGGAAAGTTTTTACTCGGACTGCAAATATTCATAAAAAACGTTGTCCAATGCAATTCTGGAAATTTTCTTAAAAACTAGCTCCACAGTTTGTTAAGACAATCGTCATTAAGAAAATTGATGATGTATCCTATGAACCTAGTGGAATGGTATGAATTTATACCCTGTTAGAGTTAAGCGAAAGTTTCTAGCCGAAAGTAAAAAGTGGATAATGCAGATTAAGATCTTAACATT
Organism: Tipula helvola; assembly: GCA_963556165.1. Classification (NCBI taxonomy): domain Eukaryota; kingdom Metazoa; phylum Arthropoda; class Insecta; order Diptera; family Tipulidae; genus Tipula; species Tipula helvola. Next base: position 166,343,772 of record OY744483.1, on the reverse strand, counting down.
CTAGCCGAAAATAAAGAAATTTGTGGCTATCAGCCGAAAGTAAATAGGATAAAATGATATAAAATAACAAATTTTGTAAATAGTCTTACGCGGAAAACTTTGTTGAATAGAATCGAGGAAAATATCGGAAAATCCGAAAAATTCACAAAATTGGAATAAAATCAGCCACTTGAGTGTATATCTGAAGTTAAATGGTTTTTATTTTCCCACGTAAAGTTGACCTGAATTTTCTTCCACACTTATGTAATCCATTTGTAGACGTAACACTCTAGAGGCAGATTTTATACAAATTTTCTTATGATTTTTGGAAAATCGAATTTTCCAAAATTTCCCACGGGAAACTTGTACTGAATATTTTCCTGCTATAGCTACTGACAAGTCACATCAATGTAATTCATTTCCAGGCATAACACTCTAGAGCAGCGATTCTTAAGAATCTTTAATTAAAGTGGGTGCCGTGCCACCCGAGGGTGGCGCCTATTTTTTATTGGGTGCCGTGAGACTACCTGCATTTTATGAGAGAATTTAAAATTGTGTTCACTATGAAATAATTTTTAACTTACATACATACATATGTATGCGATATATCAAAACGCGATATGATACAAAACGCGATATGGTACAAAACGCGATATTTCAAAACGCAATTTATTAATTCTGATTGTAAATGTTCAATTTCATCTTAATGGTTAAGGAAAATTTTATTAAATAAAGGAAGATTAATAACTATTATTATTTTAAAATTTTAATATTAAAATATCGCGTTTTGTACGATATCGCGTTTCGTCATATCGCCTTTTGAAATATCGCGTTTCGAGCGGATCCCGTACATAAGTATATACTAAACATTAAAAACAATATTTTCTCAAAATAAACTTCGTACAAATATTTTAAAATATGTACGAAATTATGTCATATTTATTACAGGGCACTGTAATATAAATATAAAATATAAAGGGCTGAAACCTCACGAGGTAATCAGAACTTCGGTCTTTGGTATCTTCAATGGGGATAGCATTCACCTGTGTCATAAAGTTGGAAAGTTGGTGTGACAGTTTTGAGAGTATTAATTTCTATTTTAATCAACATATATTTACTTATACAATAACAGCCAAACTGCTTGGTCAAAAGCTTCAGTACCATGGATATAGACAGCCAATTTAACACGAAAAATCGTATAAATCGTATTTTAGAACTTTATACCGAAAGTAGTATACAAAATTATACTGAGATTTCTAACCGTGCAACTGACCATATTGCATAATAATCGGGTAAGCAATAACCAAGTTTCATCGTACTTGTCCATATTCCAGAGCTTTATCCAAAAATCATTTTAGAATTCCATTTCCAACACATATATCAAATTTCTTTATAATTGGTTAAGGAACAGCCAAGTTCCATCCTACTTGGCCATATTCCAGAAATTCATTCAAAACTCATTTTAGATTCCCATTTCCGACACACATATCAAATTTCATAATAATTGGTTGAGAAATAGGCAAGTTCCATCATAGAAAAAATTTGATAAGTACTCACTACACCCTAATCCAACCCCAACTCAACTCCAATTCAACTTCAACTCAACCCGCAAATTGACTCTTAACTTAACCTTCAAATCAATTCCCACTTAAATACTCAATTCGATAATCAAACCAGCATATTATATAAAAATAATCGTAAATATTAAAAAAACCAGGTATTTTGGGTCAATTCGTGTGGCAGGTACCCCACCCTCTAGACGCAGAGTCTCCAAAAGCTTTTCAAATCTCCGCCTTGACCATAGACACAGATTGGCGCAAAAAAAATTCAAAATCGGACAAGCCGTTCTCGAGATACCACTGGTACAGACATCCAGACATCCATACATCCAGCCATCCAAACGCCCAGACATCCAGATAGACGGACGGACATTTTTTTTATTGTTTTACTTCGGTCTAAAAAGGCCAAAGTATTGAAATCCTGTCAAAAATGACGAAACATTTGGTTGGTCCAAAACCACTTTTCTCGACGTTTTGAAAATCCCTGAGTCCGAAAAAGAAAAAAAAAATGTCCGTCCGTCTGTCTGGATTTCTGGATGTCTGGATGTCTGGATGTCTGTACCAGTGGTATCTCGAGAACGGCTTCTCTGATTTGGATTTTTTTTCGCCAATCTGTTTCTATGGTCAAGGCGGAGATTTGAAAAGCTTTTGGAGACTGTACGTCAAGAGGGTGGGGTACCCGCCATACGAATTGACCCAAAATACCTGGTTTTATAAATATTTACGATTTTTTTATATAATATACTGGTTTGATTATTGAATGGGGCATTGAATTAGGAATTGATTTGAAGGTTAAGTTAGGGGTCAATTTGCGGGTTGAGTTGAAGTTGAGTTGGAGTTGAGTTGGGGTTGCATTAGGATGTAGTGATTAGTTAACAAATTTTTTATGTGATGGAACTTGCCTATTTCTCAACCGATTATTATGAAACTTGACATGTGTGTCGGAAATGGGAATCTAAATTGATTTTTGGATGAAGTTCTGGAATATGGCCAAGTGTGATGGAACTTGACAATTTCTCATCACATGTGCGTTGAAAATGGGATTCTAAAATTGTTTTGGATGGAGTTCTGGAATATGGCCAAGTATGATGGAATTTGCCCATTTCTCAACCGGTTACGATGAAATTCGACATTTGTATTGGAAATGGGATTCTAAAATGTTTTTCGGATGAAGTTCTGGGATTCAAAAATGATTTCTGGATGAAGTTCTGGAATATGGCCAAGTATGATGGAACTTGAAATTTGATATGTGTGTTAGAAATGGGATTCTAAAAGGGTTTTGGATGAAGTTCTGGAATATGGCCAAGTATGATGGAACTTGCCCATTTCTCAACCGATAATGTTGAAATTCGACATGTACATTGGAAATGGGATTCTAAAATGACTTTTGGATGAGATTCTGGAATACGGCCAAGTATGATGGAACTTGCCCTTTTCTCAACCGATTATGATGAAATTTGACATGTGTATTGGAAATGGGAGTCGAAAATGAATTTTGGGTGAAGTTCGGGAATATGGCCAAGTAGGATGGAACTTGGTTATTCCTTACCCGATTATTATGAAATTTGACATTTGCGTTGTAAATGGGGTTCTAAAATGATTTTTGGATAAAGTTCTGGAATATGGTCAGTTACACGGTTAGAAATATCAGTATAATTTGGTATACTACTTTCTGTATAAAGTTCTAGAATACGATTTTTCGTGTTAAATTAGATGCCTGTACTCATGTTACTGAAGCTTTTGAGCTGTTTGGTTGTTATTGTATAAGTAAATATATGTTGGTTAAAATAGAAATCAATACTGTAAAAATTGTCACACCAACTTTATGAAACAGGTGAATGCTACCTCCATTGAAGATACCAAAGACCGAAGTTCTGATCACCTCGTGAGGTTTCAGCCATTTATATTTTGCTTTTTCAGACTCAGGGACTTTCAAAACGTCGAGAAAAGCGGTTTTGGACCAACCAAATTTTTCGTAATTTTTGACAGGATTTCAATACTTTGGTCTTTTTAGACCGAAGTAATAAACAGCATCGCTACTTTCAATTTATGCACTAGATAGTTGCCGTCTTACTTTGGTAACTCGAATAGTCATTGGTATAAAAATGCAAATTATGCGCATAATAATAACCGAAAATAATTTTCTTTTTACTTTTATCAGTTGACATTAAAAGTTAAATAAAAAAGCAATAAAATTTTTCAAAATTATTGCTAGAATAATTCTATAACAACAAAGATTTGGTTTGCAACAATTCCAAACGGAATAAAAATACACGGCATTGTTATTGTAAAATTCCCAAAGTAAGACTACAAGTAAATCTATTAATAAACCTTCAGACCATAGAATAGAATAGACCGCCAACAATGGCTTTTAACTGTCTCCAACATCTACAGCGCAAAGTAGCCTTGTGACCGATAGGGTAACTGTAGCAGGTATAATCAAAATTAGTACCCGCAGATGTCACTAAAAAATTCAGTAGATACATTTAGTACCAACAGAAGTCACTGCAACTTCGAACATCTTAAATCTTATAAATCTAAATAAATCTTATGTTAAAACAAAGTTAACTAAAATTATCCATTTTATGGGCCAATAAATTATTTTTTTTGAATTATCGCTTTTTATTTTATTTATACGTAAATTTAAACTGACAGTGACATCTGTTGGTACTAAGTGTATTTACTGAATTTTTTAGTGACATCTGTGGGTACTAATTTTGATTATACCTGCTATAGTTACCCTATCGGTCACAAGGCTTGTTTTACGCTACAGTTTTTGAAGACAAGCTACTTTACAGTTTTATATGGAAACGTTACTTCGCTAGCAGCCTATTGTATGGCCTAACACTAATGCCCCAAACCCATAGACGCCGTTCGAAGCGCCGCTAAAATTAAAATATATGTTAGTTTCATGTTAGCGACCACATAGATCGAACCCGAACGGCGTGGCGTCTTAAAGGTAAACCTATGAATAATTTAGTACTTCAATTTAATTTTATTGTAACATGACATTTCGATTTCGTATTTTGTTTTCTTTTTGTCATTCGTTTTCAGTCAGTCGATACGTTTGGTGAAACATTTATATTTTTTACACAATCGAATGCTTATATTTTCAGCTGAATTTGTGTTCAAACTTTTAATAAACATAAAACTCGTAAGTTGAGCCAATTTTAGACATATAGTAATTTGTTCAAGCACAGTGAATAGAAAAACGAAATATTTTATTAAATTCTGCGTTGTATTCAATGATTTTTATAAACTTAACACAGGCGTTTATTTTTTTTAAACACAAAAATCTGACAAAATGGCAACGTTCACAGAAAAGCGGCTCAAACGTTCTCAACCGAATAGCTCAGCAGAAGTGCCCATAAATGAAACAGTTTCAAGTGTGTCTATAGAAGAAATTCCGAATTGTAGTTCTTCGGTACAAAAGCCAATTAGTGATACACGAATAATTAAGGACTCTCAAAAAAGACGACAATGCGTGGTCTGTTATAAAGTTTTGGCCCACGATGTTTTAGCACCGAGTAAATTAAAAAGACATTTAACAACAAGACACGACGAACTTCAAGATAAGCCTCTCGCATTTGAAAGAAAGGTACAGGAATTAGGTATAGGCAAACATCTTTACTAAAAGAAAAAACAGTAGTTGACAATAAATTGAACGAGCTTCATCTGAAGTTTCATTTTTGATTTCGAAAGATAAAAAACCATTTACAATTGGTGAAATTTTAATAAAGCCTGCGGTAGTAAAAATATGTGAAAAAATCTTAGGAAAAGACGCAGCCAATCAATTGGTTCCACTTTCAAACTTAATGGAACAATTGTTAGCCCGTATTAGCAGAAGCCCTAAGTTTGTTATTCAACTTGACGAATCACAGACGTAACTAATTCTGCCCAACTACTTGTTTACGTTCGATATTGTTATGAAAAACAAATTGCCGAACACATTTTATTTTGTCGCACGTTAGAAACTACTACTAAATGGGAAGATATTTTTAAGAAAATTGATGACTTTTTAAAAAGATTCCGTGCGGAGTAATTGTGTTGGTGTATGAACAGATGGTGCTGCTTCTTTGATGAGGAAAAGGGGCCTAATGGCACATATAAACAAAATCAATAATACTTCAAATATGTATACGTATGAAGCATTAGCTTATAAAAACCTTTCCTCTGAATAAAGTTCTACACGAAGCAGTTACAGTTATTAACTTTATTAAAATTCGCGTATTAAACAGTCAGCTTTTTGCAAAGCTTGGCGAAAGTTTGGGATCAAATCAATGTAAATTACTACTTCATACCGAGGTAAAATGGGTTTCGAGAGGCAAAGCTCTACGGAGTTTATTGGATTTAAGCGAAGAAGTCAAAATATTTTTAATTGAAGAAAATCCGTAACTAGCTAAATGTATGAAAATGTCCAGTGACAATTTTGGCATATTTAACGGATATTTTCGAAAAAAATAAACGAGCTGAATTCAATTTTGCAGGGAAACGGTAGTGATAATATTTTAGTAACCAGTGATAAAATTATGGTATTTCATCAAAAATTATCTCTTTGGAAAGCTAAAATTGCTCAAATAATTCAAACAATTATAATAAATCATCTGTTGGCTCTTGAACAAAATTTCTAAAAAGTATTTCTCTACTGTTGGGATATTAAAAAGTATGACTGGATCAGAAAACATTTTAATATTCAAGCTGCCCCGAATAATTTTTCATTATCTGCTCAAGAAGAGTATATTTCGCTATTGAGTGACCGCAAATTATCTTTAGAATTCAGAAATCAAGTTTTACCGAATTTTGGATTCCTGGTTGCACCGAATATCCAATCCAGTCTTGTCAAGTATGGCTCAATATATACTATTGCCATTTGCTTCAACGTATTTATGCGAATCGGGTTTTTCTGCAATGACTTATAGCCCAGGTATATCGCTTATCAACGGATGAGCATGATTTAGGAATATCACTTTCATCAATTGAGCCACAATTCGACGATCTATGCTCCTCAAAACAGCAACCAATCAATAATGAAAAATAAATGACTATTATATATGAAATATGTTTAATATTATTAAACTATGTTATTTTGAACTCTTACTAAATTATGCCAAATTTGTTTGTTTTGTTAAATAAAATTAATTTACAGTTATTTAATTTTTGGTGCGAGATCAAAATCTATATATTTAGGTGACACTTCGAAATAAGTTTAAGAACCCATGCTCTAGAGGGGGATTATGTAAATTCATTTCTTACTTTCAGCTGGAAACTTTCTTAAATTTCCCGATATTTTCCACGAAAAATGTGACTGAATTTTTTCCTGCGATAGCTATTGACAAGTAAAATAAAAACTGGGAAATCTCGGAAAATTTGAAGAAATTTTCAGCTGAAAGTAAGAAGTGAATGTATAAAATCAGCATCTAGAGTGTTATATCTGGAAACGCACTACATTGATGTACCTTGTCAGTAGCTATCGCAAGAAAAAGTTCAGTTCACGGTTCAGTCCCTTGGTAAATCTCGGAAAATTCGATTTTCCAGAAATCATTAGAAAATTTGAATAAAATCAACCTCTAGAGTGTTATGCCTGGAAATGCATTGGCAGAATGGATAGCGCAGGAGATATTCAGTTTACTTTAACCTTGGGAAATATCGGAAAATTCGATTTTCCAAAAATCATTCGAAAATTTGTATAAAATCAGCCTCAAGAGTGTTATGTCTGAAGATGTATTTTATTGACGTGACTTCTCAAAAGCTATTTCAGGAGAAAAAATCAGTCCATATTTTCTAATGATTTTTGGAAAATTGAATTTGCCGATATTTTACAAGAGAAACTTGGACTGAACTTTTTTCCTGCGATAGCTACTGATAAGGTACAATAAAGTAATCCGTTTCCAGATATAACACTCTAGAGTTTGATTTTATAAAAATTTCCTAATAATTTTTGGAAAATCGAATTTTTCGAGATTTCCCACTGGAATCTTGTACAGAAGTTTTTTCCTGCGATAGCTATTGACAAGTCATACCAATGTAATCCATCTCTAGACAAAACACTCTAGAGGCATATTTTATTCCAATTAAAATAATTTTTTGGGTTTCGCGAGTTTTCCTCAATTTTCCACGAGAAAAAGGAGCCATGTTTTGCCATATAAGAATATAACAAAGGTCTTTAATGCTATTCAAGCATCCTTGGTATTTTTTAGACTAAATACTATCGATTGATATCGACTTTATTTTTTATTTTCGGCTGGGATAACACAATCTGCATTACCATTTTTTTACTTTTGGTTGGAGTAATACAATTTGCACTATCGAATATTTACTTTAACAGTATAGAATTTTGGCATCTAGGATTGATATGATTTTTATACGGTAATCCTGAGGATTCTTATAGGGATCTTTTATTTTAATCGAATAGTGTTGCATTTCAAGCTCTCCTGTGGTTCAGAAATAACCCCCCAATACACTTAACCCACCACTTGAGAGTGCTTTAAAATGTACATGAATTACAATACAATAATAAGTCCAATTTTTCAATCGATCAGCCATCTTGTACTTGCACAAGCAACTGCCAGGTCAACCTTAATTTGTGAATATTGTGACAATTTTCGGGTATACCTACTCCATCTATTCTGGATTAAATAAAACTCGTTAACTATTTTCATCTGATAGCCCTTACTACAATAGAATCTATTATTATATGGGTTGCGAATTCTTCTTTCCGGAATTTAATATTAAGAAATGCGCCATAACAAAATATCACAGGATACTGCAAGCGATTTTAGACCGATGAATGTCGCTTAATTGAGCAAGTAAAATTCTATCTCTATTCTAAAAGTTTTCGCACATAAAAATTGCAATTTTAATTTGAACAATGAAACGACCTACGTGAAATTTATCTTCCTTCTGAATAAACACTTTTTTCGGCAACATTTAAATAAATATAGAAGTTGCCTTTGTTTCTTAGAAAATAAACCACCGCTTCTTACAAATGTACCAAATCACTAAAACTACGTAGCCGATTTTAATATAATATGTTTTAAAATGTTCTGGAACCGAAATCCTATCCAGTGGTGAAAGTTCCATCTAAATCGGTTTTGTAATTTTAAACACTATTCCTTACAAACAGACAAACGTTGCGCTTCATTAATATAGAGAATATGAAGGACTGCCACCAAAGTTTGTTTTGTTGTTCAAATTAGGCCAATTACTCAACATATAGTTTTGTGTTTTCTGCGGAATTTCCGCACAAACAACTACACTGCACCTGGCAACAATATTTTATAATATATGCCTCTCACATTTTGTGAAATCAAAAACCATCCTTTCAAGTGACATCAAAAATAAAACAAAATATAACAACAAAGTATCGTAAAAAGTCGGAAATTTACATGAAAGCGTCACATTTCTAACACACGCATTTCGTATTTTTAACTCCTTCAATAAAAAAAAAAATATTCTCGAATTTATTATATTCTTATTATAATTCAAGAAAGTAAAAAAAAAAATATTTTATGGTATTTTCTTTTTTTATCTACGTACATATACAACTTATAATATATTTTTTTTTTGTACTTTTCCCAACTTTGTCAACAATTTTTGTTGTACTCGTCGCTTACATTTAGAAAATACACTGTACTATATACACAGTGTACACACATTTTCTTTTCACTCTATGCTCAAATATTATTATTATTTCTTACTTTTATTATTTTCATTTCTCTCGTAACATAACGACAACTTGAACGAAACATAATATATGTATGGATATATCAACCCTCCCTCTTGTTATATATCTTTTGACATATTTTTGCATACGTACAGTGCATACATATATGAAGAGACATTACTTCTTGTATATTATTCCAATTTTTTACTATTTTAGAAATTTAGTTTTTGTAAAGATAGAATTTCTTTTTCAGCAGCTACCAATTTTTTTTTTTTTTTTTTTTTTGTTGAAGGGTATGATGATTGAGATGGTGGATTTATTGTTGTGTTCCTTTAAGATATTTGCATATAAAGACATGTATATACACATTCTTATCTAAATATTTTAGAATTAGAATATTATTAAAATACAAAGTTAGTGGATTGATTTTTTGGTATACTGTATACATACAAGTATAACATGACTGGAAGATGAAGATAAGAAGGGTTTTATTTTTTTATTTTTTTCGTTCCATGTTCAAGATGAAAATAAAAAAAGAAAACAAATTGGATAACAAAATATAATGTAAGTTCATTGGAATATAATCATTTTACTTATACGTCGATAAACTAATGGATATGGTCTTGAATAATAATATTTTACGCTCAAAAATTGATAACTAATTTTATGGTTAATTTCTAATGTTATTAAATTGATATATTGATATGTATATGTGTGCATTTACTGTGGCAGGCTTAATATATTTTTACCCTCCTGTTTATATTGATTTATGCGTATATGTTCCATAAACAAATAAGATAGCTTTTATAGCGAAAGGTATAGAGTGATAATAATTTTGCGAGAGGTTTTTCGGTTTATTTGAGAACTAACAAAAATACCGAACAACAAACATTATAAAATTTTGAGAATAAAAAATATTTCGTGAATTAAATTCAGGCGAAAATGTCAAAATGTCCATCAACCTTTCACTTGAATGGGATTCTCCACTTTGAGAAAATTTCCTAATGAGTGTCGAGGAACCATATACTTTAAACCTTTAGCATACATAAATGAATGAAACTTGTATTGAAACTGACGATTTTGAATGACACAATTAACTGTTGTTCTGTTAATAGTTCATAAGAAACTATATACAATTCTTGAAGTGCAGTTTTTCGAATAAAGCAACCAGCCTTCCTAAGCAAAATATTCTTTACAATTATTTGCCAAAATAAAATATTCCTTAAACATGTTCTGGAACTGTTTGAGTCGTTTGAAAATAGTTTCAGTTCAAATGCTGATAAATCAGTGTCATTGATTTCGAAATGACGACCATTTTAATTTTGCAAAATTGGAGCAAGATTGGGTTGCTGCCGATATACTTTTAGTTTACTTATAAATATAATCCTATGTATAGTGTATGCACCTAAACATGTATGGCGCTTAAAAAAAACTGATAAACGCAAAAAAATTGAGAGATAACCGTTACTTCTGTAAATGCAATTCTTGTTAATATGAAACAATATTTCTCGTCTATTTTAGGGCTTATTGTGAAACAGCGGGAGATAAACTACTGTCAATTAACACATGGAAATCAACGATTTTTTCTTCAGTCAAGGTATGCCTAGTTTCTGAATGTAAAAACTATTTATTAGGTTAATACAAACAGGATCCTGGCTGAGGAGGTGATTAGTTCAATCACAAACGGTGTCTGATAAATTACGACTGAATGAAGAATTTAACCACATTTAATTCGATGGCGTGAGTAGATCTGAGATGCTCCCGGTCGAGTCAGCATGCTTGATGTCTACTCTCTATATTAGCACTTGTAGAAGACCGTCACGATCATATCCTAACTAAACATAGTTCAATTCGATGATCAACATCGCAGAAACCCTAGGCAGAGTATAGGGTTAAACTGCCAAATTTCAGATACGTTTGGCAAAGCTAAAGAATTGCTGAAACACAACCAGTTGGAAAGCAGTGTTCACCACAATTAAAAGTATAATATCACGGCCAACAGATGAACATAAGGTTAAAAAAGAATGTAACCATACGAAGATGTTAAGAGAATATTTTTCTGTAAAATTTATTAAACTTTCGATCGAAGGTTCAAAAGCAGCATAATCTCTAAAAGGGTCGCAATATCAAGTTCTAACTAAGCAGGGAGTAGTTCAAGGCGGAAACAAGTTATTCATTCATTTCAGCTAGTGACGGGAGGTGTGATTCAAAAGGTAGTATATATGGCGGCTCTAGTAAACCTCCAAATTGAGATATGCGCCATAACGATTAGTAAATATCCAGAAGCAAATATGTAAACATGTATTGTATACCATAAAATTAGTCATCTCCAAATCGAAATTAAGTTTTTAGCAAAACTATTTTGAGTAGGCAACATAATATACATTTAAGCGATTTTTGCATCGTTGAACAAATGATAGAATTGACCAGATTTATTCAACATAAACATAAATCCGAAATTAAATGATTTTTCTTGAGTATTTATTGCGATTGGCCATATAAGTATCAAGTAATTTGTACCCCAAATGTTGTACGAAGCTCCGCCGGTGACATTTGTTCAAAACAAATCAAAAGTTTCAAAGTCAAATTATTTTGATCGAACGCTTATAGCATGTATTTGGTGTGAAAATTATCAAATATCCCGTCTCTGGGCTCAATCATATACATGATAGCAATATTTGCATTGTATGTTGTACATATAATTCCGATCAAGAAACCAGTTCAACAAAAATTAAAACTTCCAAAGTAAATGATTTTTTCGACAACTTTTGTATCAATTTATATGGCAAACCCCAGAGACCGACCATTTGATAGTTTCTATATCAAGTGCATACCACGGACATTAGAGCATAATCTATTGAGTAAGAGAGTTGTGATTTTTGTTGAACAAATTTCTTCAGCGGGAAGGGACCGGCCATTTGATAGTTTTTGCATAAAGTGTATATTGGGGACATTCAAGAAAAATCGAATTTAGTTAAACCAATTTTATTACCGAAACTTCGTGCATCATTTGAAGCAAAAATTGCTAGTTATTATATGCCCGACCCCACGGACGGGCCGTTTGCTAATTTTTAAATTAAGTACATGCTAGACACGTTCGAGAAAAATCAGTTGACCTTGAAACTTTTGATTTGTGTTGAACAATTAGATTCAGCAGAACTTCTTGCAATATTTGAACCAAAAATGGATAAGATCAACCGCATGGATCAGCCTTTGATAATTTTTACATCAAGTACATACCACGTACATTCCAGAAAAATCATATTTACGGCCCTCGCTCCGGCGTTGTTTGTAAAAGAGGCTTTATAAAAGATTCTCCTTTTCCAGAGGATGTAGGAGCGTAGACCAGCAAATATTTTGGGAACGTATAACCTATTACAATGGAAATACCCTTTTAAATCTGAATTTATTTTTGTAACAATGAATGTTAGTTTTTGATCGCAAATACATAGATCAATTTTCATCATAGTTGGAACCCAATTTTTTTCTTTTCAACAAATTCAGATTTAATAGTTTTCGTTTAATTTTGTTTATTTTTATGCTTAGTTTTTTATGTCAACTCTTGTTCCCAAAATCACGATGATCGTGATTTAATATACATTACCTGCAAAAACCGTGACTACTCATCTTAAAGTAGTTCATGTACAAATTAATACTAATATACTTTCAAGTAACTTCAAACAATTTTCTATATTGTCAATAAATGTAAATTAAAACTAAAATCGAATAATCCACAACAAATTCAACAATTTTGAATAATCTGTAGAACTGAATCTCCAAAATCTCAAATAATATTGATATCAAGCAATCAAATACCGTTCAGATTATGAATTAATTCAAAATTATTTAAAGGATCTCGGAAAATCTCAAGTACTTCAGAAAAATGTATTCTATATGCAAAACTCAACATTCCAAAAACTTATCTTAAGTGTATCTGTTTATTAACTCTGAAAACTTAAAAACAAAATTCTTAATAAATCGCTAAATCTGTGACAAGATGCAACTAAATCCCTTGAGAATTCCAATAATTGTCGTGAAAGACGAGTTATATGCAAAGCTACTTAATATAATCTTACCATTTTAGAAAAATTCGATTTTTAGAAAAAATGTTGAATATTCCAGATCGATTGAAGTTAAGAATCTCGAATAATCTAAAATGTTCGGTTTAGTTTTCACAAAACTTTGAATAATCTCAAAATATGATAATGATGAAAATTTAAAATAACTTCGTTGCTAGGCTACCCGGGAAGTTACTCTACTACAGCTGGACATCTATATAAATCATAAAATCTTGAATGACACATAAATCTTGGGGCAACTAATCGAATTTTTAAACGTGGAAGGGATATTAATATAGCAACAATCGAGATATCGTAAGGGATATTCATGTGAATTTGCATTAAACTTAGTATTGAGTAAATAGAAGGAATCGAGAGACAGGGTTGAATGTACAATTATAGTATTTTTGGATTTCCAAAGGGCATTCGAGACAATTGATCGAATAATATTGTTGAAAAAATTAACAAAGATAGAAATTACAAATAACGAATGGAATTGGTTTAAAAGTTATTTGGGTTAGAGGAGTCAAAGAACGAAAATAGTGCATGAAACATCTGATAGATGCACTAATGAGCTTGGTGTTCCTCAAGGATCCATTTTGGGTAACATACTATTTATAGTTTATATCAATGATATAGTAAAAAGTCTAAAAAAATGTCATATAAATTTATTTGCGGATGACACCTTGATTTATTATAGTGGAAATACCATTGAAGAAGTTGTGGATAATATTAACGGTGATTTGGAACTAGTACAAAAATAGCTAAATGGAAACAAAACAAAGTGTATGGTTATTGGTAAATAGCGACCGAGGTAAATAGCGACCGATGTAAATTTGCCAATTTACAATCTTTACTGGAAAGACGTAAAATTTCACACAAAGTGTAGCTACACAAATTAACGAAAAGTGTAAGTGTATGGAAAAAGTGTAGACCTACATAAAAAAGTTTAAATAACCAGTATAGCAAGGCATGGAACAATAGGAACAATCATAGAGTAGACAGATCAAGCTATCCGAAACAATTTCTGTTATTAAGATAAAAGTGGTTGGGCCTGTGCGACGATATTTTGAAAATTATGATATTCACTTTGAAAATCACTTAAAATGTTTAAACCAGATGCTACACTTTGACCATTTACTAAAATCTCAGAGATGTTACCAGGTGTGGGCTTATATTTCCATAAAGTGGACAGGTCAAGCTATCCGAAACAATTTGTGTTATTAAGATAAAGAGGGTTGAGCCTGTGCGACGATATTTTGAAAATTGTGAAAATCACTTAAAATGTTTAAACCAGATGCTTCACTACAACCGTTTTGTAAAATCTCAGAGATGTTACCAGGTGTGGGCTTATATTTCCATAAAGTGGACAGCCAAGCTATCCGAAACAATTTTTGATGTTAAGATAAATGGGTTGGGCCTGTGCGACGATATTTTGAAAATTGTAAAAATCACTTTGAAAATCACTTAAAATGTTCAAACCTGATGCTACACTTTGGCCATTTACTAAAATCTCAGAGATGCTACCAGGTGTGGGCTTATATTTCCATAAAGTGGACAGCCAAGCTATCTGAAACAATTTTTGATGTTAAGATAAAAAGGCTTGGGCCTGTGCGACGATATTTTGAAAATTGTAAAAATCACTTTGAAAATCACTTAAAATGTTCAAACCTGATGCTACACTTTGGCCATTTACTAAAATCTCAGAGATGTTACCAGGTGTGGGCTTATATTTCCATAAAGTAGACAGGTCGAGCTTTAAGTGATTTTCAAATTGATTTTCACAATTTCAAAATATCGTCGCACAGGCCCAACCATTTTTATCTTAATAACAGAAATTGTTTCGGATAGCTTGATCTGTCTACTCTATGATTGTTCCTATTGTTCCATGCCTTGCTATACTGGTTATTTAAACTTCTTTATGTAGGCCTACACTTTTTCCATACACTTACACTTGTCGTTAATTTGTGTAGCTACACTTTGTGTGAAATACTTCACACCGGTACAATTGTTTACCGGTTTATATAATTTTAATTTTTCGGAATATGTTAAAATTAAATCTTTCTTCTAAAGATTGAGGAAATGGTAGTTAATTCGTTTTTTTTTGTGATTTGTTCCCCCTTTCGTGTCCTGCCCACACAAATGTGTAGGTAAATTTTGATCGCTCTAGTGTGAGATGTCGAAAGTTATTTGTAGATGAATTGAAGCCCAACTTACACATTTGTGCATGTAGTTTAAACGAATTGGCGCGAAACAAAAGTTATCATAAATGAAAGCCAACTGACACATTTGTGTCACGAATTGTGCATTAATCGTTTAAAAAAACGTTGTTGATACTTACACATTTGTGTTGGTCGTTTCATGAGTAAAGTTTAAGAGTTAATACTAATAAACCGTCACACAATTGTGTAAGTTGGGCTATTGTTACTATGAAATTTTATTTGGAAAACACGTTTTTTGACATTTTTATTTACCAACACATTTGTGTGGGTTGGATTAATGATAAAGTAATTTTTTTTATTCTTGTGGACACGAAAGGGATAAAACAAAACTAGATCCCAGCAAAGTTGGGAAATATTTAATTTTTCTTCATTTGGGTGTTATTTCCCCAAATTAAAAATAGTTCATCAGGTAAAATTATTTCCGCACTAAATATTTATTAAAATAATTTAATGGAAAATAAGGACTCAAATGGATTGAACATTAATAAAATCTAAATTATTAGAGGAGATATTTATATTTAAGAGGATTATTTAAATCTTAGGTGGTAGGTGCTATAAATTAACTATTACTATATCTCACGGTGTAACGGTTGGCTTGGGTCTATCCGACGCCACAATCATAGCACACTGTATACCGCGGATAGCTATCAGTGGCTAGGGAGGGATCTTTTCCACACAGTCGGATGCCATTTATTACAAAAAACAAAAAAAAAAGAATTATTTAGTGTGCATACGCTTTTAGAATGATTCGTCATAACACGCAAGATATACCAAGGTCACCCCATATCTAACTTAACTCAGGTTACCACATTTTATCTAGCTAAAGCTTGCCAATGAAGAGAAAATTGTGAACCGTGCATGTACAATAAAAAAATTTTAAATAATAATAATAATTACAAAAACAAAACAAACACAAAAATACGTCACCAATATGGTTTTCACATTACTGCATCATGACGGTGTCCATTTATGATAAGGCAAATACGCACATACTGAACGTGAATGGGTGTGGCGTTGATCAATATTTTACGGTTGTCGTTCCAATATCCACAGGTCTTCCGTAATATTTAAATATATACAGCTTTCCGTTTAACTCCGGTTCAAAAGATTGCGTGTAATGGACGATTATTATATGACACTTGATAGGCACTTGATTGTTCCTGACTTAATGTCAATGGCATATAGGTGAATTCATTGAAGTTGAAATAAAAGCCACTAGGATTGGATTATTATATTTCAATCTTTATTGTCTGGCTCTTTTCACGCTTGCACACAGGAATAAATATTGTAATAACACTGTTGTAAATATTTTTATATTTGTTTATTATTTATAATTGTGTTAAATATATAATTATCAATTACACATATTCTTTTTAGGTATGAAATTTTTCTCTAATTTAATGTTTTTATTTGAGGTAGAGAAATTACAACTAACAAATTACAAAAATTACAATATGTATTTACAATCACTGTAAAGCTGATTATTATGTTAAGCTTTATTTATTTAAGTTGTGTTTTCAAAGTTTGTTGTTTAGCAAATTTTTTTAAAGCTATCAAGCACAATGTTTTAACAAAAAAAACTTTATTTTATTTTTATACATAAACAATTAGTTTAATACTATTTACATATCTATATAATCAATGCACCTTCTGAATTTTCTTCATCGACTGACTTCTTGCTGCTAATTTGTTTTTTTCTTTTACCCCATTTCATCCAACAAACTTTTTTTTTGTTTCTTTATTTTTATTTATGTGTATTATAGTCTAACTCGCCCGACAAGAATTTGCGCGCCAACACTACATTAGTACATGGTTTGTTTCAGAAATTAAACAAAATTGCAAAAATAACTGCCAAACCTATATTCATTACATTGGATTGCATCAATAAGAGACTGGAATGATGTTTGTCTATAGTTTATTCTATTCTGTATAACACATGCATGTATATTTACAACCACTAACCAAACAATCGATTAAATTGATTGCGCATCGATGACTACAGTGCACCAAGTAGGCAAGTGTTACATAGTGAATGGTTACAACGGGTTCATTCACGGAAACAAATATTTTACTGCAAACAAGAAAACGATTTTCTTGTTTCTAGTAAATAAAAAATTAGACTTATTTTCCTTGATTTAAATATGATTCAAAAAATTTTACCAACTAATTCACAAATAAGCAAACTGAGGCTTCATTCAAGGATAGATAAATAAACTGAAATCGATCAAAAAATGCTCAACACAACTGAGTTGTTTATGAATATTTTGTATGCATAAATTAAGCATTTTTTGCAAAAGTAATGAATTAAGAGTAAACGAGTTAATATTTCTTATGAAGATAAATAATAAAAAGTTCTTAAATGTTATTAAATTATTCCTATCCGACCCTATCTACAGCAATTTATTGACAAATACAGTTAAATTTAGAAATTTTAATTTAAAATTACGTGGTAACCTATTTATTTAGTTTTAAACTAACCTATGGCATAATTTAAGGTATTGGTTGGTTATTTAACAATGAAAAAAAGTTTTGTATTATATATCTACAAACAGTTCAACCAAATTGTGTTTGCCATTTTTTTTGTTAAAATCGACCCCAGGGTTGGTATCGTTATCCAAAATAAAAAAATCCCCAAAAAACAAAAAGCGACGGGTTTAAGAGAGTTATAGCCTTATATTCACATACCATACGAATGAGAATTGATTGAAGCCTGCTTGCACTTTTTTCAGTTTGCTAGGATTAATTGTTCATCAGAAAATAGCTTTACACACAACTACATATTATGTATATGTTTTGTTCCGCCAATCTGAATATGTCATAAATCTTGTATATCTGATCATTGTCGCATTGATCACAATATGACCATTCCTTTTTAACTAAGTGTGCGTTTTAAAAAATATTGAAGATAAAACTGTATCCTATGTATTTCATATTGTTCCATGGATATCATTCCGTTCCCATTATTAAGGAAACGGACTGATACCATTAATTTCCCCTCGAATAATTAATTAAATAGTTACTGCGCAGAATTTCACCTACCAAGCACAATTTTTATGCACGCGGAACTGATTTCACGCAAATAGCGTCAACTTTTTGTTCAATTTTCCATTCATAGAGACAGGTTTGTAAACAAAATCATGAGTGCCTTACCATTATAATAATTTCAACGTTGAAATATCCGTCAGTCCGGTTGTACAACACCTACAAGAACTCGGCCGCAATATTATGAGTTTCAGGAATACTCCCAATGGAAAAGCGCCTTCGAGTTCACAAAGAACCGTTAAGGCAAGGTATTTTAAATAAAATGGAGCTTCTTTCAAGAAATAGTTAAGCCCACAGGAAACGAAAAGAAAAAATTAATTTTTCCGAATATGTCCCAAATTCTTGATTTTTCTTTTTTATAGCTCTCTGCTTTGACTTTCACGTCAATTGGACGTTTTTTTTTATGTAATATTATTTCTCGTCAATTATTATTATTTTTTTTTAACTTTAATTTACATATTTGGTTGTGCACCAAAGGCATAAAAGATACAGATACGATGTCCGAACCGCATCATCCGAAAAGAAGATACCATCTGAAAAAAAAATCTAATCATTTTTATCAGATTATATGATACATTTTTGGGAAATAAAGAAATCGTGATCAGACGGCCCCTGCTGATCGAGTGATACCAAAACAAACCCGAGCCGAAGTTGACCAATTGCTGGAGGGAAATTAAGCAAAAGCTGACAGAAAAATTTATTGTTTTTTAAATAAATAAATCATACGTTTTGGCACTCTGTTGTGAATGAGCTTTAGCTGAAAATAGAGTGTGCTAAAATCTTAGTAATTTCTATGTAAATAAATAAATAAAGATCTTCTGGAACCTGATCGAATTTATCAAGCAATACTATACTACATAATAATTTAAGAAATTTTAAAATAATTTTCACAGCCTAATTTTGAATTTAATTTGTTTCTGTCACGAATCAAAATTGGTATTGAAAAAATTTTTCATTTTCAAAATAATTTAAGTCTTTTTCGAATATTTTGTATTAAAAATAGTATTTAAGTACTCTCAATCAGATCCCAGAAAATTTTAGCTAAAATTAAAATTATAGAAAAATTGAAAATTATTGCAAAAAAAATTAAATGCAGTTTTCTTTCCGTTTGCCTGTAGGTTTAAGCTTTACGTTTGTTTGCCAAATTTTTATGAAATTTCTTTTTTTTTAAACTAGAAAAAGAACTTGAAGTTGCTGAACTGGTTGACGGCGACGACCACGTTTTGTTGAAAGTATAATCAATGCCCTTTGAGACAGTGCGTGAGAAGTGGATAAAAACATTAAACATAATATTGAAGCGTGACGGAAATCTAAATTGTTTTCATTTAAGTCGGAATTTTATTGAATGAATAATAAATAATTTCTATGAAATTTAGTTATTTTATAATGAAGCCGTCTTTATACAATAAATTCGACATATTTCAAATTCAAACATATCAAGTTTAGATTTTCTAAGAACGAAGGCCTATTTTAAAACGCTTACAAAGAAATTTACAATAAGTCAACCAGCTATAATGCGCGTCAATTTTAACAGATCTATACTTATTTAAAAATAATCGGATTTTTAAAATACTGGAAGTTTTAAAAATAATTGACATTGTAAATTTAATTCTAGATAGTTACAACATAAAATTTGAAGATAATTTAAACTGTTTCTTAATTTCAGAGATGGTAAGCGAAATATTTGTTGTCGAAATAACTCAGTTTGTGAACAAACATTTTCAAATTTTTCGGTTATTTAATGAGACTAAATGTTTTAAACCGAGGTATTTATTACATTATTAAAAATATTTACCTATTTAAATCTTACGAATTTAACTTTAGTTACATAAACAAAATATTTGTGATATATTATAATAAGTTAATTAAACAATTGAATTTTGTACCTGTGAAATTGTGATTTTGAATAATTAATAAATAATGAAACGAAATTGAAATTATCTGTTTTCTTTTATTTTAGTAACTATTGTATTTATTCTTATGAAGTTTTCAAGAAAATATGCATAAGTTGCTTGAACTAAGCAAAAGTGCACGAGAATCAAATCTCAGGTTCTGCTAGTTAAAATAATCTGCGCAAAATTCCTGCATGACTTTTTTATTGTAAATGAGATTAAAATTAGTGTGTTTTATTAACTTGAATAAAGAAAATATTACTTAAGTTTTGTTGCATAAATTACTTGAATTAATTCAAATTAAAATGCTAATTTCAAGCATGTGTTTCATATTTTATTCCATTGACTTAATGCATTTCTTATCTCAAGCTAATATTTGCTATCCAAAGCAATTATTGCTTAATTTTAGTAACTAACGCAGAATATTCATTTTTTTATTCCCATTAAATATATGCAAAGTTTTTACTAGGCTCCAAAACGATAGTGTTGATGCTTGTTTTATATCAGTTATGCGTGATTATTTCTTTCCGTGTTTAAAATAAAATCGCCCCATTAATAATAATAAATTGTTGTAATATTTCGCGTCAGGTCTGAACATGGCAGGCCTCAAGATTTCACTATTTTTTTCAATAACCAACCTGGCATTAGCAATTTAATAAATAATTGAGAACAATTACATAATCTGGATTAATCATTTCTTATTTTTTAACGGATCCAATGTTTGAATTAATAAAATTAAACCAATTCCATATACTGCAACAAATCAGTCGACTAAGCGCGAAGCTACCAATTAATTGTGCACTTATTTATGCGTTTGTACGATAACTGAAATTGTTAAAACAAATTTCGACATATCCAAACATTTTATCATTTTATGAATAATGAATTTTGAAAATTTTAGACAGCCCAAATGAATGATGATCAATAGGAAATATTTTTATTTTGTTGGATTTCGTTATTTTTGTGTGTACGGTTTGCTTGTCAAAAAAGAAAAATGAAAATAATCTTGATTTAACCAACTAAGAAAAAAAAAAAAATAAAAAAAAATTCTTACATATAAACGAAACAAATTTAAAACGATTTTTTTGTTGTGCCTTTCTGCTGTTTTTGTTTTTCGTTTCGTTTTGGATATTCAAATTTATTTTGAGAATTTTGCAAAATCATTCATCACTCAAGAAAAAAAGATCATCTTTCATTTTTTTTTATGTTTATTTTTTTCTTGAGATTCATCTTTGTGACTTGGAAAAATTATAACATTTTTGTTTTTTTTTTTTCTCAATACGCATATCGCATATCCTTTATTTTATGTATATAATTTTCATCATCATCATCATCATCATCGTTGTGTTATCATTTTACCACCAAAATTATATATACACAATGTATGAGCACCAAAATCTTTTAACCTTCAACCCTAGAAGCAAAAAAAAAATTCTTTGTAAATTTAAAAAAGGAAGGCAAAATATCGGAAAGGGTGGATATATAAAAAAAGAAATGGTGAAGAACATTTTTTTTTATACTCGACTTCATAAGATGAAGAATGTTGTTGATGATACACACAATACACACATATACCTATATTGTTAAACCTATGTGAAAGGAAAACCAGGCGAAAAGAGAAAAAAATTCAATATGGATAAATATAGAATTTTCCAAAAGAGTTGAATTTTAAGTTTTCTTTCGTTGACAAAAAAAAAACACAAAATATATACCCAACATCCTCCGTTTTTTATACATGTATATATGACAACTATTGTGTTGAGGATAATGATGATGATTATGAACGTTTTTTTTTTCTAAATTTAAGAAACGGAAATTCTTGAACAAAACGATAAAAGTTTCTTGCTTTTTTCCAACCCTTTTCTTTCAAAAAACTTTTTTTTTTCCGTTTTTTGGTTGAGTTATTTTTCATGAAAAGAAAATTGATGTCTCATTGAATTGAATTTTTAATGGTTTTGGAGAAGTATGTTGTACTTATATAGCATACTATATTTAAGAATAAGTATAAAGAAAAGTTTTCGGTTTGAATTTTGATTGGATGTTGGGTATTTGAAAGCAATAATTTTATTTTGCCTATTTTCTAATCAATGAAAATCACAAATCAAATATCAATCTTCGTAATTTTAAACTCAATCACAGAATAAAATACAAAAAAAAATTGTCAATCATCGTATAACAATGTTGAGCCTAAAGTAAGGGAATTGTAATTCTAATTTTGTTACTATGCTAATTTTTTGTGTTCCTCTATTATAAAATGGATAAAGTCAATTGTTATAATTTAGCGCTCAAGTCTATTGTCAACTACTATAATGTTTAAACTGCTTTTGGGTACTGTCGGCAAATTTTACCGTACTCATTTGATTAATTACGCGTATATTTGTGCAAAAAAATGTTTTATTGTTATTTAAATTTTTTGCATAAATAATTTTAAAAAACTGTGAAAGGATTTAATACGTTTATATGCATATTGAAAAAGGATTGAATAAAAAAAAAAACAGAATGTAAAAAAAATAATTCAACATCCTTTTTATGCAAATTAGGATTTAATGCAAAATAAAAAAAATACCTTTCGTTTATTTTTTTTGAATTTTTTTATTGAATTTACATTTACAGTACCGGGTAATCAATTGATTTTTTACATGCGTCTATAATTGAGCAGCTGTAGTCATGGTATTTAATTTATTTCTTGTACCCATATTAAGGAAATCATTTCAAAAATAATTTTTTGGTATTTTGTGGAAAAGCTTCAACTAATGCTCATAGACCATCGCTGAATTCGTATTTACGAAATTGTATAGTCGCTGGTCATGGAGAAGTAGAGATAGTAGTAGAATATAATACAGAACAGGAACCATTACATAATATGTGGCGCTGCGAAATCCTTTTTGTCTTTTGAATAGAGTTTTAATCCGCAAATGTATGCAGTAATGAGGGGCTTAGCACATTCGGTGATGAATATGAACCCAGCTGTGGCCCACCTTTCATATCAGCACTATAGGTTGGCATAACCCAATGCAATGTGCAGATGGTTTAAACAAAACCGGGCCTATAGTCGTACGTTTCCGATTTAGCCACTACGGCTTAAAGTAACTACGATAGAATTAACTATCAATAGTAAAATATCAGTTATTTTACGTAGATCAGTAGATAAGGTTACTTAGTTTCTTGAGATGTGACACTATTGAAGCGGGGATGCGACATGTTTACGCCATGTTAGTCGTTTATAGGGGTGAATACCTAAACATTTTACTTCATCAGTTTTAGGTACATCTTGGTTATTCATTTTTATTGGTGGACTGGTACCTCATCACATTGTAAATGTGACATAATTTTTTTATTTTTGAATACTGTTAATGTTCTCCTGTAAAACTTCTCTATAGCTTTACTGGGTTCTTCATGTGATGAGAGTACTACAGTGTCAACTGCAAATGTTTCAATAGTTACTAGTTTGCCTGTAGGTACATAGATATATCTGCGATATACAGCAGATATAATATCGGACCAACCATGCTGCCCTGTGGTACACCAGATTGGGTATATACATTTGTATACGCATCTTGATGTTTTATTATAAAATATATGGCTTCTTCAATTCCTTGAACTATTTTGGATAATTGCTCTATTATTGAGTTCTCTGGCCTAAATCCGAAGTGATGATCTGAGATCAGCTTCTTCTCTTACATAATTTAGACGCTTAAGTAGTAGATTTTTAAATGATTACGACCCAATTTGTAGCAAGTTATTATAGGTCTGTACGGCCAGTTGCGTGTAGTTACGCAAATGTATAGGTTTGTACGACCAGTTGCGTGTAGTTAATTGTGGACCACTCCACAATCATTTGTATAGGCTCCCTACATTTTTTTTGATACTCAGTAATCTAGTTCATTCAACATGCACGTAATTTGTGTATTTTCAGCAGATATTATTTTTGTAACGAGATATGGGCCTAATCAAAGTTGTTCGATTTTGCTATTATTTGAACTTTAGATTTTTGTTTGTTTTCATTTAAAATATTGCGAGCTAGGTACATTCCATGAAGTTTGTAATCTATATTTTAGTTCTTTGAAGTGGTCTTCATAATTATAAATTTTATCAGGTTCCTTCAATAATGAGTTTGGAATTGCTGGCTTAATGCCGAATAATAATTCGATTGGCATAAATTTTGTTGATGTATATGCGGTGTGGTATTATATGGAAAAATTGCATATGGAATCCATTGATGCCAGTTTAAAGGATCTTCTTACTCTCCTAAATTTTTGTGGGCGCCGCGCCGTTCAGTTAATTTTTTTTTATTTTTAGAATATTACATAGGTATTTGTTTAATCATATGAATTTATAGGAAATATAGGACATCCAAATAAACAAATAAAAAGTTCCACAAATGCTTTCGCAGCCGTTTTAGTTTCTTGTTTCTTTTTAATGGACCAACGTCCAACAAGGACTAACGATATTCACTCGAATGGTTTGATTGATGTTGACGTTATCTTCATAGGCATTATTGGTAAATTGTTTAAGTTCTTTGTAAAATGATCACCTTCTCGAAACCACAACACATTCAATTAAAAAAATTTAAAATTAAACGACAAACTTTAAAATTTTTAATAAAATCTGTTTTATTTATTAAAATTAATGAACGTTTTCGACCACTGAGTGGTCATCTTCAGATTTCATTTACAACTGTGACTAAAGGCATTAGAAACCTTATCAATTACCTTTTCTGGATTTAAAGGTGATAAGGGATCGGAATACCGTATCTTTTGGTATTTACCGCAAGCCAACAAATACGAAAAGGCTAATTACAGCTGATTCCCACCACAATGGAGCTCATAAAAAGGCAGCATTCCACACTCTGGCTCTTCGATTGTGCAACATTCCCATGTCAACGTCTGAAATCGAGTTAGAGGAAAAGTTCATTAAAGACACAGCGTTGATAAACGGCTATGATACTAAGTTTGTGGATTTAATTTTAAACAAACACAAACGGAAAAATCTTATTAGCGAACACACAACACTTACGAGCCATTTAGAACCTAAAATAATGTAGCGGATATGTTTACCGAACTACCTATCAATCACCAATAAATTGAAGAATTTTCTCCGAAGGTTCAATTTGGAGCTAATCACAAAAAGCACTAACATGGGAGCAACCATTAGCAAATATAAAGATGTCATTCCGCTTTCATATAGGTCTAGCATTTATCAAATTGTCTGCACCAAATGCGAAGGAAAATACATCGGCCAGACGGCCAGATCGTTTCACAAACGTTTCCAAAAACACACCCTCGCCGTAAGAAATAATGACGCCAACAAATCTAGTGTTGCGGCCCACATGATTAGTAATAGAGGCCACGAAGTAGACGTCAAAAATTCCAAAATTATAAAATCGGTAAATGAAATTTGGAAACTCAATGCCTTCGAATCTCAGGACATGGAGAAGCACAAATCCGTGTTGATGAATAACGAGTATAGTCCGATTTCTTCTAATTTATTTAACGTAGCAATTTCTTTAACAAATTGTATATAATTTTTCTTTATTTCCAATTTTAATCGACATTAGTTTCTTGTTAATTTTTTTTTCCTTTTATTTACATTTTATTTTTGACAGTATTGTATTTTATTTTTTGTTTTTTATTTTAATTTCCCTGTATTAAACAAATAAATTATAATATCTATAAGGGAAATTAGTCATAATTCTCATAGTAAAGCTTGAAGCAAACATCTGCTTGTTGGGGTGCGTTAAAATGCTAGTACCTGTGCCTTGGGTAGAGATGGCACCACTAACCGTTGAACAAACAAAATGAAAAAAAAGTCAAAAAAATTGTATTTGTACATAAAATTGTTCCCTACCTTTCAACCGAGATTTTATTTTTTTATTTCGTTTAATATTAATATTATATTCGCTTTAATTTTTAATTGAGTTGTTTATTGGGATTCGCTCAATTACTAGTAATGCCATCTCTACCTAAGATTCATGTTGTCTTCAAAATTTGTTAGCGATTTCCCTTATAGGTTATTATAATTTATTTGGTATTAAATTGTACATACATACACATTAAGTGGCAGTGTAGGTATTTCTCCTCTCTGTGTTATTTTTATGTATTAAAGCGCAAATAGATACAAAAGTAATTACGCGGGCATTTTAATGCCTTTAGTCACAGTTGTAAATGAAATCTAAATCTTGTAAATGAAACGTTCATTAATTTTAATAAATAAAACAGATTTTATTAAAAATTTTAAAGTTTGTCGTTTAATTTTAAATTGTTTTAATTGAATGTGTTGTGGTTTCGAGAAGGTGATCATTTTACGAAGAACTTAAACACTTTAGCTATGGAAACCACGGCGGCTCCACACTACAAGAACTTGTATTATTGGTAAAATTCCATGTTTATTATGATGACAGTTTTCACATGTTTTTATAAATTTTCAGATTGGGCTTCGAATTTTAGGAAAACTATAATAGCATTTCATTCTATTAAAACTTCTAACTATTCCCTGATGGCCACCTAAAGAATTAATCTGAAATTTTTTGATAATTTGCGAGATTTCTTGATTTTAATTATTTTGACCATTTATTGCATTTGAATTGGAAGAAATTGGTTTTAGATTTTGATTCATATCGTTTAAAATCAAATTTGAATTAGCAGAGATTTCGTTCAAATTTTTTATAATCTACATATAATAATAATAAATTTACGTCCATAAAACGATTTACGTCCGTAAGGCCGAAAACGATTCACTATTGCCCATTTTATTGCTTATGGCTCACGTTTTATCGTGGGAAAGTTACTCTCAGATTTGTTTAAAACGCGACTCGCAAAAGCGATTGGAAAGCCTTCTGAGTTTGTAATCTGAGATAAAACAGCTCCTATAGCTATAATTGATGCATCGATTGTTAAATAAAATATTTTTGAAAAGTCGGGGAACTGTAAAATTGGTAAACTTGTTAGAATTATTTTTAGAATATTATATGATTCATCTGCAAAAGCATTCCACTGAAATGTTTTCAAGGTTCGATTATACCAGCATATTTTTTTATAAATAACCTATCTAGAGTGAATTTGTTTATTGGTTTAGGAAATTTTAAAATTGAATCGAATAGCTTGGGATCTGGTTTAATCCCTTCACTTTAATTAAATGACCTAAATATTTAATTTCGCGTGGTATAAAAATTCCATTTGGTTGGTTACAGTTTTTAATTAAAATTGCAGAAACATTGAAGAACTTCGACTAGTTATTGGTTATGATCGGTTAAATCGTATCCATAGATGACGACATCATCTAAATACACAAAACATTTAAAACAATTTAGTCCTGACAAAACATGATTCATTAGTATTTTGAAAGTACCTGGTGCCCCTTTCAATCTAAAGTCAACTAATATCAATTTCTTGATCTAATTTTCTAAGACGTTCTTCAAATGTATTTGTATATACACCCAGAGAAAACTTTGATTGAAATTCAATTATTATTTTAATTGTTTCAACAAAAGCTAATAATAGTCAATTTTTAATTAATTCATTGATATGTTTGATTGATAATAGAATAGTTTTGTTCAAAAAAACCAAAAAATTATTGAAAACCCATATCTTTGATTTTTTTAAATAAATATTTGATAGATTTTAATGCAAAATTTGTAATTTTATTATTAAGAAAACATAACAAATGATTTTTTAATAATTTGGAATTATAATTATTTTTTTGTCAATTTACATACATACATATGTATGCATAAATATGTATTGCTAAGTATAGATTTTGAGAAATTTAATTACATCCATAAAAAGAAGCTCATTTACATTTGGTACTTAAACAAATTTTACGCGGAGTCAGGCTCAATATGAATATTTAATGTACATATTTAGCAAATGTTAATTGCTGCATTTATCAATTTTACTCATGAAACTTAGATATTGAATGAAATTGCTTGTTGTCGAAACTTTATTGAAATATAAAAATTCTCAAGTTAAAACACCCTCACTGACGAGTGTAAAAATAGAACCATGTAGAAAAATAAATGATGCACATATTAGAATGGCGCATAAGTTCTTTTAATTAAAAAAATCGGGTATTCCTATCATCCGTAAAACCATATATCAAATAATATAGTGGTGGGTGTAAAATAATCAGTCTAGAAGGGTATTACTTCAACCAAAATGGTCCCAATAATTTAAATTACAAAAAACGTAAATATTCCTATTATTCTTTTTAACATTCACTGAAAATTGGCGGACATACTACATAATTATGATAGTATATTGGAAATTAGTAATTGTAAGCCACTCGCCTTTTGCTGTTATTAATAGTAATTTTTGATTTATGGGCAAATTTTCAGATTTTGGGCATTTGCCCGTTTTTACCTAATTATATGATTGTTATTAGCGTTTAAATCTAAGATATTAAAAGCACTTGAGCCTAATTAAATTCTTGTTTTTTGGTTAAAATTACCGATATATTTGCAAACATATATGTATTTGTAATATTTTACAGATAAAATAAAAAACCAGTATTGTCAGTTTGTCATTAAAAATTGCATGATCAAATGGTCTTACATTAATTCTTAATATCGATTTGATTTCAAATCATATCTAAGATAAATTCTTTAAAACCAAGCAAAAATTAAAATACCTCAGATTTTTGTGACGATGCTGCACAAATCATAAATTATTCTTACAAAACACTGGTCAAACTTCGATCAATATTTTATAAAATCAATCATTGTTTTATTGCTTCAAAAATGTATTCGTTAAAATTAACAAAAGTTTCGTTAATTTAGATAGCCGAATTCTATCGATTTTGGTACGTAATGATAATGATTTACTCGTTGATAATCACTCATTTTCCGATTGTTATTCAAGAAAGTTTGTCGCTGAAATAAACCTCGTGGATTGTCACTAAAAATTTATTTTGCTTAAATTTTATTCGTTTATACAATAATTATTTGTTATTAGTTAATGAGACGTGAAATTTAATTAAATTACTACTTATTAAAGTGAGTGAAAAGTGTACACATATACATAATTATTATATTTAAATAAAAATATTTCTCGGGATAATATTACAAACATGAAATCAATGGCCAACATATTCTATGAATTTGTGAACGATGACGTTGATCTTCTATACGCCGACGCATTATACGACTGATGTGTCGACAAAAAATACCATACAAGCATTTGAATATTTCAAATGTAAAGAGGCTTAACTACAATATATATGAATGTGGCATTAGGATTTTCAATCATTTTTGTGGAGTTTAGTGGTATGTATGTAATTAGATTTATTTCTGTTTTATATTAAATTTTATATGTCACCCTTTTTTAATGTTGAAACTTGTATTGTAGAAAATTAGTGGAGTAACGTTGTATCTCAATATGTGATGGGTGCAAACGGTACTAAGCTATTAAGACAATTTCCGATATTTGATTCGTTTATTTAAATTTTAGTATTAAAAGTGGCTAAGAACAAGTTTTAAAATTGCATGATAAATTTGATAATAAGTTCGCGCCTTTCATGGCTTTTATTTTATTACATTAAATATAATAATCAATATAATTATACCATATTATTACAAGGAAAAAAACAAACTACATTAACTTTGGCGATCACGAATTTTTGAATTTTCGTCATATTTTTACCACCATCCCCTCCACCGCCCCTTCAAAATATTTAATTTTTATTTTAATTACAACAACATATTAATTCAAAAAATCGT
Organism: Tipula helvola; assembly: GCA_963556165.1. Taxonomy (NCBI): domain Eukaryota; kingdom Metazoa; phylum Arthropoda; class Insecta; order Diptera; family Tipulidae; genus Tipula; species Tipula helvola. The sequence goes on along the minus strand of OY744483.1, from coordinate 166,313,645 downwards.
GATCGGCAACTAGCAAAAGTTTCTCGATACCTATATCAATTATCAAATTTATTCAATTTTGCATGCTGTTTTTTGGCATTTTAGTATTGAAATTAAACCAAATCAATTAAATATAGAAAACCACAATTTACATTATTTATTGGTAGTATTTTATATTGGATTTATAGCTATTTTAATTAATTGAAAATAAAGTTGTTTACTTTAAGAAGTTAACTAAATAAATTGCGGGATTATTTCCAAAACCTGGAATAGCAGTAAGCAATAAATATAGGAAACGATTAATGAAATATGAATTGTCGTCCAATTTTAATTCCAGTATTAATATTATGTGGAACGTACCAAAGATATAGCAACGAATGGTAAGTTTTAAAACAGATGGAACAACGTCACGCGACAACTATGAAAAGAAGGTCTTTGGGTTGTTTCAAATTACATCAAGGTACACTCTAAGTAATTTTGAAAACTTCAATCGACCAGAAACATTAGCTGAATTTGAAGATGGTAAATACTCTCTGTTAAAATAAATGAAATTGAATACAAAAATTATATTTATTATTATCAAATTGTTTCAGATTTTGACAAGCAAAAACTGTGGCTAAACTCGTATATGGCACTTTAGTCCCAAATCAAAGCACTTTGGTCCCTAACAGAGGAATTCTGGAAGGATACATCAATTGGACGGTGACGGAAAATTTTAAAATTTCTGGTTAGGACACCTTTAAAATAATGCCCACTATATACAATCATAGCCTGGGTATTCGTCCAGTAAGTTGAATTTTAATGTGAAAGAAATGTGAATTTTTAAGTTTAATTGATTTACACATTTGCAGATATAGACATAGATTTTCAAGAAGTTTGTTTTTTAGGATTAAAACTGTTTGAAATATATCCAGTTTTTTTAAACAAATTTTCTGCAGTTTGATCGAAACAGCACTGATTTGGCGTTGTACGATAGCTGGGTATCAACAGATTTATCCGAAGGAAGTGACTGTTTTTTAAAATTAATTTTTGGATGTTTCTAATCAAATTATCATTCTAATCAATACCACCAACAGCTCGCATCAACATCAAAATGAATAAAAATCTTTGGAAACCGTCGATGAAAGACACAACAATACTGATTGAATCGACGGAAATGATGTTCCGGCTTTAGAAAATTTAAACTCGAAATATTTATTATTGAGCCTGAAACGTCAGCATCACATGAGCCATGTATCGGCGACTCTGAACATTTCGAACACGTTTTTGTTTCTATAGTCGAGTAGAGATGTTCTATAAATGTGACTCTTTTTAACAACACTATTGATGCTTTTTTCAAAAATTTGTATGTCTTTAACATAAAATATTTACTTGAGAGTGTTCTTGGGTAGCAGGTCGACTCGTAGTCAAAACTATTTTGACTGGAATTCTTCTTCAATATGTAACTGAAATTCCTTTTGAATTAAGTTAAAAAATTAAAGGAGTTTTAGTTTTAAAATTTCTCATACAAATATATAAATGATAAATATTTTTAATAATAAATATTTTTGACTGAAATTCCCGAAGCCTGGCAGTTCATACAAACATATTATTTCTATAACATTAAACTTGACAGAAATATAGTTTCAGTTATATGCCTTTGCAAATAGATGAGTGCATACAATTCAAAGAAATTATTAACAAACAAGCTGTTTTATTAGCTTGTGATGTATTATGTCAGAATCAACATTCCAATTTCTTTAGGTATTAAATGCCATATGAAATTCGCAATGCAAATATTAATTATTTAACACCAAAAGTTACAGAAATTAAGGGCTCCTTAATTGATTTAAGGGAAACAAATTAATTGACTTCATTTAAAAATATTCAATCTATTTTAATAAATTTTAAGAAAATATTTGATCCTAATAGAAAAAATTATAGAGGCACAATATAATATAAAAAAATGGAGGTCTGGCCAACACACGACTTTCTTTTACGAACAGCGAATTTTAAGAAACTTTTATAATGCAAATTTCTTGCAAACTTTATTAAGATTGTTTTTATTTTTTCATGTTTTCTGTAAATTGTATATTTTTGAAATATTTGTAAAATAAATTTTCTGTTTTACGGAATCTGGGACCTGGAACCCGAAATATTATGTAAGAGATTAATGAAGATATATCTGTTTTGAGGCCCCTTGAGTCCGAAAAAGTGGGTTTCGAAATGATGTCTGTCTGTCAGTCTGTCCGTTTGTCTGCTCGTCTGTTTGTCTGTGTCTTCTCTATAGCCCAGATGGCTTAACCAATCTAACAAAAACTTTAGATTTAAGCTTTACTTATGTAAAAGAAAGTAATAAAAAATAATAAATTTGTAAGAAGTTTGCGTAATTGGTGTCTCAAAATTCCCTGTTCGTAGAAGAAATGTGTTGGCCACACATCAATTTTATTTTTTTTATAAAATTTTTTAAATTTTTTTTTAAATTTTTTTTTTTTTAAATTTTTTTTTTTTTTAATTTTTAAATTTTTTTTTTTAATTTTTAATTTTTTTTTGTTTATTTTTTTTTACTTTTAGTTTTTGGAAACATTTTATTTTAGTAGTTTTTTGTAAACCTTATATACTTTTTCAGATATTTGCAAAACAAATTTTCTGCCCCACGGGAGTGGCTACTTCCGGTTGACCGATTTGGAGCAAAATTCACTGGGACCTCCCAATTTATCAAAAAAGCTTAAATCTGAAGTTTCAGCTGGATTGGTTAAGCCATCTGGGCTGTAGAGAGGACACGGACTGACAGACGGACAGACGGACAGACGGACAGACGGACAGACAGACATCATTTCGAAACTCACTTTTTCGGACTCAGGGGACCTCAAAACAGATAAATCTTCAATAATCTCAAGGTCGAAAATTTTCATGATTACCTACTATACTTTATTTTACTTACGTAAAAGAAAGTAATTAAATATTATTTATATTCATTCGAAATAAATATTTCATTGTATAAAATTTATTATTTTCGAAAAAGAAATTAAAATATTTCTAATTGTATTCCTAATTTTGACGAGCACGTCGACTCACGAAGTAGGTTGCAAACTAAAAGAATTTTCTATTTTCCCTGTTGAGTACTTTAATTTTCCACCTATAAACATTCAAAAAAATGAAAACAGAAATTTGAATCTCTGTAAAACTAGTTTTTAGAATTATTTATTTGCTCATTTATTTAATGTATAATTTGTTTGTAAAGAAATATACATAAGTATCATGTAATTATAATAATATAAAAATACATTAAAAATAATATTGTGTAAATATGTAATTATATTTTAATTTTGAAATAAATTGTAGATAAATATTATAAAAAATCTGTTTTTAATTTGATGAAACTTTTGTATTTGAACTATAATTGTTTAAATATTCAATAAAATATTTAAAAACTAATAAATATTATTGTTGAAATTAACAAATAATTTGTAGTTTTAATTAAAGTTTTATGTACATTTTTTGAACAAATATTAATCAAATTCAATCAAAGTTTTTTAAATTTAATAAATGTTTTATAGACTGAAAATCAATGAATTTGTTGTTCAAATTAATTCATAATTTGTAGTTTTACATAAAGTTTTATCGATTTTTTTTAACAAAAATTGATGAGATTCAATCAAAGTTTTTTCAAATTTAATAAATCTTCTGATAATAACTTTTGTAAAATCAACAAAAGTTTACAATTTATTTAATTGATTTGATAAATGTTTTACAGGCTGAAAATCAATGCCATCTTTTATTGATTTTATTACGATCTTTTGTTGAACCAATTAAAAATTTCTCTGGGTGTACTTCATAATTGTCTAAATTTTCTTTAGTAATAACTAGATCTTTAAGTTCCACTTCATGTTCATTATTACTTTCTTTTACGTAAGTAAAATAAAGATAGTAATCATGAAAATTTTCGACCGTGAGATTATTGAAGATTTATCTGTTTTGAGGTCCCCTGAGTCCGAAAAAGTGGGTTTCGAAATGATGTCTGTCTGTCAGTCTGTCTGTCCGTCTGTCCGTCTGTCCGTCTGTCCGTCTGTCCGTCTGTCAGTCTGTGTCCTCTCTACAGCCCAGATGGCTTAACCAATCGAACTGAAACTTCAGATTTAAGCTTCTTTGATAAATTGGGAGGTCCCAGTGAATTTTACTCCAAATCGGTCAACCGGAAGTGGCCACTCCCTTGGGCCAGAAAACTTGTTTTGCAAATATCTTAAAAAGCATAAGGTTTACAAAAAATTACTAATACAAAATGTTTACAAAAAATAAAAAAAAATAAAAATAAATTACTTAAAAATTAAAAAAAAAAAAATTTAAATAAAATTAAAAAATTTATAAAAAAAAAATAAAATTGTTGTTTTGCCAACACAAAAATATATGTACATATAGCCTAATTATGCTAAATATAATTAATTTGCACACTACAGTGACGTACTTCCGGTTTTTAAGGCAAATATTACATAATGCATATTCAGTATCATTTTTTCATGTTTCTTAACTTTTTAACGACTTATTAGGGTTTGTGGTCCTTTAGTTTGTGTATCGTTTAATAATTGCAAAAATTGGCTGTATATTATGCTAATTATAATTAATTTGCACACTACGTACTTCCGGTTTTTTAGCACAAATCTATGTTATAAAAATATTTCGCCTAAATGTATGTTAAATTGCCAAACCGGTCAACTGGAAATGAGAGTGGCCAGAAAATGTGTTTTGCACATATCCTAAAAAGTATAAGGTTTACAAAAATATCACTAATACAAATTGCAAAAAATTAAAAGAAAAAATTTAAATTCATAAATATCACCTTTTATTTCTTTAACGTGTGTAAAAATGAGTCCGAAAAATTGGGTTTCGAAGTGGTGTCTGTTGGTATATATGTCTGTCAGTTTGTAGTCCAGATGGTTTAACCAATCAAATTGCAACTTCACGTTTAAACTTTTTACATAAATTTTTGGGTCCCAGCTCCCAGATTCCGTGAAACAGAAAATTTATTTTGCAAATATTTCGAAAATATACAATTTACAGAAAACATGAAATAATAAAAACAATCTTAATTAAGTTTGCGAGAAATTTGCATTATAAAAGTTTCTCAACATTCGCTGTTCGTAAAAGAAAGTCGTGTGTTGGCCACACCTCAATTTTTTTTAATTATACAAAAAAAAACAGCATTGTTATTTGATGGTTTTACAATACAGTTTGCGAGGAAAACCCCTGGTGTTATTTGTTGCCATGAGCAGAAATACTCTTGGTCATTAGTTGAATTAATAGGTAAGTTAATATACATTTCTGACCTTTCAAATAATTGGGCTTATACCTTGAATAAAGATTTTTTTGTCGGGATATCACATTGCTTCTTGACCTACGACAGATATGGAAATTTAATTGAACATATTTTGGATTGGGTGAATTTTCTTTAATCGGAAAGATACTGGTTGATTGTTTTTGTTGACTTAGAATTTAAAATTGAAAAATTAATATCATCTTTAGCTGAATCACGACTGATGTCAACATTGAAATGTTTATTAGTTGGTCTTGAACACGAATTTATTCTAAATTTTGGATCCAAACAGCTGTTTTCGTTTTTTCGGATCCCACTTGGTTTTCTGAAGTTTGTGATTAGGTGATGACTTGAACATTTGATGATGTTTGACCTTGTTGTTTAGATGCATTGAATTTTTTTTTGTAACACTCGGAAATGTTATGTTCATTTTGTTTACAATAATTTGAAATATGATAAATTTTTGTTGGTAAACTTCGATTTGGATTTGGATTTTGTAACTAGTCTAAATTTAAATGTTGATTATCATTATTTTGGTTGAAATTAGAGGAACAGAAATTCCTGTTGCTTCTTTTGAAACAGTTATTTATACGATGACCCGGTTTATTACAAAAGGGACATTTAATTTTATTTTGATCTTTTTATTGTAATTTTGAAATGGTTTGTGACTAATTTATTCTTCTGTAGCTGGAGTAATAGCGTCATTCAAATTTTCAAAATGATGATATTTTATTATCTATGATTTTTAAATTATCAATTAGTCCATCTTGGAATGAATTTAACGCAGTGGATTCATTTAGCTTTTGTATAATATCAGAACTGAAAATATCGCTAAGTTCGTTCAAAAAACTTTCGACTTCAGAGGAATAACTTTTAACGGTTTCATTTTTATTTTGGACTAAACAAACTAATTCGGCTGAAACTGCACGTTGAGATCTTCGTTTTAGAAATTTGTTTTCTAGAGCTAATTTTAAATCTTCCCACTTGACAAAACTTTTATAACGGGCAACACAATTTTGTTTTTAGAATGTTCATAAACAACGATTTTTCCTTTGGATCTCCATTTTGAGACCAAAACTCCAAATTATCAACCGCATTAACTAAACTTTTTCTTCTTTGATATCATTCAAAGATAAATTTGAATTCGAAGGATAATCTAAAATAGGACGATTAACATCACGATTTCGGAGCTTTATTGTTTTAATATTTTCAGTCATAAAAGTTTTATATTAAAAAATGTTTACTTAACACATGAGTTTACCAAATTATTGAATGAAATAATAAATATTAATTTTAATTGGTAATTTAACTTTGTAAAATATGTAATATTTAGAATTGCCGAATAAAAATTTAGTTAATAGAAATAGAAATTAACTTACAAAATTATAAATTTTTCAAAAATATTTAAAAAGATCGGCAGTCAATAAAAGCCAAAAAAATTAAGAATAGTTGATGTCGTAAGTCACATCTCGATGCACTTATATGAATTTTTATAGTATACAAGTAATTTAGATTTTTTTAAATAGGAATTTTATTAAACATAAATTTCTTTACTATGAGTTGTACTTGTTAACTGAAATAAACTTTTGAACAGTTGGAATTATTTTATGCTTTCAATAATATATTATAATACTGTTTTTCAATATAATTTATCGATAATTTTATTAACTACCTAATATAAATTTGTTGTGTTTTGATTGTGCAAATATTTTTAAAAATAATAATAATAATATATGCCTTTAAATGGTCTTAATCGTCATTAAAAACTCGGCGAACTCTGCTATATCGTTGTGTCGTATGCCCTAAAAGTGAAAGTCTCGGTATAATTGACGAGGTTTCAGTGATATATTTAGTTTCATATTTAAAAATGTTGGTTCATTTTTTTCTTGAGTTTTCAAAGTTTCTGGGCATTGGCATATTAAAGGTAAATTTTAGCATGCTAAATCTAACACAATTATCCTTAATGGTATTTCTTAACAACCCCAAAACATGCGAAATATATATTGAAAAAATACCAGCCACAAATACTTAAATAATTCACACGTTACAACCATTAATTCCCCGAAATACGTGCAAACCCTAAACCTTTAATGAGACCGGATAATTTACTGAAACCTCCTTAATCTTGTCGTCATGTTCACTTTATATTAACTACTAAATCCAGAATATTTACTGGCGATTTAGTCTATAAAACGGCATAAATTAACCGAATATTTTCCATAATGAAATCGATTATTCATTGTAAGTTTCTTAATTATGGCCGTTTTTCACTTCTATATTGACCGACAATTTATTAATGAATTGGTCAAAAAAATGACCGAACCCTACATCAGATTGAGGTTAGTAGTAATACGGGAGAAAAGGACTGTACAATATCTGAATCGGCCCTCGTTCGAAAATTTTATCAGACTTAAGATGTGTTTATGACAAAGAAAGATAGGAAGATAGGAAGATTAGCATGACCAACCAAATTATTTAAAATGCTACCAGCGCCGCCTACTAGCCTACTTTTATCAAAAGTAAGAAATGTATCAACTAGAGCTTGGAACTAATAGGCGCGGCTGTGTCAAACTTCCTATGTTCTTATCTTCCTATCTTCTTATGTCATAAACTAAGCTTTAAGCGGTGTTTATGACATAGGAAGATAGGAAGATTGACACGACCAACTAAATTATTTAAAATGTCACCAGCCCCGCCTACTGCTCTACTTTGATCAAAAGTAAGAAATGTGTCAACATAGATAGAGCATGAAACTAATTAGCGGGGCTTGTGACATTTTAAATATTTTGGTTGGTCATGTCAATCTTCCTAACTTCTTATCTTCCTATATTCATGTCAAAAACTCAGCTTAAGGTGCTCACCGAGGGTGCTCATCACCGACCAGGTCATCAGTCCTAGTTCGGTTAATTTTTGGATACAAATCGTTAAATTGTTTGTCGTGTTCAACCACCGCATATGCTCTTTATATATTGGTTTATGTGCAACAAAACTATATGTATTCTATGAGCACCCTTCCTTTAAGGAACAGACATTAATTAAAGTTTGAAAAAATATGGAGGGAATATCGCTGGGTATTTCGTTTATAGTTCTTAATTCAGTTTTGAGTATGTTTAACCTCCACTTCGTGTAGTGGGGTCTAAATGACCCCAGAGCTGTTTCAAGCTGAATAAAAAATTATTTATCAAATATTTAGATAATTCCTTTTAGATATGCCTAAACAGATATCAATTAAATAGATTTAGAAGAAAAATTCATCAAAATCGGTTAATTTTAGGGTATTTTACATCAAATAAATGAAATTAGTCTGATAACCGTGTAGTGGGGTCATTTTGACCCCTTATACAATTTAATGCATTTTCTAAATGGATACTTTGCCCATCCGGAAAATATTCTATTGTGTATGATATCGGATAATCGAGAGCATATCCGAAAATTAGGAGTTCGTAGAATATTAAAAGCGAGATCTCAACGGAACGAAGGAAACATCCGTAAATTTCAAGTAACAAAAATAAACTTTGAAGCCAAGGAATATTATGAGATGATTAGCTGCTCTGAAATTACAGAACCTCCTTTGATGAGCCACATAACCGAAAGAGAATTAAAAAATGTGATCCAAAAAGGCCAGCTAATCGATAGCATAGATTTGCGGATCGGTTTCCGTGCCACACTCAAGCGGTAGAGAGATGTGTAAATTTGATGACGGAGGCTACCGCCGCTGTTTGCGGTATTGATTCGCGAGATGGTTTCATTCGTGCCAGATTTTGTGTATAAAATTGAATTTATAGGGAAAGTTCCAATAAAAAAATTCCAAAAGTTAATTCTTATGTGTTTATCAATTTTCAACCGCTCGGCGGCACCTCAAGAAATATTTTTAAAAATATGCTATTTTACTGGAGTTATAATAAGGTCAATACGCAACTATCCACTATTACAAATAAAATAAAAAATAAAATTTTAATTCTATCATCTTTGTTCCACCCTAATAAGCAGCCATGACATTTCGAAGGAATTAAATATCGATCACAAAACAATTTTAAACCATTTGCGTAAGGCTGGATACACAAAGAAACAAGATGTTTGTGTGCTGCAGGAATTGTCGATGAAAAATTTGATTGACCGAATTTCCATCAGCAAATGCTACTGAACCGCAACGAAATCGTCCCATTTTAAAAGCAAACCATTACTGGCGATGAAAAATGGTTAAAAAACGAAAATATCGTTCAAAAAAATCATGGTCAAAGAAAGGTGAACCACTACAAACACTTCAAAGCCAGGATTGATGCCCCATAAGGTCATGCTGTGTGTATGGTGGAATTAGACGGAAATCGCACATTATAAGATTTTAGAACCTGTTCTGTAATCTGTACTATATCAGTAATTAATCAGATTGCAAAAAGCAATTCAAAAAAACTGCCAGAATTGATCAATAGAAAGCTTGTTGTCTTCCACCATGACAACGCCAGACCTCGCACATTTTTGATGACCCAGCAAAAATTGAGAGAGCTTGTATGGGAAGATTTGGTAAATCCACCATATATCACAGACTTTGCACCCTCTGACTACCGTTGGTTTGGATTTCTGCAAAACTCTCTTGATGGTCTAAAGTTGGCTTTAAAAAAGGACTGTGAAAATTATTTGGCATAAGTTCTTCGCCGATAAACAATAAAAATAAAGTTCTACTATACCAATGGAATTATGAAAGTTCTCGAAAAATGGTAAAAGGTCATAGATAATAATGGCCATTTGTATGCTCTTAAATAAAACTTATTTTGAATAAAAGAAAAATTTAATCAAAAAATGACAAAAAAATCTCTCAACACTTTTCCCCAACCCATTTACCACAAACTTCAATAAAATCCGAGAAAGCAGCTTAAAACAGCCAACTTTTTTCGAATTTGAAAGATAATGCTTTCACCTACAAACTCTGATAAGTTTTACAATCGAACATGGCAGATGACCACATCTTTTTGATAATAACTAGAATTACTGCTTTTTTGATGTTTGACACTTTTAAAATTAGTACAGTATAAACTATTTTCATGTATTACTTACTTTAAGAAGTAGATTCCATTTTGTGCGATAAAAATTGGTTGTGCTTTCGATTTTCTGTGTCAATTTTAACAAGCGCATTATTTACCATTTTCGTAACATGTTGATACTACTCGAACAATAATAGCATTGTGACGAATATTCTAGAGCAGATAGAACGAAACATCATGTTCTATAAGTGATTCATGAATGTTAGACACGTACTTTAGCCAACCCAATGGAAAACAACAACCATCTAGAAACTTTTTGTTTGGACTTTCGACCAGCTTCCTTCGATTTGGCCGCACTGCAAGTCGACATTTTTGATGACGTTTTCCAATATGGACGTTTGTATGGCGTTTATCTCGGCAATGATGTTTTTTTTTGGGTATCGGACTATCAACGTACACTTTGCTTTTCAAAAATCCCCATAAAAAGTAATCTAATCTCATTAAATTGCATGATCTTGCAGTGTGGCAAGTTTCACCGTCTTGTTGAAAATAAACATCTTCCGAGTCGATTCCATCAAGCTAGGGCAAAAGATAGTCCGTTACTATTGCAATGTATCGCATAGTATTGATGGTAACCGCGTTTTCGCCCTCATTTTTGTAGTGGTCTTGAATAACTTTAACACGTTCTCCAATCGAATATACAACTCCACAGCGATAAATGGCAAACATTCAATTAACAAAATGACATGAAATGACAGAAAACAAACATGGCATCTTGGACAATCCTTTACTAAGTAGCTATATGTATTATACAAATCGATCTAAATAAATACCGCAGTTGGATTTGACATCGAAGTAAAAAATGAAAAATCAAATTATTTTTCATTCCTTTCCAGCCAACGAATTAAAATCTAAAACATGTACACACGACTGTATATTATAAAAATTATCATCATCATCATCAACATCAAAAAGCATACGTTCACGTATTCATATTTGTGTACACACGTAGTTTGTAAAGTATGTATTTTGTACTTTGTTATATTCTTTTTGACATTTTCAAAAAAAAATTGGAAAATTCACTAAAAAAAAATTTAAACAAACCGAGTGATAGATAGATAGATAGAACATTATATTAGACAAAGAGTGAGCTGAAACGAAATGACAAACAAAGAAATGTATGTGAACTGACTTTTAAAATATTTCATATACATACGTATGGAGAACATTTTCTATATCATCCAACAAATAAAGTTGGAAAAACTTTCGTGTATTTTTATTTTATTTTATAAGAAAATGACAATTTTCATGTTTTTTTTGTTTGATTATTTTATTGAAAAAATATTCAAGTCACATTTCAAGTTTTTTTTTTTTTTTTGCTTTTTTTTTTTTTGCTTACAAATTTAAACTAAAAAACGGAAATGTTCTTTTCCATTTTCAAAATGTTTTCATGTTATTCGAAAAGAGACAGCACAACACAAAAAAATAAAATTTCTTCAAAATGATATTCACTTTTGTTTGATTGTTTAATGTGAGCTTTTTATTTTCTTTTTGAACTTTTGATGAATTGTAGCAAATTTATGAATATTAGATTTAGAAAAAAAACATAAAAAATATTTAATGGAAATATATGTCTGTCATTTTGGAAAAAAAGCTTTTTCATTGCACACAGTATAAAATTATAAAATCGAATTGTGCGTTGGCTTCAAACTACCATACACACTCTTGTATAATCCATAATAATCTGAAACATTTCGTTCTGTGTATTATTTCGATACATCAATTCAACTCAAATTAATATTTAAGGTATAAGCAGGTATAGAAAATTAATTTGCTCGCAAAAACAAAAAGTGTGTAAGAAAATAATTTTCCGCGACAGTTATATTATCAAAAACCCACGTGTATATCAATTGCTATATGTGCACTGGTTTGAGGTGAAATTTTCATTTTTGTCGCGCGTATATGTAGAAAAACCATTACGCGTGGAAAAAGGGGGTGTGTATGGTAGCTAAGCAACGTTAATACAAAATAATAAAGTATATTGTGTCGTTTTTACTATCATCCCTACATATATAGTACACCTATACACACATACATTTTTTAGCCGAAACGAAAAATATTTATAAGAGTTACTCGTTGTGGTAGTTCTTATGTATCGTAGTGTATCACCTAACCACCCTTATTATTATTATTATTTTTTTTTATCTCATTCTAAACAGTAAACCTTGAGGTGAAAGTATTGTGTGTTATGTACAACAGTTAAAGGTATATAAAATATAAAATGTATATAAAATAGGGGTGGAATGGGGTGGTTTTGATGTAATATATGTTCACGTACGACAAAACTCATGATAAAACATTTTTAGATTTTATTATTATCATTTCACTTCTTTCTAGGGATAGGAAATGTATACACATACTCGAACAAAATATAACAACCGACTCACGGAATATATATTAAATTTTATACACATATACATAAAAGGATAACATTAAAAGGGTGAATATTTTACATATGAATTGTGTGTGTTATGGGATTCTAATATTTTGATGATAAATCGAAATATATTCAAAAAAAAAAAAAAACTTCCTTCTAAATTGAGTGGAATTGGAAGGTAGATTATTATAAATATTCTCTCCGAATCTATAAATATAAGGAATATCAAGGGAAATGAATCCTTATAACGAAAATATATGTATACAATATAACATGATGATATTTTTATAAAACCCCATAACCGCCGTAAGAAAGCATACAGAAAAGGGTAAAATATTCAGATATTACGCTCATACTCCGCAAAATTTCCATACACAAATCGATTTTCTTATACATTTCCATATATACAACGACTTTGCATCGATCCAAAATAAATGTAATAAAATATTGTGTATACGTATAAACAAAAACAACAAACTTAATAAATTAAAGTAATTAGGTCGCAGACATCCCCTTTATTTTTATTTTAATCACTAACCTAACCTAAATATTCAGACGGAAAAACGGAAAAAAAAAAATTCAATTTTCAAGTTCACCAAAAAATTTAATTTATTTTAATTTTTATGTTATTTAAAAAAATAAAAACACGAAAACACAACCCTTATTAATACGAGCAGCATCGTAAATACACACATACTCATATATAAGTAAAAGCAGAGTAGAAAATGAAAAATGTGATATTTTCCCGCTTTTTTCATTTAATTTTTTATTTGTTGTACTCATAAAACAATTATCTCGTGCTTTTTTCAACTTTTGATGATTTATTTATTTTTTGTATTCATTCATTGAAATGTATAGAAACAAGTTACGTAATGAGAACAAAATTACAATTAATATACGTGAATGAATGGAAAATATTTTTGAGTGAAATTTTGAGTTATTTTTTTTGTAGTTTTTTTTTAGGTTCATGATTATATATTCTATATACGAAAAAAAAATGAATCAATCATCAATTTTAGAAATATATTTTGAATTTGAACGAAATTTTGTGTTAGGGTGAATATAAAATTCTATTTGAATAAAGTAAAAAGAAAATTTGGAGGCGGAATGTGTATATGGAAAATTATGTGGGATTGATTTTTTTATATATCGAATTTATTTGGAAATAATGACTTATCTGAATAAATGCGTCTGAAGAATATTTTTTTTGTATAATACGTTGATTTTTTTTTTGTTTGTTTGCGTTATCAAAATTTGAATTTATCTATACGCTTATGCTTGATTATGTAGCTATAGAATTTCATATTCTGTGCTTCTTTTGGATTTCGATTAAAATTTGAATGGGGACCGATTTTGTATGACAACAGTTAACTGAAAGATTTCAAGGCGAACTAACCAACTCGTATTAAAATCTCAATCAAATATACATATTTCTAATGTGCAGATGCAATTTATTTTTATTTTTTATAATAAACATACATCTGAAGCTGTGTGTAACGATTTTTTTTAGATATGCAAATTTTTTCGTTTATCATTTTCTAGCACTCTATTAAAATTTCAATACAATAATCTCACAGTGGTGTAGCAAAATAATATATTCAAGTTATATTCTTATAAATGGTGAACTACTTTAAAAATCTTTCCATCCACCATAACACAAAACATCCCGAATTATGTAACATGCACATATAGGAGAAATATGTATAATACATATAATATAAAAGAGGTTGTTAAAAAATTTAAAAATAAAATCTAATTTGCATAAAAAAAAAAATTCTTCCATTTAAATTGATTTTCAAATAACAACCGTTTTGATGTTAACAAGACACAACAAAAAAAAAAGGATTTGATTCCCTATTTTACATATACAATACACATACTCATATATTGAAAAAAAAATCCAATTTAATTTCTAAAATATTTTATTAAATTAAAGGGACAGCATGCTTTCTTCCGCTAAATAACAAGAAGGCTGAACCCAGTGATTTTCTGTGTGCTTCTATATACGATTTTAGTTAAATATATAAAATTGGCGATATAAATCACAGACAGATGGAAATTTGCAGTAAATTAAGCAAATTTCCAGCATAAACAATTTTTCACTTCATTATATTTTCAATTTGTAAATTTTTGTGTTGGAGATATACACACACACACAGCGTTTAAATAAATGTAAATTATTATTTCGATGTTTCTGTGTCAAGTACAGATATTTATACATACATTTTGCTTTAAGTAGTGTGAAAAATAATTTTATGATATAATTTTTGGAAAAATATGGCGACAAACAAACACATATAATACATAAAGTACAAAAAATGTTTTTCCACCATTAAAATTTCCATATACATAACTATGTATATTATTTTTATTTTTGAGCCAAAAGATCCAAATAATAAAAATAAAAAAACTTCAAAATATATTATTAATAGTAATAATATCCTTTTTGGAGAATTTCCAAAAAAAATGGCAAACATATAGACGCAAATTTAAGTAATATATGAGTTACGAGATACATAAAAATAGAAAAATGGAAAAACATAAATAACCGATGGAGAAAATGGCAAAAAATTCATAAATAAGTGATAGATCATCGTCGGAATTGTACTCGAGATTTTTTATAATTTTGAAGTTTTCAGACGAGTAGTGAAAATGCAATCTTTTCGCATGTACATATTTACTTATGAAATCATGTTTTTAGTTTCCTAAAATCTTGTAATTTACTAATTTTTGATAGTTGATTCAAATGCCAGAATATTAATTGTTTATTTAAATACTATACCGAAAGGAAAATCTTTCCAAGAATCAAGAAAATCTGCATTTTTTAATATTATAGGAAGTTGCGTGAAATGGCGAAATGGATAATTATCATTCAAGTTTTTAGCACTTAATTTAACCGTTTTATTCTTAATATCAGATGTTGACGAAATTGAAGAAATCGTTCATATAATATTTTCACTTACCACCAGTCAGGCGTATTTTGCAAAAACTAATTCTGATTATGTTTCATTTTTATATCGTAATTTGGATTAACATTTTCTTCCAAAAAATATCTAAAAATTTTGCTCTAAAGGCTGGTTGCCATTGTGAAATAATTCGACGTCTTAAAAAATAAGAAGGATGCACATACAAATACTCCTTTGGTGCGGTAGAGAAAGGCTATATTTTTGACAGAAAAGTTGAACGTCGAATTGTCAAGCTTTTAATTTTGCGTTCCGAAAATTGGACGATTAATCCGAAAAATGATTCAACCGCTAGTCTTTTTAGGAGTGGACGTCCAATTTTCATCTAGTTTTCGGAATGAAATGCATACTTGTGCAAATAAATTGTATATAATATTAATATTTTGAATGCAATCTGGTATGTACTCAATACAACAAAAAAAAATCAAAAACGTCAACCGTTGAAGAAATGGATTTTAATAAATTGCATATTAAAAAAGGTAAATTAAATTATGCAATAAATTTTCCGCACCTTTTTGTTTCCTAGTTTATTACTTTATTACAATTGTAGATTTCAAGGAGAAAAAAAATTGTGTGTTAGAAAATGTCCGATATAATGGATTTCTGACCAAAGATTTTAACAAAACTCACTAACCAAATTTACATACGGTGCTATGCAGTCGGTCGAATATGGTAATTTGCAACCAATCGAAGATGATTATGATGGTAATATTTAGAAAACTATTTGTTACATGTAATTATGTACCAATGTACTCATTAATTTTGGATTATATTTCAGAAACCAAAATGGATACACAGCTGCTTGTTTCGGAGCTGGACGACGATACTTGCCTTAACGAGGAAAGTGATGTAAAATCAAAAGAGCTGCAGATTGATTGTGGTAAATTGATTTTTATTTATACAAAACTTTTGTAGTAACATAATTTTAGTTTTTAGAAGACCTTATAGAAGCTGTAAAACTACGGCCACAACTGTGGGACTTTAAAAATCCTGATTATAAAAATAGGACAATACGTCCACAGTTGTGGGAAGAAGTTTTGTCAGAATTAAGTAACCATTTGAAATAAATATACTGTTTTACTTATTAAGTAAGTATTGATATTTTACAAACAACTGTACATCAAATTTAAAGATCTGGAAATCACTAAGATGAATAAAGATACAGTACAAAAAAAATGGGATTATTTAAGAAGTACTTACAAAAAAACCATTCATTTTCTATGTTTCCACCGCCAAAAAATCCATTTAAATATGCGCGATTAATGACGTTTATATATGACATTTCTAATAACGGATCGGAAGAATATTTAATTTACAAACTACAAATATTTTAATTTCCGTTTTTAATTTTTTTTAGTACAAAAACTTTATGTAACACAAATATTAAAGCGGATACGATTTCGCCGATGCTTTCAAACAACACGTATATATCTATACACCTAGTGGAAGACCTGCTCCATATTAAAAGCCATTTACAACTGTTTCTGGTATTAATATTGTATTTAGAAAAATGAATTTGTATTGTACATTAATTAATTTGACATATTTGCTATAAATGTTTACTCATTGGTTCGATTAAACCAGGCGTAACAACTCTCTCCATTTTGTGCTTGCCGAAGCCAATTATACAGACATACACATGATTCAATTAACTACCATTGAAACGTCTGTTTTATGTTCGTCTTGAAAATTCGCTACTTCTTGGTATTTAAAATCCCGAATACGTTTTCAATAATTCTTCGAAGCCCGGCTTAGACGGTAGCTAAAAACTCGCTGTTCTAGAGTCAAGTTGTTTGTGCTATATGGTTTCATCATATTTGTATTTAATGAAAAAGCATCGTCCGCAATAAATGCAAATGGACAGCTTTTTAAGTCCTCAGCAATATCACATGGTTCTGGAATTCTGACAAGCATATTTTACCCAGTTAATTTAGCAAATTTTTAAAAAAATATTAAAAATTCTTACGGTAGTGATTTATTGTAAAATTGTTGACCAAAATTACTTGCACGAAATATCCCGCCGTCACTTTGTCTACCGGCTGCTCCAATATCGCAAGATATAAAATTATAATTATGATCACAGATTGCAAGAAGTACTACAGAATGGCTTTTCTTATAATTAAAGAATTCAAATTCTTCATTAGCCGGTGCCTAAAATAGTCATTCAAATTATAAATTTGCACAATTGTGTATAACTAAAACCAAAAGGTTTACTTCAATTGTTATATGCTTCCCATCAATTGCTCCTATAAAATTGGAAAAGTTCCATTTTTGTTGTGGAAGCCCGTGCCAATTTTTTTAAAACTGTCCACGTTAATTTTCCAGAAACCTGTATCTCTTAGGGCAGAAGTTATGGCACAAGTGGTTTCTTTAATAATTCAGTGAACTGAGGTCGGGGAGCACTTATGTGATAACGCCAAACTCCGTTGTGACTCCCCAGTAGCTAAATATTTTTAGTAAAATGGTATATTATTAAAAACCTTATACATAGCACCAAATGAAAATCACTGTTTACCTTAACGTTATAGCTAGACGGATGCTCACACTTATGGTTTCTCTACAAACAGTTTGTTGGCATCTTGGCAGAACTCATTCTCATATAACTGTGAAATAGATCATCATCTCCCAACATTTTTAATCTGTGAAATGTAGCACCAATTTTATTTATTTCCTTATAAAAAGGTCGAGCCCAAAATTTCTTTTTTTCTCTTGGAGGTAGAACGCAGTCTTCATTTTCTGATTCGCTTTCGCTATTACTGCTACAAAACATTATTGCATATATGGCCAATAATTCCTCCACACTATCCATTGTCCTATTAATAATTATTATTTTTACAAAAAACAACAGTTACATTCAAGAACATTTTAAGGATATGAAATTTTGGAATGTCAAAATAATTCGGAGTAACAACATATTGCTGTTTCACTCTATTTCAAGTAATTTTTTGTTTCCCTGCTCTTTTTAATTTGACTAATTTTTTGCCAAATATCATAAAGCATGGTTTCCACGATGGCGAGGCGAAAAAATTAGTCAAACTAGAAAGAGGAAGGAATCAAAACAAATAACATGAGAGTGAGTGAAACAGCAACAAGTCGTTAACCGAATTTGTATTCATTTATTTTTGACGTTTCGAGATTTCATCACCTATAACTTTGTTTGTGTTTGGATTGATATACATTTGGAGACATTTCATAATTTAACTTACATTTTTTAACTTTATTAACATCCATTACTGGATTAATGCTTTATGTTTAATTATTGCCTTTACAAAACGAAATCCAAATTATGAAATATAATATTACGAAAAATTTCTTCAAATTGACATATGAATTCCGAAAATCAGCGGCTAATCCCAAAAAAGATGATCAATTTCATCTTTTTGTCGGATTAGACATCCAATTTCGGAGTGCCGAATTAAAATATTAAACACTGGACGTCCCAATTTTTCTGTTAAAAAGTTATTTTGTCTCTATCGTACTATTGGTGAACTTTTACTTTCTCTTTTTGGTTTGACTAATTTTTTCGCCTCGCCATCGTGGAAACCCTTAATACAAAAACGTAAAACAATAATTATTTTTAAAAATATGAAGTAGCTTGCTTAGACCCAGCTGATTAGCTTCTGACGAACTTATTTGTAGGAAAATCAAAACCAGATTAAGCAAAGACAAAGAAAATGGTTATTTATTGCAACTAAAAGTGGCACTGTAGCACATGTTCATTTAATGTATTTGGAACAACTTAAGTTTAAATTCTATTTTAGGATTTACGAAATCATTCTCAGATAATTATTATTGCCAATTTTTTTTTTCTTTTTCTCTTCAAATTACAGTGATTAAGTTTTTTTTATAATACCCAATGGTTTGAATAAAATTTATGAGTGCTAAAATTATTTTTGTTTTGATTACAGAGTTCATTAAAAATAATTACCTTTATGGCGTCTATGATTGTTGTCACACTACAAACTAAATTAACACTAACTTGCAACTACCTTAAAACTAGGTATGAATATTGTATATAACATTTCAGAAATATATAGTCCAATACCAACTATGAATCTCTAGTTAGTCATCGTCTCTCCACGCAAGACTAACTTGTAGATCTTTGTAGATCTATTTTCTGAGTTTTAGTTGGTGCCTTTTACCATACTTGGGAGGCATATGTGATGAAAGGCCTGATATAAAATTTGTAGATCAGTAATTTGTTATCTAGACTGAGACAGCTGTTTCTATTTAGGAATTAATGCAATTCTCGAAAAGCGCCAAACGTCTTTGATCGAATTTTTTAATATGCTCGTTAAAGCCTAGATTTTGGGTAAATGTACCTTCTTTACTATTTCAACGGTTTTCCCGTCAACAATGATATTCTCCGCTTTTTTAAATTTATTGGAATAATTTGAATGTGGATAGAAAAGCATGACCTGCGGGTTTGTAGCATTTATCCTGATTTTCCATTTCTCGTAGTAGCTAGTCGGTACGTCAGATATTTTTGAATTCTATGTGCAACAGTATAAGTAGCAGACACTGTTAAAGCTAGCTGAAAGTTGGCAGCAGAAAGTGAAAAGTTGATTATGCAGATTGTGTTACCCCAGCCGAAAGTAAAAACACGGTAAAGCACATTGCATTATCCCACCCGAAAGTTAAATAATCGGTAATGCATATTGGGTTATCCCAGCCGAAAATGAAAAATGCAGTCAATATCGATCGGTAGTGTTTATCCTAAAAACTACTAAGGAATGTAAGGATGCTTGATTATCATTGAATATCTTTGTTAATATTCATATGTGGCAAAACCTGGCTGCAGTTCCTCGTGGAAAATTGTGGAAAACTCGAGGTACCCAAAAACATATTTTAATTTGAATAAAAACCGCCTCTAGAGTGTTATGTCCAGAGATGTATTTTATTAATGTGACTTGTCAATAGCTCTCGCAGAAAAAAAGTTCAGTTCAAGTTTCCCGTGAGAAATCTCTGAAAATTCGATTTTCCAAAAATCATTAGAAAATTTGTATTAAATCAGCTTCTAGAGTGTTATATCTGGATATATATTTTATTGATGTGACTTGTCAATAGATATGGCTGGGAAAAAATTCTGTTCAAGATTCCCGTTCAAGTCTCATGGGAAATTTGAACTGAATTTTTTTGCTGCGATAGCTATTGACAAGTCACATCAATAAAATACATCTCCAGACATAACACTCTAGAGGGTGATTTTATACAAATTTTTTAATGATTTTTGGGAAATCGAATTTTCCGAGATTTCCCACGGGAAACTTGAACTGAATTTTTTTCCTGCAATGGCTATTGACAAATCCAATAAAAACGATTCAACTTCAGATACACTCTAGAAGTTAATTTTATTTCAATTTTATGACTTCTTCTGATTTTCCAATGTTTTCCGCGATTAGGTTAAACAAAGTTTTCCATGTAAGACTATTTACAATTGTTTATTACAAGCCATGTATCCTATTTACTTTTGGGCTGATACCCACAACACTTTTTATTTTCGGCTGGAATGTTAATAAAGTAATCTGCATTATCGATTTTTTACTTTCAGCTGGACACTTTCGGCTAATTTTAACAACGGTCTGTTACTCGCTGTAGTCAGAGCAGAAAATCGTCGTGTCGTCGACGTAAATTAGAAGTTTAACTTCCTTGTCCCTGGGGATTGGTATGCGCCTGCTATGAATAGTATAAACAGGAGTAGTCCCAGAATTGAGCCTTGAGGGACTCCTGCTCCGTGTATGTCAGGGCTATACTGAGAAAAATGTGTATTGGAGTTAAGCAAATAAAATATAGAAAACTAATATTTAGGAGTTTTTCCTGAACTTAAAGTAATTTTCCCAAGTTATAAGAAATAATTTCTAGCCAAATTGTTAAAATTGATATAGTGTACAGAAAATTTTCCAATATATATTGGATGTTCCAGATAACATTTTGTTTTGTATTGGTGTTACATTATTTAGATCAAAGCCCTATAAGATATTGGTTGTCACCCAATAAACATAGCAAGTTCAGAATATTTAATAAGCATGACTAAATGGATAGAAATTTTTCAGGCATCTGCCTGGATTGTGTTTTCCTGCGCGTTTTACGCAGTTGTATCCGAAATAGCAGTTCGATGCGGTATGACCTAATCCCTGGCAGTTTCTGCATTGAAACCCGTTTAAATTCCTCTTCGGCTCCCATGTTATTCGGCAGTGGCAGCAGCCCCTAATTGCTAGCACATTCTTTATTTTAACTTCTGGTAATAAGCTTATAGTGAAACAGGAAAGTTGAGTTTTGGTGTTATTTTCTGTATTTGTTATTCCTATAATAGTGACTCGGACTCTGTTTTTCTCCAAGTCACCATTGATTTTTACAATGGGCGTGTCATAGTTGACACCTCTTATAATTAGTGTTCTTCTTTTCTCGCCTTTTGGTTTGTATGTATAAAACTCTTGTTGGTCTTTTTTGTGCATCTCATTTATTTCGCAAAACTTAGCTTTCTTGCTGACTGTGATTGAAACATTTTTTGAGGTGACCTTCAGCATGGCCTCGGAATATTTTGCAGCTGCTTTTTAATAAAGCAAATTTATTTTTTTGATTGATTGATTGATTGATACGGATGTACGACCAAGCCTCAGCAAGATTCCCAGATACGCCGGATCCACCGTACACCCTTTACATAAAACAAAACCGAGGGATAGGAAAGGAATGTTAGTATTAGAGACTCGACCCGGTTTCAGCCACCTATGCAGTCGATAGTTAGTAAATTATTAGTAATAAATATAATAATAAAATAAAATAGTTAGCACAAGACATCACAATTTCTAACTACAAGCTTATTAACGTCTTGTTGACCCTGGAGAGTTGAATCAGGCTGTCACTTTATTCTGAAAAACGGGATTCGGTTTGATCCTTATAAATGATTAATTCTGGAACTATGTTATTATGTGTACCGAATGAAATTTGTGATTCCCAAATTTATATTATCTCATAGGTTACTACGCAAAAGAAAAAAACTGGTACCGTTATTTTGTAGAAAAACAATTTAAAAAAACGAATAAACGTCAAATTGGGCATTTGTTTTATTTGTTTCGAAATGGACGCATCATAAGGAGAAAAATGTGATTTAATAATTAGATTGTGCAATGATCATCCCGAGTATACCAATAAAAAAATTGGTAAATTGGCCGGTGTTTCCAATAATACGGTAACAAATGTAAAAAAAATGTCAAATCAATCTTTCTGTATCACGCAAGCCCGGATCCGGAGAAAAATCAGGTGCTCGAAATAAAATGTTGGATCAGAAAATTGTAAGAGTCATTTCGAAACATCCCTCGATGTCTGTGCGAGATTTGGCCAGAAAAACCAAAACAACCAAATCGATTGTGGAACGAGCTAAAACCAGAAATAATCTACGGACATACAAGAAGTCAAAAATCCCCAAAAGAAGTGTTGAACTATTTAATAGAGGGATCGATCGAGCAAAGAAACACAATAAATGGTTGAACGAAAGAAAAGATTCTTGTTTCGTAATGAACGACGAGACCTACGTCAAAATGGATTTCTCGACACTTCCAGGTCCCCAATATTACATCAAAAAGAAAGGTAAAGAACTGGACAGAGCAATTACTACCATAGCTGTTGAAAAATTTGGCAAAAAAACATATGGTTTGGCAAGCAGTTTGCCAATGCGGCTTAAGACCACATCCATACATAATAAATGGGTTTATGAAAAGGTGAATGTTCGCCGTAAAATGAACAAAAAGTTTGAATGAATACGAATATTTAAAAACTGTACAATATGTGCAATAGAACAAGTACAGAAAAATAATGATTATATATTGCCGTTTAGTTTTAATTCTTCATGTACAAATCACAAATTTCATTCGGTACACATAATATATTCTGAAAATTAAGTTATTAGTCATATTCTTCACACTTATATTAATAAATAGGGTGCTGCGCCTGGTTTCTTCATCCTGGAATCCCAATGTAGCCACTTAAACCACTTAAAGTATAGAAGTTTGATCTGTGATGACTGTTCTGTAATAAATTACAATTAATATCACCAGTACCCAAAATTAAAATTGTAAGACACCAATTATTATCTAAAGTATGAATTCAGAACTGAAGTTCTGAAATTTACGAGCATCAAAATCAAAACAACAGAATTTCTAAAGCTTTCTAAAGCATTCTTGGAATCTGTGTTGGGTTTCCACGAATACTTCTGAAAATTAAGATCGAAATTAGTTAATTATCATTAAATACTACTTTTAGAATTTAAATTAACATTATTAAATCAGAGCTTAAAATCCTACTATTTAGCTTTTGAATCTACTATAGTACAAGTAAATAATTAAATTCATCACCATGGTCACCAATATTTCTGAAAATTCAAATCAAATATTAAATCGTGTCCAACTACACGCTCGTGAACATAAGTATAATTCTACAAAGAATTGTTGTAACTTGATAATTATTATGGAAACATAATTATATTAGATGAACCCGACATGATCCAAGGAGTTCTGGAAATACTAAACTAAATGGATATCCCGACCATCAAATACCTCATCTGCACATTTTTGCAATTTTCATCAACCACAAGCTGCAAAATCAACTCATCTCATCATGGCAGAAACATCACGCAACATCGGAAGATTGATTGATTTTGATTAGAATGTACAACCAAGCATTATAGCAGAGGAATGTTAGTTGGGACATAGGATA
The DNA here is from genome assembly GCA_963556165.1 of Tipula helvola. Classification (NCBI taxonomy): domain Eukaryota; kingdom Metazoa; phylum Arthropoda; class Insecta; order Diptera; family Tipulidae; genus Tipula; species Tipula helvola. The sequence goes on along the minus strand of OY744483.1, from coordinate 166,289,285 downwards.
GGAATGTTAGTTGGGACAGACTCGAGCCGGTTACAGACACCTAAGCGATCGATAGTTAGTAAATTTGTTAGTAATTATATAATAAAATAGTTAGCACAGGACAACACAATTTCTAAACTACATCTTATCTATTAGTTTTCTAAATCAAGAACCCGATTTCATTCACTCGCTATACAGACAATAAATAAAACTAACTAAAAGAAAATTAAAAATTATATTCTTAAAAATTTCATCATTTTACCTAGGGCATACCTTTTCGGGTTTTATCCAATATCGAGAGTTCCGAAAAACGTATATTAACTTAATCAAAACTGATTTTGTATCTTACTTCCACCAAAAATATATAATACCCGGGGCATTCCCTCCGAACACAAATATTCGTATTTCCCGAAAAAGTTATACCCTAAATACCATAATTATAAATAATATTATCGTTTATGTGTAAGAACCACCTAAATTCCATAAAATCGATTAAGTTCAATGTATTTAGCGTCACGCACTTTCACTTATTTATATAATTAACGTTGTTCCCATTCCTAGGGTCCAAAATAATGCATCTTCAAATACTTCATTTTCAGTTCAATCAGAATATAATATTTATATTAGTTTTTTTATTTATAAATTTATTGAAATTTTAATATTTTAATTTAATTGAAATTAATTTATTACAATTTATAATTTAAAAAATGTAATGCTACTTATAATACCCCGTATTAAAAAATAATCATGCTTAAATAAACAAAAATTTTATATGAACAGTGAAATCACGAAACAGTGCAGCCAAAGGGACCGGAGAAATGTATTTAATTATTTAATTTAGTCGTGTATTTACATATGTAAAGTTTTATTATTTTATTTCCTTATTAACCATATATTTTCACATAAACACTTATCACTTTGGCGAATAAAATTTCCTTGCGAAATTACAATTTCCTTAAATCAGTATTCACTATAACGAGACCTCACTGTATTACATACGATAGTTTCTGGTTCAACTCAAATTTACTCGATAATACAAAGTAAACAAATCCCATCAGAATCGAATACAAGAAACGTTTAATTCTAATTAAATTTCCAATTCAACTCAGAATTACTCGATTATACGTAGTATAAGAATCTTATTTGAATTGAATACATGAAAATTTTGCGTTGTGTAGTTCATTGTATATAAAGAGCACTATAAACACAAAGAATACAACAACGCCAAGTAAAAATAATAAAATCGTATTACAGTACAAAACTAAAACCACCAACGCACATAGAGAAAACAAACATTTTCATATAATCCTTCACGTGCGCAGCAGGGAAAGTATCGATGTGTACATAGTGTGTTTTGGTACATGCCTTCTCTATATTATATACACACATAATAGGCTTCACTATATTATATATTAATGTATATATTTCCGAAAATAACATCGTACACTACACATACACGACTGTGAATACAATTCAGAAACAAATATAAACAATCGAACACTATAGAACCAATGATATAAATAAAGAATACATGTGTTTGTGTCGTTTACACATAAAACAAAAATACAACACATACATAATCTCGTAAGAGGAAAGAGAGAAACCGAAAACTTGTATATTCATGTACAGAAACAGAAATTTAATGCGTACATTTATTTATTCGATTTTAATTAAATCTAAATACGAGATAATGTATTTGACCATTCGAATTTTATGCACCAACTACACAAATTTAAGACATGCATTATTAAGCGAGAAAGCCAAAATTTGACTTGTTTCGCTATAAATATAAAAATAAAAATAAAAAATATAAAACAATGCCTGTTGAATGCATCCCGATGGATTGCATTCTATCCATATTTAAATTTTCACTATTATTCACTTTATATACACACTTTTACTTAAATAAATTAAATTAAAATATATTATATATAAATTATATATTTAAACACTTTACACTACATTAGAAAATAAAATAAACTTAAAATTAATTTAATTAAAATTTTCTCGAAGAAGACGACAAAAACACGTCCTTCTTCTTCGAGCGTCAACGACCGACCAGTGGCGTAGCCAGAAATTCGTCGAGGGGGGGGTTTTAAAAAAAAAATAATTTCTATAAGAAAATAATGCATTCGAATTTATTTGAATTCAATTTTTTATTAGTTTTTTATAGTTTTATATTGATTCGTAGTAACACTAAGGCCAATTCATCGAGGACACAGTCTATTTATATAACCACATCTCTACGAATGTTGAATGATGCCAATCCATTTAGTCGCTTCCCACTGATTGTGTTTCTATGGTAATTCTTAAGGCGCCTGAACGTCTTAGAACTCGTGAATTGGAGAAATTATCCAGGTTAAGAGTACTACTAAAAATCTGACAAATATGTTGTGCTAATTTTGTTATTATAGGTACAAGCGTACAACCGGTAGATACCTGACCGTCTTTTAAACATTTTAATTAACTTTGCTTATGTAATCTAATTTCAACTTGATCTGGAAAAATGGTCTACACAGATCTGTAAAAATTACTAATTAATTAGGTTGCATGCGTATTATAACAGGTAATGAGCCTTATTCGAATTATCAATTATTTTGTGTGGATCAACACATCACTATGTAATGATTTTAGTATAATATGTGAAACTCAGGGGGGGGTTTCAACCCCCCGCAACCCCCCCTTCGCTACGCCGCTGCGACCGACCGCTTTTTAATAAAGCAAATTTATAGTTAATTAATGAAAAAGAGAACGGAGTTTTGTGGAAATTCGTTTGCTCCGCTCAGCTCTAAGAAAAATATCGCAAGGGTTCAGCTTTCCAGTTAGATAATTAAAATTTCTTCAATTCTAATTTAAATTTGGCCAACCTATTAATATACATAGATATCAGCTCTTTGTTGTACTCGGGTAGGATACGAATCGACCTCATTCACTTAACTAATTTACAAATCAAAATTATACACAACATAATATTTTTAATAAACATTAAAATCTCGTACTGGTTAATAACACTTAGAGGTAAAACTGAAATGGAATAAATTGATTTTGTTGAGGCTAAAATTGGAAGTTTCAAAATCGCTTTAACCACACGATTTTGAAGCATTTCTAAATCACGAGTATTATTGTTAGCGGTCGATGCCCAAATAGAACTCATGTAGCTAAGATGCGAATTAATGAAAGAATAATAAAACATCCAAGCAATGCGCTCATCAATTAGTGGTCTAATTTGTTTTAGCTCAAACACATAAGGCCAAATAGTCTTCTTTAAAAGCAAAATATGTTCTCTAGTTAGATTGATTGACATTTGATTTGCTGTAAGCCAGTTTTAATGTCTTACTTCATCTAATGAAGCATCTAATGAGCAACTCAATTAGATCTTGACAAGCTTAGACCAAAGCCGCATCATCTGCATACAAAGTTAACGAGCCGTTTAACGTAATCTGAAATGTATCATTGATATAAAAGATAAATTCTCATGGGCCCAGAAGAGAACCTTGCGGTACTCCTGCTTTAGATTTGAGATATAAACTTCTTTCGTTGTTTACAAATGTAATTGGGATCTTCCAGTGAAGTAGCTAACCAGAAGGGAAAGTGCCTTACCATAGATACCAATATTTCTAAGTTTTTGAATTAAGATAAAATGTGATATTGAATCAAACGCTTTTTGTAAATCAATAAATTTAATGAATACATATAAGTTGTTATCAAGTGACTTATAGACAGAATTCATGATGTAGCTAGCTGCCAGTTGAGTACTAGAATTTTTTACAAACCCAAACTGGTTTTTATGAATTATTTGGTTATGTTTGAAGAATTGTTCTAATTGGGCTGGAATAAAATATTCGAACATTTTGGAAAAGGAACTTAGGATCCAAATAGGCCTGTAGTTTGTAGGATTTAGGTTAATGCCACTTTCAAATAAAAGTTTAAACCCCTTAAGAAGCTGGGGTGATAAAATCACTGATATTGAAAGCACACTTAAATAATTTTCCGACCACAATCTGCGTGTTGATGTATTTGTTGTAACTGAAATATGGATATATAACACTGAGAGTACTAGCTATTATAATATAACCAACTACAATGCAACGCATTGTACCAGGGATAACAACCCTGCTTGGGGCGTTAGCATATTTATACACAAATCAATTTCGTTTAATAAGCGAGTGGGATTTTCGAAAGATAATGGGGGGAGTGAATAAAAACTGAGTGTGAGTGTTCACTCAATATTTTCAAGTGAACACTCACTTTCATGTGAATAAAAAAATCTCTTCGTTAAGTTTCGTTAAATAAAACACTCAACATTTTACGTAATGGAGAGAATACTCAATTTTGATGTGAATAAAAATAATTTGACGTTTAAATTTTGAGAGAACGCTCATATACATTTGAGTGTGCCTTTTATCAGCCTCAACATTTTTCAATACATAAAAAACGAATATATTGAAGTAAAGTTTATATGTTAAAATGGATCAATCAGAAGATTTATTTGCTGATAACAGCGACGAAGAATTTATTGAAAATGTTAAGAAGAAAAATACACTTTTACTAGATTTGGATTTTATTAAATTTTTACAAATGCGTCCTTGTTTAATGAACATAAGCCAAACACCAATTATGAAGGCGAAAAAAATAAGGCTCTTGCTGAAATGGAAAATCAAATTAAAACTAATTTTGCTGGAAATTTTATCCACTCATTTCTTTTTCGCATATAGAACAGCACGCCTGCCAAATAACTTTGCATACAGTAGTTCTATGAATACCTATATCTTCACCAAAACCAACTTGGAACCCGGGGTCTCCAACATATCTTAGAAATGTTTTCATTTTTCTAGATTAGGAATAGAACCACCACGAGTTTCCACGTTTTCTTGTAAAAAAACATTTGTTAACCACTCAACATTTTCCAATTCAAAGCGATATAACGATTTAAAATTTTCACCTGTATCACCAAAACGCCGAAGATTATATTTTTTTTCCTTGCGAGCTTGAATATTTATGCATAAACATATTTGGAAATATTTTTTTAAATTTTATTTTGCTTAAAAAAATCGTGTTTATAAATTTAGCGTGTTTTAAGTTTTATTCCGCAACACATTTGACATTTCTGCACTCTAAAATGTAAATTTCGTTTGAGTGAATGAAATATGTATAAGTATTTTTTTATTCACACCAAAAAGAGTGTTCACTCAAACAAGCTCACTCCACTCCAGAGAGTTCAATCAGAGTGAACACTCAGTTTTTATTCACTCCTCCCAATAACAGTTTTTTGGTAATCCAATTGTTACAATTTAATTACCATTTAATTGGAGTATATAGTAAATTATTTCTCTTTGGCGATTTAAATATCAATTGGTTTGATACCAAGTCTACTAAAAAAAACAGACTGGGTGAGACCGCTCTGAGCAACAGGTATGTTGTCTTAAAAAGCTGAAATTTATCTTATGGTACAAGAATGCAAGCTAATTCAATTACTTCAATTGATTATATAATTTTAGATTGCATAACGTTAAAATTCATAATAAGGCTAATAGACATATCTTATTCCGACCGCAAAATGATGATGGTTGATATTGACTTAAAACTTTCTAGAGGCCCTGCCGTACCAAAATTAAAAACCATCTTAAATAATGAAAGACAGCGCACTGTTAGCGCTTGAAAACCATTCTTCGTCATTTCCCGATTTTGTTGAAACACTTGCTGTACTAATTTCTAAATACACTGACAATATAAAATCGTTGAATAAACAAAATATCGTGGATAAATGCAGAAATTCTTAGGGCAATACGCAACAGAGAATTTTTTCGCCGTCTTTGTAAGATTATGGATTGTGATAAATGCAAAAGTGCAATTACAAAGGGAAGCGAGTTTTTTAAGTGCGATGGTTTGTGCGGACGGGTATTTCATATATTTTGTGCGGGACCTGGTTTCACCAAGACGACGTATAAAAATTGGGTTGATAGCAATGAATTGACTTTTTCGTGCAAAGAGTGTGGTAAAAATTCGCTAAAAGCGATCAAAACCCAATTAGAGAAGCTTGTGAGTATGATCAATATTGTCGATGAGAGATACAGACGACAAGCTGAAGTATTAGAGAAAGTTGATACCGAGATGAGTGTATTAAAAGTTGATGTATCGAGCTCCAATCAATTGGTAAAAGACATTGATAATAAAATTGGAAATATAAATGAGAGTTGTAGCAAGATGTCGAAAAGTGTAGTCAGTGGGAATATTTCTTTTGCTGATAAAGTTAAGGGTATAAGGAAAAGCGAACCAGCTATTGTTGTAATACCAAAAACCGTGCAGGAGAGTAAAATTACTAAGGAGGATTTAAAGGAATCTCTAAAAGTTGTTCCAGTACACATAAATAGAGTATCAAATATCAGAAATGGAGGCATTGCGCTGGAATGTGGTGACAAAGACAACAGAGAGGAAGTTGAAAGAAGTATCCAAGCAAGGCTCAGTGATAAATATGACATTAAAACCAGTAAAACATTCTCGCCGAAAGTGAAAGTGATTGGAGTAACAGAAGAATATGAAGACGTTCAATTTGTTGAAACATTGAAAAAACAGAATGAACGATTAAAAGATTGTCAAATTAAAGTGATACGCAAATATAAAACATCAAGAGGGGCTTTAAATGTCATTCTCGAGTTGGATACAAGCGGATTTACCAGTATATTGGAAATGGAAAGAATTTATATTGGGTGGGATAGATGTAGAGTAATTGAGGATTTTATGTTAGTACAATGTTTCAAATGCTTAGGATACAACCATACTAGTAAGAAATGCACTGAAGCTAAAGCCATTTGTAGGCAATGTGGTAAAAGTGATCATGTGTCAAAGGAATGTGCGGAGCAAATTAAATCATGTGTCAATTGTAAAAAAGTTGTGGAAAATAATAAGTTGAACATCGATGTGAATCATGAAGCAACTGATAAGGCATGTCCTAGTTACCTAAGAACATTAAATTTAATGAAGAGGAGAATTTGTTACGAATAGCAATCAAAATCTCAAGATGTCCCATTTCGAATCATTTATTTGAATATCAGTAGTTTATTAGCCCATATAGATGAAATTAGAGATCTAGCAAACAGGAGGCAACCACATGTTATATGTGCTAGTGAAACATGTGTTACATGTGACATAAGCGATTTTGAAATTACATGTCAGGGCTACTCATGTATTCGATGTGATTCACATTCACGGTTTACTGGGGGTGTAGTGATTTATATATCCAAAAATTTAAATTTTGAAGTAAAAAATTGCTCGATTGAGAATAATTATTTATGGATTAGTAAAGTCTTGATAAGAAAATCAGATCAATTGAATAAAAATGTAGCATTATCGGTATTGTATCGATCCCCAAGTTCAAGTATAATATCATTCATCAACTATTTCGATCAATGGAGTGAAGAAAATATTTCTACAGAGGAGTTAAATTTAATATGCGGTGATTTTAATATTGACTACCTACGTCAGACGACGAATAAACTGAAGTTGGATAGAATAATGAAAAGATTGAATCTGAAACAACTAATGGAGAAATGTACCAGAATAACAGCAGACACGAATACCTTAATTGATTGGGTTATTGGTAATACAACAACTGCAAATATACGTATCGACACATTAGAGCAAGAGAAAATTAGTGATCATGAGACGATTCAAGTAAATTTGATGGAAATTAGTAAAAGCAGCCGAAAACCAAAAAAATATATTGAGGGGATATTTAATTTTAATCAAGATATATTCAATAAGCTGTTACAAGATTCAAAGTGGGATACGACTGGTGATATTGATGAAGTATGCGAAAATATGTATGAAAATATTTATAAGGCCCTAAATGTATTTTACAAGAAAGCAGAGATAAAACCAAAGTCAAATGAATGGTTTCACAAAAATTATAATCTGCGCCTTTTAAAATCAAAAAAGATTGCAGCGAATAAATTAGCAAAGCAAACTGGAAATGAGGAACATTGGAATGAATATAGAGCAACACGAAATCGGTATCTTTCATCAATAAGAAAAAGTAAGAGAAACTATTTCATTAGAAAAATAGAAACTGCTTCGTATAATTCGCAACGAGTATGGAGCGTTTTAAAGGAAATAATGAAAGGAAAACGAGATAGTAGCATAGATCGCATCATAGTTGATAACCATGAATACTGTAACCACAAGGAAATTGCAAATGTTCTAAACAAATTTTATGTCGATAGTATCAAGATCTTAAATGGACAAATTCGAATCGTACAAGATGATTTAGTCGAGATAAGGGCATCAGCGAAAAGGAAATTCGCTTTGAACCAGATTACATTAGTAGAATTAAAGGATATAATCACAAAAATGTGTGATAAGCGAGACGTACACGGATTGAAGCCAAGTATGATTTTGAAAGCTATGGATGTTATTGGCGAAAAATTGTTATCAATGTTCAATACTTCTTTAATGGCGGGTCAATTCCCTAAATGTATGAAAGAAGCGAATATTATTCCTATTCCAAAAATAAAAAACGCAAAATATCCAGAGGATTTTAGACCAATTAATATGCTGGACTGCTGTGAGAAAATCTTAGAAACTGTCGTAAAGATACAACTAATCGAATTTTTAAACGTGGAAGGGATATTAATAGAGCAACAATCGGGATATCGTAAGGGATATTCATGTGAATTTGCATTAAACTTAGTATTGAGTAAATGGAAGGAATCGAGAGACAGGGGTGAATATACAATTATAGTATTTTTGGATTTCCAAAGGGCATTCGAAACAATTGATCGAACAATATTGTTGAAAAAGTTAACAGAGATAGGAATTACAAATAACGAATGGAAATGGTTTAAAAGTTATTTGAGTCAAGGAGTCAAAGAACGAAAGTAGTGCATGAAACATCTGATAGATATTCTAATGAGCTTGGTGTTCCTCAAGGATCCGTTTTGGGTGCCATACTATTTATAGTTTATATCAATGATATAGTAAAAAGTCTTAAAAATTGTCACATAAATTTATTTGCGGATTTATTTGCGGACCTTGATTTATTATAGTGGAAATAACATTGAAGAAGTTGTTGATAATATTAACGGTGATTTGGAACGAGTACAAAAATGGCTAAATGGAAACAAAATAAAGTTAAATGTTAACAAGACAAAGTGTATGGTTATTGGTAAAGCAGATCATAATTGTGACATCAGAATTAATCAGAGTAACATTGAGCAGGTAGACACTATCAAATATTTAGGGGTAATAATTGATAAGAGGTTGAAATTCAGTGATCATGTGTCTTATATAGGAAGCAAAATAAATCAGAAGATTGGTGTACTGAAGAGATGCCATAGAAATTTGAGCTATTTAAGCAAAAATAGTATATATATAAGGCAATAATTGCTCCTCATTTTGAGTATTGTCCATCAGTGCTATTTACATGCAGTCGAGAAGATAAGGAGTACCTCCAAAAACTTCAGAATAAAGCGATGCGAGTCCTGCTAAACGTCCCAAAAACAACAAGTATTCGAAATATGTTGGAAACATTATGTTTTATGAGTGTAAATCAAAGAATAGTATACAATGTATTAATAATTATTTATAGAGTTAAAAATAATTTGGTTCCTAGTTATTTAACAAATTTTATTTCTTATGTGAAAGATAAAACTGATTATAATTTAAGAAATAGAGATCAATTTTTGTTACCATTTTTTAAGAGAACTGAAAATCAAAATTCTTTGTTTTATAAGGGAATTGACTTATTTAATAAAATTCCAAGTGATGTTAAAGTTTGCCCTAATATAAATGTATTTAAGAGGTTGTTAGTCAAATTTATAAAAGAAAATGTAGATTAAATTTTCTTAGTTAAATATTAATTGTTAAATTTATTATAATTATGTAAAGCAAATATCGAAAACTAAATAGCTTCAAAAGCTAAATAAATAAATAAATAAATAAATAGAAGTACCCGTCTCACATTTACTTAAAATCTCAATTTCTGGAGAGTAGAAATCTGGTGAATAAACTAAGAAAAATTTAAAATTTGTGTTTTATCACGCGATATTTCTCAAAACTAAAGGGAACTCTAAAAAGACTTGGGATATTTTAAACAAACTAATCTTTTACAAAAACAAATCAGAGCGAGAGTCTATTATGGTCTTATCCGTGTACACAATCAAAATATTACAAATCCCACTCCATGGCTAACGCGTTTAATCAATTTTTCACTAATATTTCCACTTTTCAGCACTCAGTTTATCCGAAATGTACAACAACTATTCCTCACTTTACTACCCCCCCCCCCTCCCACTCCCCCAACTTTTTGCAAGTCACATATTTTTTTTAATATTTATTACGTTTACAGTATCAAACGCTCTTTGAGAAGGTAATCTTACCTTGGTAGTATTAAACCGTAGAAGTTTATACGTCAAACTTTCCAAACTATCAATAAATTTCCGGGCTTCCAAATTTACGTCGCTGGTCATTTCAAAATTTGAAAATTCCGAAACTTTAAATTTGTTTTTTTTTTGCTTTTCTGCCTTTTGATTGAACAGCAATTACTTGCTTTTTGAAAAAAGTAGGCCACCAATCCTTAAAGTTTAATATTTGATCATTATTTGATAAAATATTTGTATTGATGATTTTTGTAGTGTACTTGATCGGTTGATCAGGGCCCCATATTCCTCTGGCAAATAAATTCTGTCAATTTTCTTTAAATTTCTCTTGATTACTCCAAACACACGATCACAAGGTAGAAAACTATGGCCTCGAACGAGGAAATACTGATAGATTTTGGTCAGATTTATTTCAATACAAAAAGCCATTTCAAATCGTAATACTGTGTTATTACGATTTTGACCAGGGCATTACTCTTGAAAAACCGATATGCATTATGGCACTAAATAGAATAATTAGCGAAGTTGAGTTTACTCAAAACCAACACAAATGTCTATAAAAGCCGTGCTGTCTCTACACATAAGATATATTGCGGTAGATTTTAGATTAGTTTAGTGATTTGTCGCTATACTGTGTCCAAAAAGTAAAGCCAGTTTTTATTTATTTCACAAAATATTTATTTATTCTTCCAAATCTATTTCTTCGCCTTCAAAGTAATCACCTCCCGATCTTATGCTAACTTATTTTCTCCCCTCTTATGCTAACGTATTTTCGAATTTTCGAAAAAAGAAATAAAGTCGCCTTCCGGGATAGCCTTCAGAGCGCGTAGCGATTCACGTTTTATATGGTGCTAAATCAAACGAATACGGAGGTTGTGGAACGATATGGATCGAATTTTTGGCGAAAAAGTCACAAGAACGAGTGCAGTGTGAGAAGGTGCAATATCGTGGTGCAAATACAAATAATTGCCTGCCCACAATTCTGGCCTCTTCTTGCGAACAGCTTAACGCAAACGACGCATAACACTTAAATAATATTATTTGTTGACGGTTTGGCCGGGTGGAAGGAATTCTGAATGAACAACACCACGATAATCGATGAAAACTGTCAACATGACCTTTAACACTTTCACGACCTTCTTTGAACTGTTTATACCTCTTGTAAACATTCCTTTCCGACAAAGCATGGTCCCCGAAGGCTTTCTGTAACATCCTTAGCGTTTCTGCACCCGAAATGTCATTCCGCAAACAAAATTTAATGCAACTTTTCTTTGCTCAATATAATTAGAAATTGTAAAAATCGCCGAATGCACTTTTAGCGTCGTACAAAACCAAGCGTAGAACAAAAATTGATGAATGTTTTGAAATAAAATTTGTCACAGATGTATTTCACAATGCTGCCAACTGAGAAAAAAAATATTTATGATGTGCGGTTTATACCCGCGTTAAATCGCGCGGAAAACTGGCTTTACTTTTTGGACACAGTAGTATAAGCATGTTATAAAATAAACGAAAAAGTAAAAACACAACAATATTTTACTTTTTAAATATTAATTTAATATTTAAAGAGCACATGTCCTGGACATGAGCCCTTTCTAGAATAAATTATTTTTTTTTGCAAGGTAGGTGCTGTTCCAATTACCATAATTTATGGTAATGTCGTCTTGCCAAAAAACGTATATATGTGTCTGTGATACAAAACCGTCATAATACTAATTTTGACAAAAAGTGGACATGAGCCCTTTCTAGAATAAACGATTCAAATGTTTCGGCATTTTTATAGACAATATATTACTTGTAATGACATTCACTGTATTTTCAATTTGGTAAATCAGAAAAATAAAAGAGGCCAATCACACCAATCAAAGTAGGGGGAGGGGATAATATTTCTACTTTGATTGGTAGATACCGTAAAATGGGGTGAATAGAAACAGCGGGGTGAATAGAAACAAAACTTTAAAAAATAATTAACTTGATAATTTTTCATAATACATAATAAAAAAAAATCAACGTTAATTTTTTAAGTTGGTGATGAGTGCAAAATTAGAAATAATAAGGATTTTTGGTGGAACACCGGCAGTTTTAAAGAATTTATTGGTAAATATAAAACAACATTTTTTGGTTCGAAAAATACTCTAAAAAACTTTGTATGTAATTGAGCCATCGTTGGAGTAATATCAGAGAAAATTCATGTATGTTGTTCAATTATGTCTTCTTTTTACTTGTGTAGTTAAAATTGTAATTAACTTTTACCGTTTTTCCTAAATTTTACCATTTTGTAGTTTAGTGTCAAAAATTAGGAAGGGTGGAGTGAATAGAAACACCAGAAATTAGTGTTTTTATTCACATTACCAAGTTTTCCTTAATTCCAAATTACTAAATTTCCCTAATGTTAAATTATTATAGTATATATTTCGGTTTTTGATTGCTACAGAGTATTAAAATGCCCAGACAATACAAGTCGAAGAGCCAAAAACATTATAAAAAGCGTGATCCTCTGATATTGAAACAAGCAGTTGAAGATGTTAAAAATAATAAGTTATGATTAAGGAAATCATCGGAGAAATACGGTATACACCATTCCGTGATATATCGCCATTTAAAAAAGGTGATAAAATACAAAATCAGGGGGAACCAACCTGCTTAAACGAAACTGAAGAAAAAATCCCTGTAGACAAATTGATCATTTGTTCAGAGTGGGTTATCCCATTGATACAATAACATTACGAATGAATATTCAAGAATTGTTAAACCACCAAGAGAGATAGGTCGAAAAATTTAAGGACAACTTACCCGGTAAAGAATTCATCTGCTCGTTTCTGAAACGATACAAGCAAGCATTATCTCACCGCCGATTATACCAAAATACCAAAAGAAATCAGGCTGCTGTTTTACCAGAAATCATAAATGAATATAGGAATAGAAAGAAACCGAATTTCAATGACTGTTTCTATTCACCCCAATAGCAGGTGAATAGAAACAGTGAGGTTTTTTTAAAAAAACTCCGCCATATTTATTTCTAATAGATCAAAGTAGTTTGAAAAGGAAAGAGTACACCAAGACCCATATTTTAAGATATTTCATTATATTAAAAACAAATATCTTCTTAGCAGTACATGCTTGTAAACTTGAAAAGTGTTTCTATTCACCCCATTTTACGGTATATTATAAGTGATTGGCCTCTGTTATTTTTCTGATTTACCAAATCGAAAATACAGTGAATGTCATTACAAGTAATATATTGTCTATAAAAATGCCGAAACATTTTCATAATATTCAGACAATTGGTTAAATTTCGTAATAATTTTAATAAGAAAAATCCCGATAAACCGGCGGAAAAATGGGCTAGAGTAGATGAAGAGGAACTGAAAGATTTCTTAGGTATTTTGCTTACTTTTTGCTTTGGAGAAAGAATGCTTATCCACTATATAGAGCCACAATGTCAGCGAAACGATTTAGAAATATTACCAGGTCTATTCGCTTTGATCAACAAAACACTAGAGCTACAAGAATTGCTACCGACAAGGCAGCATCAATAACTGAATTTTTACAAATGCTACCATCGACGAGCAGTTATTTCCATTCAAAGGCAGAATCAGATTTACTCAATACATACCTTGAAAACTGGGTAAGTATGGCATCAAAGTGTGGTGGGAATGTGATGCGAAAACGTATTATCCCTTATGTGGCCAAATATATACTTTAAAAGTGGGAAATAGGAGGGGTATAAATCAAGGAGAGCATGTAGTTTTGACTCTAGTGGAACATTATAAAAATACCCGCAGACACATTAAAACAAACTTTCTTTTCATTCGTTTCTTTAGCAGACACTTTGCGAAACTGGAAATTATCAATTTAGGAACCCTCAGAAAGAATAAACCATATTTAACAGCTGAATTTAAATCATCTCTGTCAAGAAGTATTATCTGCTATTTTTGGATTCGGTGAGAAAACCACAATTTGTTCGTATGTGCTGAAAAAATATAAGTCTGTGGTGCTACTATCAACAGCATTTTGATGATAAAATTTCAAATGTTAAAAATAAGCCCGAAATTATTTTATTTTACAATAGCACAAAAGGTGGCGTAGATAACAAAGCTTTTTTATAACATACTAGACGAGGCAGCTTTTGCAACTAAATAATAATTGTGGAAAACAAGTAAGAAAATATAATTTTTTTTTCTGGTCGGCGGCGATAGTTTTTACAAGCTCTAGTCGAGCATTTGTTTCACACCTAATAGAAAAACAATCCAAATATCATAGGGTAACATCATGTTTCCCAACTAGATCGGCCTTAGTATGTATGTTGGGTCGCAAGGTAGAGAACGGTAGCAGTTCTATAGAGAAGTTTGTACCGGATGATGATGATCATGGCAACTCGAAAGTGAAAGGATTATGCTTCATGTGCTATTAGGAGGAAAAGAAAAGAAAATGTGCAACAAGGAAACTTTGCGTGGATTGCCAAAAACCTATCTGTGTGGAGCATAGCTAAACACAAACAAAATGTGCAAATTGCCATCTAAAATAAATGTTTATGTAAATATTTACAATACAATTTTTTTTATGACCTATTTCAAATACCAAAAAAAATTTTTTTACACGGCAAAATCTTCATGCCCATTATCGAATAAAATTTTAAAGGAAGCTTTTCAAAATAAAATGAAAGTAGATTTTATTCAAAAATGAAAATTAAAACATTTACATTTGTAAATCCTGTGCCCAAGTTAAGGTTAGGAAACTTGTTGGATTTTTAGACTTTATAGAATTTGTAGAATTTACTGAGTTTTTCATATAATTTATTGCGTTTAAAGAATTTAAAATTTTCAGAATTTATATATATAATTACTACAAATTCTATATTTTTTTCATTTTTAAAATTGTGTGTAAGTGGTGGGTGGGTCCTTTAATTCTAAAAATCGTAACTGAGATTTAGGATCGTTTGTACATATATGCAATGTTTATAAAAATATCTAATATGTTAAACATAATAAAAGAAATGTTTGGTTTTTTGTAAAATTTTGATTTTACATTTTTTTTAATATAATATTTAAATAAAATAAATTCCCGAATTAATTCCGAGAACATTTGAATGCAAAAATTCCGAAATTACTTGTTGGCCACAAATTGGATGCCCTAGTGAGTATAAGACAATTTCATTCCTAAACACAAAAAGAAAATGTAATTCATTATAGCCGAAATAAAATTCTTATTTAAACCGCAGTACAGTCCTGCTTTGCAAAATAAACGAGTAACTTACATCCCAAATTTCACAGATAATCCCACAGTATAATTTTCAAATCCAGCTTGATATTGTTTCAAATTAAACCCTTCACACAATAATATTCAGATATTAATTCAGCTAATAATAATAATTTATCTCAAGATCTAGTCAAACATATTCAATAATGACTAAAAACATTCATAAAAAAAGGGTTAACACAGTATTTTTATAGATCAAATTCCAATAAATCAATAAATTTATTTCGATTTAAAAAAAAAGAAAAATCGTATTGTTGTAAATTTGGCAAAGACCGAAATCATCCCTTCATTGAATTCATTTAATTTTAATTTTTTTATGTTACAGATAAAATTATGATTATTTATTAGGGTACTTTCATTATTTTACCTGACTTTGATTATACAAACAATACAAACACTAGATTTGTAAGCGCACACAGAATACACACAAAAACATTTCAAGTGGTTTAATATTATGTTTGCATAAGGCTAACGATTTTATTTTTGTACATACTAATATTTTTTTTTTTTTGAAGATAGACGAGCTCTGTACCCGTAACAATGATCTTATTTATTCGGTGAATCTTCTTCAATCTAATCTAAAATGCAATCAAAATAAAGACTTACCTAAATCTATATAAATTCTGTGTGTTCGCAGTGGAAAAAAGACTAAGTATATGCTTGTGTACAAAAAAAATAAAAAAATTAAATGAAACTTCTATATGTTCATAAAATACATCTTAGAAAATATCTCAAATCCTTTTTCATGTTTTTCTTGTAAATACAAAAAAAAAATTCTTGTATTTTATTTTTTAAAATTGATTTTCAATTTTATGTTCCGTTTTTCGCTTTATACATTTATATACGACGAGTACAAAATTGAAATCCGATCAAAAAAGCTCCAATATAAAAAATAAATGTTTTCTTCTTAAATTTAACTTTTCAATTTTTTGTTTTGCAGAAAAAAAACATTTTTTTTTTTTTTCAAATTCTCAAGATGTATTAAAAAAATAAGAAAATAGAAAAATTATATTCAAAATGGTAGTGAAAAATATAAAATGTATATTTTCCAATATTGAATTTTCTTATATAATATTCATTTTGTGAATGCTCAATTTTTTGCCGTTAAGTTTAAAGCTTTTCTCCTATGTTCGTATGTATGTATATTGTGCTTTTGTAATATGATGAATTGAAAATAAATATTAAATGGAAGGTAATATTTCTATACTATGGTGTTATTGTTTCTTATGAAATGTTATTTATTATGACAATTTTTTATTATAAATATATTAAATATTATGAAGTGTAGCTACTATATCGAGTACAAAAAAAAACGCAAAATCTTATTTTATTGGTTTAACGACGAACTTCATTAACTATATTAAAATATTTTCACACACAACCTTGATTATAAAATCTTATTCCTTTTGAACCCATATATTAATGTGTAACATAAATCAATAAAATTCGTTACATATTCAACACTCTAAATTTTCAATACACAAAGTAATTTTATAGATTTTATTATCAAAAATTGATAAAAAAAAAATAACAATATTAAATAAATAATAAAATTGCATTTAATCGTCCGTGAAGTTTTGCATAAATTTTCATTTCATGCACACAATGTTAAATGAAAAAAAAAAGCTGTATCAAAAAATGTATTAAAAGGGTTGAATACATGAATATTCAAAAATTTGGTTCACGATTTTTTGGTTTCAAATATACATACATAAAATAAACAAACCCTTGAATAATAAAATGCAAAATGTTTTATTGAGGCCCATAAATTACTTGATTTTAAATTGTAATACACATTTAATATAATTGAACAATATTTCATAAGGACCGAATCAGACCATGAGTTTGTTTAATGAGACAAAAACTATAATATATATTAAAAAGAAATGTATAAGTACATACTCTAATCTGTATACATTAATTCCACAGTCAGCAAAGTACAACTTTGAATATTTAGTTTATTTTTGATTGTCGTAACTAAAAAGAAATATTTTTAGTAAATTCGCTTGAATGTATGCCATATGTATTGTGTAGCAAAAAATATTAATCATTGGTTTTCCAATATTTCACCTAGGAGCTCACCGGTCATAACCGGTCAAGTTACAGTTTGTAAAAAAAAAAAATGTTTTTATAATGAAGAGGAGAAATTGTTAAGGGTTTTCCATTTCAGTTTCGATCTGCGAGCATTGTGAAAAATAAATGTTTGGACATTTTTAAAAATTTGTTAATGGAATGTTGAATGTGCATAAGAAGTATTAAACAAAATAGCATTTAGATAATAGTTCAAGAAAGATTAAAAAGATAAAAAATAAATAAAGATACATTTTTTAAATCATTACTTATAGGATTTTTTACAGGTGGACAGGGACTTTCCGCCGTATATTTTCCGCAAACAAATTTTGATCATTTGCTAAATTTTAGTGGCTTTATTGTCAATGCAAACCCTTACTTGAAGCGTTTTACGTTTACAAGAATTTATAGTATGCTGTTACAGTTATTCGATAATGCAGATTATATTACCTCAGCCAAAAGTAAAACACGGTAACGCAGATCGTGTTATCCCAGCCGAAATTAAAAAATGAAGTTGTCAATCGGTAGTGTTTAGCCTACAAATTACGAAGGATGTATGAATAGCATGAATACCTTTTAATATTCTTATATTGCAAAACCTGGTTTCAGTTCCTCGAGGAAAATTGTATAAAAAATAGCGAAACCCAAAAAAATTGTTTAATTGGTTGTCAAGTGCTATCACAGGGAAAAAATTCAGTTCAAGTTTCCCGTGGGAAATCTCAGAAAATTCGGTTTTACAAAAATCCTTAGAAAATGTGTATAAAATCAGACCGGTTAATAGGTATCGCAGGAAAAATGCAGTTCAAATTCCCAGTGGGAAATCTCGGAACATTCGATTTTGCAAAATTCATTCGAAAAGTTTTTATAAAACCAGCCTCTAGAGTATTGTTACGTCTGGAAGTGGATTACATTCAATAGTTTAGTATGGATTATTGCCAATAGCATCACAGGAAAAAAAATCAACTCAAGTTTCCCACGGGAAATCTCGGAAGAATCGTTTTCCAAAAATTATTAGAAAACTTGTATAAAATCAGCCTCTCGGGTGTAATGTCTGGAAATAGGTTACATTGATGTGACCTGTCAATAGGTATCGCAGGAAAAAATTCAGTGCAAGTTTCCAGTGCGAAATCTCGGAAAATTTAATTTTGCAAAAAAACAAGTCAGATCAATAAAATATAGTACATCTCCGGACGTAACACTCTAGAGACTGATTTTATACAAATTTTCCAATGACTTTTGGAAAATCCAATTTACCGATATTTCTCAAGGAAAACCTGAACTAATTTTTTTTACTGCGGAAGTAATTGACAATTCACATCAAGAAAGTACATCTTCAGATATAACACTCTAGAGGCTGATTTTATACAAATTTTCTAATGGTTTATGGATAATCGAATTTTTCGAGATTTCTCACGAGAAACTGAATTTTTGAAAAATCCAATAAAACTGATTTAATTTCAGACATACACTCTAGAGGTTAATTCCAATTATTCCAATTTTGTGAATTCCTCTGAATTTAGCTTAAACAAAGTTTTTCGTGTAAGGCTATTTACAAAATGTTTTATTACAATCCATTTATCCTATTTACTTTCGGCTAATAACCATAATTTTATTTATTTTCGGCTGGAATGTTAATAACGTAATCTGCATTATCAACATTATACTTTCGGCTGGAAACTTTCGGCTAACTTTAACAAGGTCTTTATAGTTGGGTTGGTTGATGTTTACTCCATACTTTTTTCATCTTTTGTTCTTCCCGAGATTCTATAGCTATGATTATTTGTTCGCTCCCGATCCACTGCTATCGAGAGCCGTCATTTTTCTATACCTAAATTTAAATTTGACGCACTATCTATTGGTAAACTAAATTTATTCAGCATCAAACTATCACATTTAATTCCATTGTTTAGCGAAAAATTCATATATGTGGCTCAACCTTTTTTTACGGAGCGCTATCGAGATCCACGTTTTATATGACGGCTCTCAATAGCAGCTATCGGGAGCGAATAAAAAAATGCAGCTTTTATATTCAGTGGCAAGTTCTTTTGCTAATTGAACAAAAAAATGTTGGCTCGATATATTTTCTCCTGTAGTTTCAATGTATAAAATCCAGGTATTTATTGCAGCTAAGTCGGGTATATTGAAAAATACTTGGACAGGCCATCTGCGAAATTTTGATTTTGCGAGGTATTTTCTTGCCATTTGATTGGTCATATCAACATTGAATTTAGTTTTATTGAAAAATTTAGGATTGCTTTTGTCAATTGTAAGAGTGCAATTTTTCGTTGAAAAGCGTTTCATGCTATCCTTCTTTTGCTTCGTAGGATTTGGTAATTCCCTTCTGTTTGATAGGATAGTTCCAATTAAAGAAATCTTTTTTAGTTTGGTTTGCTGCTAGGGAGTTGCTTGTGAAAAAATTGTCTGTGGTTACTTTTTTTCCACAACTCCGATTCGGTGAATTTGCGTGCAACATATTCGCAAAGCGATACTGACGAATGCCTCGCTTCGTCTTTCCTCAAATACAGAAACCCGTTTAATATGTATTTTCTACCGACATCCGATGCTAACCAGGATTTCATTTCAAATTTATCGGGTTTGTTCGGAATGCAAAAGGTTTGGCTATTTTCAATAAACATATTCCATACCTCAGACATCAAGGAAAATATATCCATTTTCAAACGTTGGTTTCTTTGACTTTTTTTTTCAAGTCGAATAAATCTGAGAATAAAGAAATTCTTGAATCACGACTAATGGTTTGTGGAAAAAATTAATCCCT
Source organism: Tipula helvola (assembly GCA_963556165.1). Taxonomy (NCBI): domain Eukaryota; kingdom Metazoa; phylum Arthropoda; class Insecta; order Diptera; family Tipulidae; genus Tipula; species Tipula helvola. The sequence goes on along the minus strand of OY744483.1, from coordinate 166,268,828 downwards.
CACCTTTTATTCCAAGAAAGAAATATTTCAATTTGTTGCTTCATATGCACCACGTGCATATAAAATTGGAATAAATGAATATAATTTTGCCTCAGTTAAAATGCATTCGATTCCTGAACTAGCTTTGCTTCTTCTATAGTGGATTTTCTGATTTGGCTCAAAATACGGTGGTCAATTATAAACGAAAATGCAGTCGTTATATTTTAAATTATGTTATTGCGTTTCGCATATTATTCCGTTTTACCTGATTCTTCTCTGAAAATGTTAATGTGAGGTGCTCTTCGAGGTTAACCATCTATTTCCATTTCTTTCCAAACAGTGTAATCAATCGCAATATACTGAACAGTACTTTCGAGAATATCTCTTCTGAGCCATTGCTACAGCGGTAGAAGAACATGCTGTTTTTGTTTAAACTTGAGAAATGTCGACATGAAAGGGTGTACTAAATTTAAAGCCTCTGATGTTAGCAGATCGGCTCAAAAAGTTAAGATTGGCTTTCGCCAAGAAATATACGATTGATGACTGGATGGATGTATAGTTTTATTCGACGAGACCAAAATTATTCTTCTGGCGAACGCTAAGAGAACCGCTTCAGAAGCTTATTATGAAGCAACCCGTTTAAATTCAGCAAGGCAACGTAATATAGTGGCTCTGTATGAGTCGGAAGAGTTTGGATTATGTCAGAGAGTGATAGGAAGGATACTGCACTTGACTAAGTAGGCTTATTACAGAATAGCACAATACAAAAATGCTTTGAAAGATACAGCACGCTTAGTGGAAACATAGATAGAGGATCATGGGTTCAAACTCCTGGGTTTGACAATCACCGGATTGGAACCCTATCGAACATTTATTGCACTTCCTGAAGCGAAAAGTGGTAGGTTACCCAACATCACCAAAAAATTTGGATGAAATGTATGCAATTGCACCAGAACTAGGCATGGAAACTAAAAATCTATTAAGAGTATATTTTGGTGTATTTAACCAATTATATTAATTATAATAGTGTGTTCTACTACCGACAACCTTTCCAATCAAATCGCGATGTCTTCATCTAAATTCAGCAATTAGTTAACTGCGATGTTGAAAATAAACGAAGCTAATAAGATTCTCAATTATTAGCTTACATTGATTATGTTATATTAGGAAACAATATGAACTTATCGTTAAAGGAATCCCTCGCGAATGCCGAAAATCTGCAGAAAATATTTGCTGATCTATCCACAAATTTTGATTACGTAGCATAAGAATAACAGTTATTTTGTTTTCTATTTTGTAGAAATTTTTCGATTTCAAGCTACGAATCACATTGTTGCTTTTTACTCAGATTTGAATCCACTTTTAAAAAAAAAATTATACTTTCTGAGATACCTTACATTTTGCAAAGCCCTGAACTTGGGTAACATTTCCGGTTTTGAGGGGAATAGCCATATTTGCTTTTAGCACAATTTACCAGTACGTTATTATAAGATACTGGGAATGGTTTTCAAAAAGAAGTATAAAAGTCCTTACAACTACAACTTTTAATGGCCGGATTAAAATCTGGGTTGATCAACAATAAGCATTTTTCTCATCGGCAGTTGTAACCACGTAACAATCAAATTCGATCCATTTTTTTAAAATTATACTTGCTTTACTGTATGGGCATGCTATGATCGGATGGCGGTTGATATGAGAAATATAGTTTTGCAATCATGTTTCAATTCGCGTTTAAGTGGTGGTTTAATTTTGCACATTTAAACCCTGGCAGCCTATACCTTTACAACTTCAAATTAATAATATATTTATTATTTTAATTAATTTTCCCCCTGAAGATGACGGAATATACCGTCGAAACGTAGGGGCATATACAAAATAAAAATAAGTTAAAAAACAAATAAATCGTTTTAATAATTTATTTTAAATTAAATCTACAAAATCACAATTTACAATGCTTGAGAGCACTGTAGCGAGAGAACTATATATGGATTAAGAAGGAACTTGGCCATTTCTTATCCTATTTTGATGAACTTCAGCATGTACGATGAAAATGGGATTCTAAAACGATTTTTCAATAAAGTTCTGGAATATGGCCAATATATAATAATTAGGAAGGAACTTGACTTGACTATTTCTTAACTTTTGAAGATGAAATTCTATAAATGCACTTTGGAAATGAGATTCTACAATGATTTCTTCATACAAGAACTTGATGATTTCTTAACCGATTGTGATGAATTCCGGAATGCATGATGGAAATGGGGTTTTATAGTGAGTTTTAGGTGACGTTCTTGAATATGGTCAACTAGTAAGGAACTTGGTTGTTTCTTAACCGATTATGATGAAATTCAGCATGTTCGATAGAAATACGAGATTCTAAACAGAGTTCTAGATAAAGTTATGGGATATGACCTATATGGAAGGAACTTGGCTGTTTATTAACCGATTATGATTAAACTCGATTTGACCCATGAAAATAGGACTCTAAAATAAGAAGCCTAAGGAAAGGACTAACCTAAGAAATCATTCATTTAAATTAAATGTACTGTTTACAGTTGATGCTAATTGCCCACGACTAAATTCAAATTTTGAAATTGTTTAGTCTCATTTTGAAAATATTTAGTCTCAATTTAAAGTTGTAAAAGTATAGTTCCTAATTTTATAGAATTTACCTGAGTTGTTAAAGGAGTATTTGCATTTAATTATGATACTATTTCCGAGACGTGGATTAAAGAGAAATTCTCAGATATTTAGATAAATTTTGAATTGATAACCTCCATAACTTGAGTTACAAATTAAACAAAAAAAGTACTCTTGATAATTCGTTTGATTCTCTCTTCATTTGAATGAGAAAGTTTCAGTGTGTGTTATTTATCGTCCTCAGAGTATTAAATTTGTAAGTAAACTGAAGAATTTATTGACAGATTCAGCCAGCAATTTTAGCAATACTCTAATTCTAAGTGATTTCAATCTAAAGGTAAATTCCAATAAAAAGTTCTAAACATTGTATCATTTTGCCTTTATTGAATAATCGCTCAAAATTGAATTTTGTTACTGAAATTTCACTTCCTGGGCTTTTCACAACTCAAAGATAACGACAATCAATGCGTTGCTTACTGAAACCAATTCCCTTGAGTAGAGGGTAATTTCCCTCATCCCGCATGTAAATGATCGATTAGCTGATCATTTTAATTCACTAGTATCTCATCTTCTCGATAAATATTCACCCCTATACCCTACGCAAAGTTTTTATCGGCATGCAAGACTTTGAGAAAGAAGCAAACGAACTAAAGTATCGAATTGTTCATCGAATTGTTTTAGCTGTGCAAAATCAATTTCTTATTAATTCTGCTAATTCACCAACTGGTAAACAATGTTTTTATTTTGAGAATGTTTCCAGTATGAAAGTTTGTATGTAATGCAATTGGTGATATTCAATTTGAGTTGCAAGGTTCTGATGGTACTCCAATAGACTTTATTCGGTTTTTTCTACCGATAATAAGCCCTGTTTCAACAATCATAATTAACACGGCGTTGACTAAACCTGTTTCTCCAACAAGAAGGAAGATTACACGCATATCCCCTTTTGGGAAGGTATCAAAGCCAGAAACTACAGAAGACTTATTATTTATCTAAGTTGATTAAAAAAATTATGACGTCTCAAGAAGGACATTTTACAACTTCTGCGTTAATTAAAATTATGGATAATTTGAGCTTATCTTTTGCCGAACGTGAAGTGGCTTTATTTGTGCTTCTTGATTTATCTAAGGTTTTGACAGCCTTAATCATAAAATTTTCCTCCATAAGTTGAATTCGATCTTTAATTTTTCCAATTGGAGTTCACGTTTTAGCATCAAATCTGCGGGATAGGTATCAAATTGCCAAATTAAATGAAAAGTTTTCCAATGCGAATATTATGACTTCTGCGCGATGGCACACGGTGAGTTCAGTTTTTTTTTATAGTCCCAAAGAACTCAACATTAGTTCATTAGTAATTTTTTTATTGCCCTTCCTGTGGAAAATGAAAAGTTAGGAACCGTACACCCAACCGTGAAAAAAATAAAAACTTACACAAACCATCACAATGTTTTTCAAATTTTCAATGATAAATCACTTAGTCTTGAAACCATTTTACATAAATTTTCCATAATAAATTATTTAATTTATCTATAGTGATAAGTTATAAATGCTCGTAAACTATAAAATAAATAATTAAGCAGTTGAGAAATTATGTGATCAACAAAAAATTTAGCCACCAGAGGTGCTAGCTGCACAGAACCTTATGCCTGCTGTGTGTGATTTCAAAATAAATGGTAATCCGATGGCACGATATCAGTCGAATATGGCATATGCGGCAAAACTTCCCAGTCAAACTGTTTAATTTTGTTTTGTGTTTGTTTACGTAGACGTTTTAATTGTTGACAATAAACATCAGCTGTAACTGTTTCGCCCGGTTTTAGTAGCTCAAAATGATTTTTTCCAGTTCAGTCCTACCAAACGCACAATAAAACCTTTCAGTGTAAGACCCGGTTTAGGTGTAGGTATAGCTCGTTGTTTTGGAGCAAACCACTGGCTGAAGCATTTCAAATTGCTGTACAGCACCCATTTCACATCGCCGGTCACAATTCTGTTAAGAAATTGATCCCTTTGTTGCCTAGTTAATGACGATGTGCAAATGGTTCGCCGCTGGTCTTTGTTTGAAGTCGACAATTGAAGTGGAACTCAAATACCTTGTCGAGATACTTTTCCAATTACATGGAGTTGTCTTTGCACTGTCGACCAGGTGACCCGAAGTGTGTTGGCTATTTCTTGTACATATGCTCAGTTTTTGATCCGATTCAACCACTGATCGCAAAGCATCATTATCAAATTTAGAAGGTGTCCCACTTCAAACATTGTCCAACAGGTCAAAATCACCATTAGGGAATTTCGTAAACAAACGCTGACACTTACTGACCTTGAAGGTCAATTATATAACATTACCTTAGATATCACAAATATTTGTTGTTGCAGTTGTTGCATTATATCTCGATCGAAATTGAAACAGCATACAACGACTTAGTTGTTCTTCTGAAGATATTAACCGCCATTTTCTTTTTGCAAAACTGTCATTTTTGGTATTGTTGAAAATAATAAGTCCACAATATAATTTGTCATATGCTACAATAAAACACGTCTTAACTGCGCAACGAATGAAATGACACTGAATGGGAATTTTCCTAATGAAATAATGGATTTCTTATGGGTACCCCTAATATGTAAAATTCAATTATTTTTGTGGGTTTTTTTGTTTAATTTTATAGCAAAAAAAAATCAAATTAAATATAGTCGCAAAGCTTTCAACTGTGCAAAATGGCGAGACAAGAAAAATATCATTTTGCTGTCGTGGAACTCGAAGAAGATAAAAGCGAACCACAGAAGAAATTTATTGGAGTTTCCCGATATGTGTAGCATACTGAAAATGCCAGTCAACGCTTCTGTCCACCATCTAAAAACTGGAGTTTGGATTTAAAAAAACCGCAGTATACCGAGGAATAACTGGACAAACCATAATTGCAGGGTATTAAAATATAATGTTGGTACGTATTTAATTAAAAAAATTGTATTTCATGCTGGCTTAAATTTTGTTTTCTAGTATTTTTAGAAACCATTAAAGCTGCCAATGTCGAATATAGTCTTCGACTAAATTATACAACTTCTGATACAGAGGATAACGGCAATTAGCTAAATGAACGGGCTTCCAATTCTGAAGTGACCTCTAATGATTACGCAAAGTTGTTTCAGGAATGTGAGATCGAAACTACTAAAATCACTTATCTGCAAACTTCGGTTTGCCATTAAACGAATTTATGCTAAATATAGCGAGTTACCAGAATCTGTTAGCAATATTGTATGCATTCAGTACGAATCATACCACAAGACGTAGCTGTAGTGAAACAGTCCTATCAATTACAGTCTGACATTTTATCTTTAAAAATCGATAATATCAATTCAAATCAAGAGAAATAGCTACCCAAAGCGAAGAAATGATGTTGACGATAACCGAATTGTGTAAGAAGTCGCCAATCGCATTTTCATTTATTGCAATAACAGATATAGACGTGAAAGGAAAATTGGATGAGCTCGAACATAAACTGTGTGAAAAAAATTATAACGAAATATGGTCGTGCTTTCTGTCTTGTCATCATTTTCGCTCATTGTCAAAAGTCTTCATTTATCTGTAATATTTATAATTTTTGCGTGAGCCTTTGATTTGTCTTGCTTACTAATAAATTATTCTATTTACATTTATTCTATAATTCTTGTTTTATTTGTACCATTTTTCAGGATTACCAATTCACACAAACTAATCAATTTTAAATTGATCACAGAACAATTTGCAGAACAAATAAGATAGGACCGAATCGAAAAAGTTGAAGAGCTTTGCCGACTGAAGAAGGTGGTAAGGAAACATTTTAAATTAAAAATATTTTATAAAAAAATATGTAAATATTTTAGATTTTAGTGTCGTGTCGAAGTAGGCAATAAAAATAGGAAGGACGCATGCTCGTTTAATAAAAGAAACAATATAATTAGATGCCATAATCAGAAATTTGTCGAAGGCCGAAATCAAAATTTTGTTGCACGCTGAAGTAGAGGCGTACCTAGAGTAAATGGCGCCTGTGGCAAACACCGATCTTGCGCCCCTCTTCGAAGATAGGTTGTTTACGTTTTATTTTATATAAAACTACTTTAAAATTGGGTAAAAATGCACACAAATTATTTCTACTAAAAATTTATTACAAATTTATCTTTCTTGCTTTAGCTGACGCAAATTTTTTAATTATATTATCAAAGCCAATTTCTTCAGTCATTTCTCGTTCTATGCTCAGTAAAGCAAGATTACATAATAAACTTTGGCCCATCGAGGCTCTCAAATATGAAGTACCAATTTTAATTTGCTAAATGATCTTTCGCAACTGGCAATAACATCCGCGATTGTCAGCAATATTTGCAATACTATACGCATATTGAGAAAACCGTTTTTATCCCCATACTGCAGCTGAACTATAAGCTAACAGCTTATTAGCAGCGTTCTAAAATCCTAAACTCCTTCATATAATTCTTGCCCATCCACATCACAATTGTATGCTTTTCCAAATTTTTCACAACGCTCTACCAAGTAGCTTGATTCGGCTTTAAAACACAGCATGGAAGAGAATCAAAGAGAAATCCAAATTTTTCGTGAGTTTCTTGTAAATGAACGCTTCTACTTTTTAATTCATTGAATAGACGGTCGACAGTCGCTTTCATAACTCTTTCCATTTTCTCTTTAACTGATAAACCGTGGCATCTTTCGATATTCTTTCTTCTTTGACGTCTTTTAAATTCGATGTCCCCATTCATTGCAAATTCGTATTCCTTCTTTCAGTGAGTCATTAACTAACACTTCTCTTTCATCATAAAAATAATTTTGGAGAGCTTTTAAATCTAAAGCTGCATCATGAATGTTCATTTTAGGATCCTGCAACGTTAGAAAATCATATGTTAATATACGATTATACAGTTGCATTGCGTGGCTTTTAGTTGCACTAGTTGTGCTTTCATAGTCCATTATGTTCTGAAGAACTTTCACTATTTGCCCGAGGTGCATATTTCTTAACAGGTTTTACTGATTCCGTTATTGCGCTTCACCTGGCATCGGAGTCAGACTTTAAAGCCATGGGTACAACAGCTTTAAGCTTTCCTCATCATTACTTTTTCTTTGGCTGCATGGACGCCTACCAATGATTATCACAATTCACAAATATTGCCATTTTATTTTTTTTCCTTGATTCTTTGATGAAGACCAACTATTTTTTATTTTCATTTTCATATTTATACGTTAGGCACTTCGCGTTAATTACCCCTTTGCGCTGAAGTGACAGTTTTGTTGTACACTTAAGTCAGAGTTTTGCACACTATACGCTGAATTTAATGTCAAATTTATATACAGCTTCGAAGTCATTGTTAGATCAGGCTTTAAAGTCTAAGTATTGTTGACCAATGCTCTGATGACAAAGTGACTATTGTTACGGTCATACATAGGATGGGATTTGGCTGGCTTTCTATGGACAAAAATTATACAATATTGTAGATTTGTATTTATATGAAGCATTGTTATAAATTAGTTCACTTTCAATAAAAAATGGCTTTTTAAACTTTTCAAATTTTCAAAGAAAAAACTGTGGAAAACTTTTTGAATTTTAAAGAATTTCTGTATAAGATACAAAAATATTTAAGAGCGAAACGAGTTTACTTAAGTAAAATCTTAATATAACGGATTGTTTGACCGATGATACAATAACAAATAAATAAGGAAGGGCAAAATATTCAAACTATTTGTATCTATACTATGTAAAAATTTGGTTTGACGTTCAATTATTTAATAGGTTTTAAACCCGAGGACATAATTGCCCTTTCAATAATTTTATTACTTTCCTAATCTTAAAGGTTTTTTTTAAACGCAGAGGAATCATTAAACAAACCTATGCAACATACAAACTCAACTCTTTGATAACAAATTTTCTACGAAGACATTACAAAAGTAGTTGACTATTATATGCACAATTATACTGTTTGCCAACATTTAATTTAATTTTATACACATCTGGAGTAATGGGAGACTTCAGTCTTCGTCTATAAAAAGTGAGGCCTACCTTTTTTGGAATAAACTATGAATAAAATAATTTTTTTGTAAATTTTTAGGTGAAACTTAACAATAAGTTTGCAGGTTTCAAACCTACAAACTTTGAAATTTCTAAAAAAAAAGTTAAAACCTAGGCACAATATAATAAACTACTTGTTACCAAAGGCAATCGAACCCTAACTAGTAAGTCAAGCGTGCAACCGCGTGGTTAATTAGAACCATTTAAAAGTAACTTTACCAGCCAATTAGGCAATTTATGATCTCTAAAATTAGTCAGCCCCTTAAACAATAATATTAACAAGTGAAACAATTATGCTAATTTAATAAAATCAATTTCTAATTAAAAATTCACCCTTATATTCAACAATAATTACAATTAAAATCATCCCTTAAAATTAAATAGATACCGTTGATCTTCATTAAACACTCAAAACGGTTTGATTTACAATACATAACAGCACACAAATGATTTTCATTGTTTTCCTCATTTAATAAAAAATGTAAATAAATGGTTTTTAACTTCGCGTATTTACTTTTATATAACAAAAAACACCCTTCCCACTACCCCAACAATAATAAAAAAAAAAATCTTAACATACATTATTATTATGATTATTTTATGTCTCGACACTCATTTTCTTAAAAATAAACTTACATAATTTCCATTCTTCTATCCTTCTGTGCTGACTCGTCGACACTCATCAAAATTAAGTTCGCGCGCGCTTTTTTTTTTTTTTTATTTTTCATTCATAAACGAAAAATTATTTTTAACCTAAAAATGTAATGTGGAAAGGGAAAGTCTCGTGAATTTTTCCGTTTTTATTTTTTTTTGTTTTATTCATTTGTACGCTTTTATGTATAAATAAAAAGCAAAAAAGCTAAACCGAAAAATTTCTTTATAAACACCAAACCATTATCATTATCAAAATAAAAAATTAAGAAAAACTGGAAAATTTTTACAACAACAAGACAAATATGTACAATTTTTCATTTACTTACTTTTCCCTTCTTTACTATGTGATATGCATACATACATATATTTATAATAAGCAGTACACAACAGTTGTTATTCTTGTTATACTTCTTACTTACTGTTTTGTATTTGTATTATTTTTATTACATGATACTGATTAAGAAAAAAATAAAAATAAAAATTGTTTCAACTTTATATGAAAATATGGAATGGGTATGGAAAATGAGATGAAAATATAGAAAATATTCTGTTTTTGTTTTATGATTCGTTTGCTGGTGGTATACTAAGTGGTTTGGTGGAATGGGTTATGGAATTTTAAATAATTTTATTATATACTCAGATACATATACCTACATATAAGCTCGTACCAGAGTAATTTTCATTTGGGTTTGTTTTTTTTTTTTTATGAAATGGTAAATGGGGAAAAATAAAATCTCGGTTGTAATTTTTCGTTTATTTTATTTTTGTTTTACAAACAATTAACAAGTTTAATTTTGTTGAGGTTGGTTAGGAATATTTATTTTTAGAAAGTTAATTTTGGCATCTTATGCGTATATTATTTTGGTATGGTGGCATTCGTAAATTGAATTGTTTTCTGACTATACCGCGATTTGTGGGTTGTACTTTTAAGTAAAAAATGGTGAGTACATAATTTATGTATAGTTAGGTGCAAAAAATCGTTTTTGTTGTAATAATGATGTGTTAACCCTAAATACACAATAAATACTAATTTATTACGATCCCAAAAGGTTTCATCAAAATACATGTAGAACTATACATATATTGCAGCGAAATAATAAAAAAAGAATTAATAAGATTATTTCGGCTTTTTATAGACAAAATATATTAACAATAATGGCATTCACAACATTTTCCGACTTGTTAATATATTTACCAAAAAAGTAGAGATATCAAAACCCCCCGTACTTTAACCCGACTGTCATACAAAGTGTATCGACTAGAAAAATTTAAAACTTTCCTTTAGATTTCTCTGTGGTAGTTTGGTTTCTTAATTACCCAAGTAGCAATTTTTGGTTTCAAATAGGTTTTGGAATCGATCCGAAACTTTGGGTTCAAAACCAAAAAGTTTCAAAAATTGTTTTAGATACGGTTTTGACACAAGTACAAAACCGTTGCAGACCCCAGTTTTGGCCGCGTTTTTTGAAACTTTTACGTTTTATTACAACCTGGGAACTTATTTTAGTTAGTTTCAAAAAATCCAAAATTGCTATTACAGTTTAAAAGCTTTGAATGTTTTGTTGTCAAATAAACCAATCAGTTCTTTTGCAACTGTGCAAGAGATAGTTAAGACACTGAAACTAAAATCCCGAAAAAAGCTTATTTTTAACTGGTTTTGCAAAAAATTAAAAAGTACCAATAATACAACAAAAAATCCATTTTTAACTGGTTTGCATAGAGGTATAAAGTACCAAAAATACTGAATAAATTCTACCACCACTTTTTAAATTTAAAAAAGACACAGGACTCTGCTTGATTTCAATATACATAAATACTAGTTTACTAACTAGTATCGTACCCGGCTTCGCCCACCGCCCAGGTTTATTTTTAATATCTAGCGTATTTACTTGAGACATTTACAACAACAATTGCACTTAATAATCCCTGAGAGGGATTAAATAATCCCAAATTTTGTTTGGGTTATTTAAATCTTATTCAATTTTTTAGTTTTAGTTCTTACCGATAGAAGCCACCATGTGTCATAATACATGTTAAATTTATATTTTATTTCGAAAGGTTGGCTTTTGAAAATTAAATCAAATTGGCGATTTTCTTGGGAACAAAATAAAACCAAAATAATTCGAATTAAATTTTTGGTCAACAAAATTCGCTTATCGTTACCTTAAATAAAACCAAATGCTATGATTTTCAAATAGAATTTGTATTTATTGAACGTTTATTGCGCCAAACGGCGCAGTGGTTAAAGCTACGGTGGTTAGATCGGGAGGTACCGGACTCGAATCCCCCCCTTTAGGGGCGGGATGCAAAAGGGATTTTTCATCATCTGATTACGATCGGTGATGAAAATGAACACATCTATGACTCCCTGTTGAGAATGCAGAATCCATGGGCCGACCCATTAATTGGTGCAAGTATTAATGTTTTGACATGTGTTGCAAAAATCTTTATTAAATTTAGTTTTTCCAGTTTCCACATCAAATTCTTCTTTTCCGTTGCCAACACTCAGCAGATACCTGGAAAATTGCAGTGAGACGAATTTATTTGATTGTTTTACCCGCATGTTTGTTTGGAGTTTCATGTTTCTACAAAGTTCCACAGCTGCGATGATTATCTCGTCGTACATGTTACCTCTAGGAATGACTGGCACTTTTAACGAAAATGTCCAGCAACGATATAACTAACAATCCAATGTTATTATTTTCGAGAATGTTTTGCAGTGATCGCTTTAAAGCTTGCAATCCATGTTTATGCATCATTGCTAGTTCATCCCATAAAATCGCCTTACATTCTCTTAATACCTCCGCTTTTCCAGTTTCTTTCTTACTTTCGCATACTGCCGTCTCGACGTGTATGAGGTCAATTGGAAGCGATAGTATAGCATGAGCTATCCGACCGCCAGCCATCAAGGTAGAGGCCATTGCGAATGCAATTTTATTTTCTCCTCTGATTCTAGCAAGTACTAAGTTGATAAGGAAAGTTTTGCCAGTTCCGCCAGGTGCATCTATGCAAATTATGCCACCTTTTTTGTAAACCAAACGCTGAAAGATTTCATTATAAATTTCTCGTTGCTCTACATTCATACGTGATTCATTTATTTCGATGTATCTTTTCATTTTGTCAGTGCAAGGCCTTATATATACAGGCCTGATTGTACACGAAAAAATATTCAATGAGCTTTCGATATGGGTACTCATTTGTCTATTTTATATGGCAAATGCATATTTTGAGTGATAAAATCATGACATAAAATATGAGTAATTTTAATGTTTGTTGAATTTAAAAAATTACTTGTATTTTAAACCATTTGTCATTTTAATTTCGAAGAATGAATCAACCTCGAAATTAAAAAAATAATTAAATAAAAATAGTCCCTTTATCATATTTTATAGAAAAAGTTTCATTTTAATTGTGCTGCCAGATGCATAAAAGTACAAAAAAAAAATTAAAACAGCAATCGCTGAAAAAAATGCTGAATATTCCTCAGCAATAATGAAATGTCAAATTTTTGTTTTGGTTTGTTATTGTGTCTAGATTTTTAAATTAATTTTTTTTATATCAAATACTCGTATCCACGTATTGCTCGTTTATAGAACACAACCGCTGGAAATCGCTCCATCGATACCCCAAATATCAAAAATATTTTATGTTTCAAGAACTTGCAAACATCAGTCACCTTGTTGTTAAGACTAGTTTTGTTATCGCAATTTTGTATCGATTAACCGAGCAATTTTATTAATCGACATTTCGATTAATACAAGGTGCAGAGAAGAAACCTTTGCAACGTAATCAGTTGCTCATAGCTCATGAAGGCCACCAAGCTAAGGTGTAGCAACTGTTTCTTTAAATGTTCAGATATGCGCAATTCATACAGCTCACGCAACTCTGAATTAGAACCCACAAAATTCGTGCCGTTATCATAGAAAAAAAAAAATGGTTCAGCAAAGTCTAAAGAGAACGGTGAAGCTGCATTTACCCGTTCTGGCGGTAAATCTCCCATTAATTGTGTCATCGGAATCTGTCTGGCACGAAAGCATTCCTTGCTTTCTCTATCAAATTTCTTGCACACGGTTGTACCATAGAATAGCCAATAAAACTGGCGACCGGCGGCTAATGACGCTCGTGGACCAACATAGCAATTTCCTATAAATTAATGTTAGTATAAATTGATGCATATTTGGTATGTTGAAAATTCTCCCAACACGAATGATGTGATGAGTATCTAAAAATAGCGATAATGAGCAGAAATGGGGTTGCCTTACGACGAAATTTGCTTTTCGCAACCCACTGTACTCTTCAGGAAAAGCGTCTCTCTGTACAATTCTGATGATCGTATGAAGTGCTCGATCCAATTCTTCCAGCTTAAGCGGCCCGCTCATTTTCAACTTCGGCTGGACTGGAACCTTAGGTGTAACATATATGCAAGGACGTGTCGAACAATACCGCGACTGGTGTCGGGTTCTTCATCTCGAACGAATTCTCAGGTAGAGGAAATTCTGCACGGAGCGTCGGCCAACACGAAGCTTTATTTAAGAGGAATGAAGGTTTATAAGTCCATGAGTTGAATAAATTTTCGATTTTTACTCCTCGAGAAATTAGATCTACTGGATCACACTCGGTCAGTACATGCATCCATTTTTCTTGCACGGCAGTGATACGTTTCTAGATGATTGTTTTCCGTTTAGATGGGCAGAATTTTGCCCAAGCGTTTGTCCAAGAATTATGTGCACTAGTGGAATTAGGGGGACTGCTGCACACAATTCTAGTCGAGGTAAAGTTGTCCTTTGTAATGAAGCTATGCGGGATTTTGAGCAAAATAGCTTAACGAAGACCAGACCACCATAGGTAATGAACTTCTATGGTGAATAACTGCCTCATAAGTGCGCTCACTCACCGTGTATCTAGATATACTGTGTGACTTGACTGAACTGAATAGGTGACGATCGATGTTAAAATTGTTAAGTAACTTCATACTTTATCGAAGCGTTTGCCAAAACGTTGATATGTTTGTGGTGATGATTGATCTCAATGCTGCCATAGTGATTGCATTAGCAGTTTTCGCAAAATCGAGACTGTTTTACCTCTACCAGCAGACTGAAGTATGTTCGAAATTGTAAATTTCAGTTGTTGCAGCAGCGATGGAATTTGCTTTGAGTAAATCATCTACGTAGACATCTGCCTCTAGTATATATCTGCGCCAAAGAGTAAATTTATGTCTCTTGTTTGAATAATTCGGGATTAGCCAGTTGGATATTTGATGGAATTCTCCACGATCCGATATTATTGATTGTACAGATTGGCTGATAGCATGAGATCTTCGGTAACACTTGAACGTCCAAAGCGGTGTACAAATTAGTAGTGTTTTATTTCACGGTAATTGTTTTGCTGGAGAGAAATACAACGGCGTGGGCGACAATTCCATGAATTTTATTGGTCCTTTGCGTCGTGGTAATTATAATAGAGCTGAAAATGAGTCAGTCATAAAATTTATTTGTGAGCTTGAGTCTAACAATTCTCTTCCCAGAACAGGATGTCCAGTTTATCCAAATAGATAAATGATGATGAAATGGCTCCATTGTTGGTTTGTTTCTCACAATTTTTAATAACTGAATTACTCGAGGCGTTCTTATTTGTAGCTTGACAATGTACACAATGAAACTTTGAAGTTGTCGAAATAGTAAGTTAGTTCTGAGAAAATGCAGAGGTCGTCCATCGTTGGTAAGTGGGTTGACGGGGCAGCAATTTTCTAATTGTTTTTTGTGTCTGCATTCAGTTTTCATCTCATTTCGTATGCAATCAGGTCGTTCCACTGCTTTACTAGTCGTTTGAGAGCATCTAGTGAAGATGCGATCGAATGATCAACAAATTCTAGCAACTCATGGACGTGTCACAAATGAAATTTGATTTGTCGAATCTATCCTTAAGAATTTTTCGGGCGACTTCATAGTTCGATAGGCACTATGGCACTAGCAGCGATACCACCAAGTGACAATCTAAGGTACTGAATTTTTGTGTGGTGAATAATGGCATGGCTAAAATCGAAAAGTAATATATGCATCTCAATAACCTCAGAATTTGAGGAAAAATTAGAGGAATTAAAAGAAGAACGACGCAAGGCGGAAGCAAACGAAGCAAAACGTTTAAACTAGTTACTAGCAACCGTAGGTGCCAAAACGTCTTACCGTGAACCCCCCGAGTTTTAGTCGTAGATATCTGGAGTGGAATCCATTTATTGGCATGTTTAATGCCATGCCATTATTCACCACACAAAAATTCAGTACCTTAGATTGTCACTTGGTGGTATCGCTGCTAGTGCCATAGTGCCTATCGAACTATGAAGTCGCCCGAAAAATTCTTAAGGATAGATTCGACAAATCAAATTTCATTTGTGACACGTCCATGAGTTGCTAGAATTTGTTGATCATTCGATCGCATCTTCACTAGATGCTCTCAAACGACTAGTAAAGCAGTGGAACGACCTGATTGCATACGAAATGAGATGAAAACTGAATGCAGACACAAAAAACAATTAGAAAATTGCTGCCCCGTCAACCCACTTACCAACGATGGACGACCTCTGCATTTTCTCAGAACTAACTTACTATTTCGACAACTTCAAAGTTTCATTGTGTACATTGTCAAGCTACAAATAAGAACGCCTCGAGTAATTCAGTTATTAAAAATTGTGAGAAACAAACCAACAATGGAGCCATTTCATCATCATTTATCTATTTGGATAAACTGGACATCCTGTTCTGGGAAGAGAATTGTTAGACTCAAGCTCACAAATAAATTTTATGACTGACTCATTTTCAGCTCTATTATAATTACCACGACGCAAAGGACCAATAAAATTCATGGAATTGTCGCCCACGCCGTTGTATTTCTCTCCAGCAAAACAATTACCGTGAAATAAAACACTACTAATTTGTACACCGCTTTGGACGTTCAAGTGTTACCGAAGATCTCATGCTATCAGCCAATCTGTACAATCAATAATATCGGATCGTGGAGAATTCCATCAAATATCCAACTGGCTAATCCCGAATTATTCAAACAAGAGACATAAATTTACTCTTTGGCGCAGATATCTGGCACCGAAGTACTAGAGGCAGATGTCTACGTAGATGATTTACTCAAAGCAAATTCCATCGCTGCTGCAACAACTGAAATTTATAATTTGGAACATACTTCAGTCTGCTGGTAGAGGTAAAACAGTCTCGATTTTGCGAAAACTGCTAATGCAATCACTATGGCAGCATTGAGATCAATCATCACCACAAACATATCAACGTTTTGGCAAACGCTTCGATAAAGTATGAAGTTACTTAACAATTTTAACATCGATCGTCACCTATTCAGTTCAGTCAAGTCACACAGTATATCTAGATACACGGTGAGTGAGCGCACTTATGAGGCAGTTATTCATCATAGAAGTTCATTACCTATGGTGGTCTGGTCTTCGTTAAGCTATTTTGCTCAAAATCCCGCATAGCTTCATTACAAAGGACAACTTTACCTCGACTAGAATTGTGTGCAGCAGTCCCCCTAATTCCACTAGTGCACATAATTCTTGGACAAACGCTTGGGCAAAATTCTGCCCATCTAAACGGAAAACAATCATCTAGAAACGTATCACTGCCGTGCAAGAAAAATGGATGCATGTACTGACCGAGTGTGATCCAGTAGATCTAATTTCTCGAGGAGTAAAAATCGAAAATTTATTCAACTCATGGACTTATAAACCTTCATTCCTCTTAAATAAAGCTTCGTGTTGGCCGACGCTCCGTGCAGAATTTCCTCTACCTGAGAATTCGTTCGAGATGAAGAACCCGACACCAGTCGCGGTATTGTTCGACACGTCCTTGCATATATGTTACACCTAAGGTTCCAGTCCAGCCGAAGTTGAAAATGAGCGGGCCGCTTAAGCTGGAAGAATTGGATCGAGCACTTCATACGATCATCAGAATTGTACAGAGAGACGCTTTTCCTGAAGAGTACAGTGGGTTGCGAAAAGCAAATTTCGTCGTAAGGCAACCCCATTTCTGCTCATTATCGCTATTTTTAGATACTCATCACATCATTCGTGTTGGGAGAATTTTCAACATACCAAATATGCATCAATTTATACTAACATTAATTTATAGGAAATTGCTATGTTGGTCCACGAGCGTCATTAGCCGCCGGTCGCCAGTTTTATTGGCTATTCTATGGTACAACCGTGTGCAAGAAATTTGATAGAGAAAGCAAGGAATGCTTTCGTGCCAGACAGATTCCGATGACACAATTAATGGGAGATTTACCGCCAGAACGGGTAAATGCAGCTTCACCGTTCTCTTTAGACTTTGCTGAACCATTTTTTTTTTTCTATGATAACGGCACGAATTTTGTGGGTTCTAATTCAGAGTTGCGTGAGCTGTATGAATTGCGCATATCTGAACATTTAAAGAAACAGTTGCTACACCTTAGCTTGGTGGCCTTCATGAGCTATGAGCAACTGATTACGTTGCAAAGGTTTCTTCTCTGCACCTTGTATTAATCGAAATGTCGATTAATAAAATTGCTCGGTTAATCGATACAAAATTGCGATAACAAAACTAGTCTTAACAACAAGGTGACTGATGTTTGCAAGTTCTTGAAACATAAAATATTTTTGATATTTGGGGTATCGATGGAGCGATTTCCAGCGGTTGTGTTCTATAAACGAGCAATACGTGGATACGAGTATTTGATATAAAAAAAATTAATTTAAAAATCTAGACACAATAACAAACCAAAACAAAAATTTGACATTTCATTATTGCTGAGGAATATTCAGCATTTTTTTCAGCGATTGCTGTTTTAATTTTTTTTTTGTACTTTTATGCATCTGGCAGCACAATTAAAATGAAACTTTTTCTATAAAATATGATAAAGGGACTATTTTTATTTAATTATTTTTTTAATTTCGAGGTTGATTCATTCTTCGAAATTAAAATGACAAATGGTTTAAAATACAAGTAATTTTTTAAATTCAACAAACATTAAAATTACTCATATTTTATGTCATGATTTTATCACTCAAAATATGCATTTGCCATATAAAATAGACAAATGAGTACCCATATCGAAAGCTTCGATTTTTGTACAATCAGGCCCGTTAATATATGGCCCTGGTCAGTGTCATATAAAAGCTCACGCAACATCTCTCTATTCAAGCTGTCTGTTGTTTAACGTGATGGGCTTGGAATTCCAAATGTTGATAAAAATTTTCCTAACATATCAATAACTTTGTCTTCGATCATTATCGCAGTGCTTCGTTGTAGATTTCATCTGTAAAATCTAAGTTAAGATTGGGATTATCTCGTTGCAGACGTCGCATAATATCTTCAGATAGTCCTTGTATTTTTCAGCATGAGAGTAAGATAGCAAAAAGAGTTCGAATTTTTGAAGGTGAATCTAATTTTTTCGCTTCGCTCAATGAATCATCCCACTGGTTGCCATTCTCTAAGAGTCCTACAGCCAAACATGCAGCGTGATATGTCTCACATAAATCTCCATTTACGGTCCGTAAATCATTAAAATTTGTAGGTCCCCCGACCACGTGCATCACCTGAACGGACGCCGTCATGTCCTTCTACAATTGAGCCTTGTTTGCGACGATTGAAGACCGTATTCGATTTGTTCCACGTAAAACATTGCGGCACTTCAAAATAAAGTAATGTTTTTGCAAAGTCGTCTCTTTTGCATAGTTCAAAGAATTCTGTTAAAGTAGTTTTTGGTGGATTTGCTAGGCGATCTTCTAGATTGTTTTCATTAAAGTAAACTCCCTCGCCATTCTCCAAATGTACATCAAGGTGCATCACAGTTGGGTAGCGTTCATAAATTGGAAATCCAAAAATACGCCACGCAGCTTCCTTTTTAATTATGTATATACCACCCTGCTTGATATTCAGCAATTTCATCCACACATCCTGGCAATTCGGAATTCGGATTGAATGTGTAAGTAATGAAAAGAGATGGCTTACCTCCATGTCGAACGTATGTAATCGGGTTTTGGGCATATTCGAGCATTTTTCCTGGTCACCCAGTGTATGTTGAAGGAAGTATCACCAGCTTTCCCTGATTTGTAGCAACGCCATCATTTGCTACTGCATCCTTTAAGTGAATATACTCATCGACACGAAGTTATTTTTGGTTGAGGCGAATGTAAGTCAGCCGTTCCTGTTCCATTTTCGCATACATATCCACCAGATACTGATGAAGTAGTTGCCGGTAGAGTAGAATATGATTTATTTGATTTTGCCTCACCATTAAACGGTAAGAGTAGTAAGACATATTTAATGCAGTTTTGAATGTCCTCACATAGTGAATGTGCTCATGTAACATCTTCTGAAGTGATGTGATTAATTTATTATCGATCCCAGGTATAATGGAGCAAACACGTTGAGCTTCTGCTTCTTCATCACCCAAAAAGTAAATCTGTAGGAATTTCACAGCTTCGTGTGGCAGCGGAAGGAGTAAATCGCTTTTGTGAATCACTTGGCCTTGTATGAAGATAGTTGGCATGGACCCCTTACTTTTATTCACTGGCACGGATGTACCAAAAGAAGTCATCTGAAAGCTTGAATTGTATTTCCGTATTAGATTGAGAAACTCCTTTGATTTTTGATGATCACCATTCATCAGACTGTTTAATGGCTCTGGTAACTTGTCGTAATTGGGAAATTTGACTTTTCCGTTGGAACAACGTAAACCGCGTGTTTCTCCTTTAAATTTGAGTGCTCCACAGAAATTACACTTATTGTCCATCTCCTTGATGTTACTTTGTCTATTTACTTCAAGACGGTTGGACTTTTTTTCAAAAGTTTCGTTTTGAAGTGAGGTTTGTTATCTCAGTTTATTTGCTTGAAGACGGTCGAATTTTTCTTCAAAAGTTTCGGTTTGAAATGAGGTTTAGTTTCTACGTCTGTCTGCTTCAAGCTCTTTTTCTTTCAGAGCTTCTGAAGCATTTTTGCGTGATACTTTTTTTTCGTATCAATACGGGTTGGATTAAACACGGCACGTTGCTTTCTGGGCATTTTTAGTTTTTTATTATTTTATTTTTAATGACTGGACTGTTCACTGTTTCACTATAATGTGATTTGCATTTGAAAATTCATGTCAAACAAAAACAGATATTTCCGTTCACCGTATCATAGTAACGTTTTTTTTTTTGAAAAGCGCAAGCTATACCTACTACGATTTGCTTTTTTCAATAAAAATAAAAATTAAACGTCAAAATTCAATAATACTCTTAGAAAATTCAAATGTCCGTAACTCCTAAAAAACTCTATTTGAAGAGCTGAGAATAGTTGCGTTGACCTAGAATTCCTAGCACACTCCGTCTAAGAGGAGTTTAAGGGATGGAAATCTGGACAAACTTTACGAATTATAGTATAGATATCTTCATTTCCACTATAACCATAATTTATAACTTCAAAAATACAATTCTCGCTTAATACCTTAAATATCAAGCAGAACGCACTTACTTAGCGAATTATATTCACTAAAAACTTCATTTTCTCTTTTTTTGTAATTTGTGTAATAATAATGGTTTTCGGGAACCTTTTAGAATAAGAAATTCGAGTTCGGTGTTTTCAGCTTAAACCTTCTGATTTAAAGAAAAATGGCCAGCAGACAGCAAAAATCGATTGATCGCCCTTAAGAAGAGTGCAAAAATTTAAATAAAGTTGCAATAATGCCGAAGAAAGTTGTAGCCAATGCAGGTGTTTTATTAGTATGTTGTGAACCTCTTGCTCTACACTGATACTACATTATAAATCTCGTTTTAGATACATTTTATAATAACTACTTAGTTATCATTTGATCACATAAAAACATTTAGAATACGTTCCAAATTATCCATATTAAAATCATAAAGAACAAAGAATCCGTTTCTGGCTGGTTTTAGATATATTTTACAAAATCTAATTAGTTATAATTTGGATACAAAAAAACCTGTATAACTCATTTCCAATAATCCAAATTTAAAACATTTAGGTACCGTGTTAAAATAACTAGTTACAATAAAACCAATATGAACCCAATTTTATCGTTTTTTTTTTAACTATGGTATCAGATTGCTACTTGGAATATATTGACTATAATGGAAACTCTTCTGACCAGCGAGATACAATTAACATCTGGGTTACACTACTTAATACATCGATTTAGACCAACAAATTTTTCTTCCCTCAGACAATCCGATTATTACTTGAAATTTTAGTAGAGTAACCATATCACTACAACGAATGATGTGTTGTAATCATTACCGATCTATATAGTGAAGTGAACAAGTGATAAATACAAAGTGCCTCGCAGTTAAATTAAATAAATTAAATTTGCCCCTGAAAATTATTTGGACTAGGAATTTATATCGCTTTGAACTTATTGACCCTCATTTATTTCCTGGAACCGAGATTATTGCCGTTTATATATATGGAGGACCTTGACACATTTGTGAGAGATACCAACTTACATTTTCACCACCGCGTTACCTGGAAACGTTATATACCGGTACAATTTTATTACCATTGCTCTACTATACTTGGATAAACCTCTTACGCATATTTCTGTACTAAAAAGCAAAAGTCGCTTTTCTGTATTATAGTAGTTTTGAGAAAATGAAAGTTAAAGTTTTAAAATCCAATGGGAATACATTGTGAGTATTAAATGTATTACCTCATAACTTTTTTATTTTTTAAGCGATTTGCACCAAAATTTTATACAATCTAAATAGTAGACAAATTTAATTATTTATGTAAAATTCATAAAAACCGCTTAAAGTCACATAGGCGACTTTTGCTTTTAAGTACAGACTTATAATTGTGTATTGTATTGTGAAAACGTGAAATAATTTGAATATTTTGGTACAATCACCAGATTTATTAGAATTCAAGTGGTATATTCGTATTTTTTATTTACTTTTAAAACAATATTTGATTGCAATGCGATGGCACTAGGTAGAGCATTTTCCTATAAATTTAGTTTCTTTTTTATCTTTGTTTTATTCATCTGTTTAAAACCAGCACTTTTACAGATATTTCGAAGATTTACAATTGGAAAGCTTCTGGGAAGGCGTCGAGTGCGTTTCTGTTATTTCTTCCATGTGGCAATGAACATTAATCATACATCAAACCCTAGGTCACGACCCAATATGTTTTATTTTGACCAGTGGAAGGCATTTCCACGAGTTTTATCTGCTTTATTCTGGAAACCATTGTGAGTGAATCTGAAAAGTTAAAAATTATGCGAGCATTTTATAGTAAAATGGCTGCCTGGGTAGACATAAGGGTTAAAGTGGTATATCGATAAGCTCCTAATTTTGTTACAACCTAGACATACTGCAGTCCATTTTGCATATAGCACTTCAACGAGTTTAGCGATTACTATTTAAGATTTGTAGATACATGTCGCTTCGAATATTTATGTGAAAATGTTTATGAAATAGTATTTTATTTCTTAACCTCTTCTAAAACCAAAAGAGTTATATGGTAGTTTCATATTTAGCAGGCGTATAGGTCTAAAGCTTTCAGTTAGCAATCCGTCTTTGTTTAGCTTTTTATGACTGTACGAGTGCATAACTACATTTAGAAATTTTTTATTCCTTTTTCTTTATAATATTCTCGTTATTTTTAGTTAACATTTTTAATAACTTTTATGTAATTTTATTCCGCCTAGAGCGCTGTTCTGCTTTGAACTTATAATAAGCCTAATGATGTCTATTTAGTTCGTATGATATATACTATATGTAGGTACAAATTTCTACATATGTTTAGAAGGGTTGATTTTTATTTATTTATTTTTATTGATCTCCATATCTAAAATACACTTTTACAATATAACATGTTATTTACAAAATTAAATTAACTTGGTTTATTAAAATTTGAATCTCCAATAAAATTATAAATGTAAATAGAAACGGAAATTAGAAAATTTCCGTGAACGAAAATCGGTCAATTTTTGCAATCATCATTAAAATCTTAACTTAATACAATATGCTACTTTTGATAGGATTATTAAAATGTAAATAATGTGTACATAGCTACATAAGATTAAAACAAAAAAAAAATAAAGAGATACGTGAAATTGAATAAGTTTATAATAAAATAGAATTTGATATACTGAAGAGTTATTTTAACACTTTAAAAAAAATTAACAATCTTTCAGCTCTCAAAGCCAGGTTTTTATTTCCTTCAGAAATGTGTCCAGTTTCATTATGCATTTTAAATTCGTTGTTATGGTTATATTGTATAAATAGGAACGCCTACTGTTTAAGGCAGCCAATCCATTATCCAGTAACATCAACGCCAATCAGTTTATGTTCCCAAAACATAAATTTGTGTTTACGGCGAACACTAAAATCAAAAGAGAATTTACAACGAAGCATTGGGACACTTACAACGTACTTATCTAAAGGCATCAGCTGATGTCATACAAAGTTAATACCTTGACTTTAAAAACATTCAAAGCAATTTATTTATTTGTGTATTTTTGAATTTATCACAAAACAACTTTAAACTTAATTATTATTTTTGTTTGTTAATGATCAGGTGCCAACCTTTTAAATTAAAATTAAGTAGCATTGTAAATAACTATAGTAAAAGAAGTACCAACTTAATTATGAGATATTAATGATATATGGCGAGGAATTTTGTATAGAAATTTTTTTGTATATAAAGACTTTCCAAAATATTCTGGAAACATTGTTAATAAAAACTTTGTGAAAATACTGCGAATAAATAAACAGCGATAAATACAGTGTACAAAACATTTGTATTAGAAAACAATAAAATAAAAAAATTCAGTGAATAAACAGTGATTATAAAACTAAACAACAGTGATTTTTATTTAATACATCGGAGCTAATTGGACTAGAGATAACCCGCTTCGAATCTTATTGACTTGCACCTTCATTTTGAATACGAGAACTTCACCCATGATTATTTGGACCTACGGCTTTCTTACTGGATACGGAGAACACATATACAACTATTTAACCAGCGCCTTACTACGGAAACGAGAAATATAGAAATTTTACACAAATACACGAGCCTTACGTATCTGGGTTTCGGAAACGGAGAATTGCGTCTTACAATTGCGTTAGACAGAAGCTTCAGACCGGGCTCATTGGAGACAATTTTGTTAACCTACAAAACTCTTTCTTTGAATTAAGTACAACCAAACGTTGTTTTCGTAACCGATGAAAAGTTTCTTTAGTATTTCGGTTCCCATTTCGGAAAAAAAACAATATCAGCACAAGAAAAATATTGATATTCCTTATTTGAAGGATTTGCACATGATTAAAAAATGATGAATTATAAATTCTGAAAACGCTCCCTTATATCAGGCGAGGAAATGTTCCCGCCAGAAAATATTTCCGCGAGGAAATGTATGTGAGGAAATGAGCGCAAGAAAATGTGCGCGAGGAACTGCCCTGTTACCGTTACAAAATATGGTTTTAGGTTACATACTTAAATAAATTCCACCACAGCAAACAATTCCATGAGCCAGACGAGATTATACAAGCGACTAATTTCAACATCTTAGGATTCTTACAGAACACAATGATCGTATTCTTAAAAGACTCCTGTTACAAAGAGTAAGCTGGTTTTCCACATTGTCAATATGAAATTTAAACTTTAATCCAATGTCTAAAGTAATCCGCCAATATTTATAAAACTCTATTTATAATCAATTTTGATTAAATATATATTTATTTTCATGTTTGGAAGACAATTCTGACGTGTAGTGTTTTGTGTAAACCAATGTCTTATAGCAGGTAAGTTCCGTTTCAAATGACCTACGATCATGTACGAATGACACATACTCAAACGGCCTTCTTTATTTTGAAGATATGAAGATATGGGGTTTGAGCTATCACTATTTTGTAATAAAGCACCATAAGATAATTTTTGATCACTAAACTCCATCAGCTCTGTACGTAAATTTTCTATAATCGTTATTATTTCATTTTTCAAGAAAAATTGAAAATGCAAAATTTCTAATCCTGTGCCATCAGTGGATGAAATCGTTTACATCTATTAAAGTGCTTACCAGAAAGGAATGAATCAACAGATCCATTTGCTATTTTTCACTTTCAACAGCAATATTCATTGGTCCACAGCTTTGAAATATGCAAGGATAATATGAAAAGATCCCAAATGAATAAATATGTTATCAAATAATGGCTGCTCACTAGCTTGGATTTGCATCGCAACTTTAGCAATAGCTAAATCGTAAGTAACTTCAATATGAGACTGCAGTACTTCTTCAGCTATTTTTTAACTTTCTTTCAGTGTTTCGAGAACATTATTTTTAGAAGTAGTGTTGCTGATAACTAGATGTAATAGAATAAG
Organism: Tipula helvola; assembly: GCA_963556165.1. Classification (NCBI taxonomy): domain Eukaryota; kingdom Metazoa; phylum Arthropoda; class Insecta; order Diptera; family Tipulidae; genus Tipula; species Tipula helvola. The sequence goes on along the minus strand of OY744483.1, from coordinate 166,243,132 downwards.
CAAAACAGAAAAGTGCAAAGTAGACTTATGTCAACAGCTCTTAAGAACTCAGTACATTTCCGACCACCTGGCAGGTAGAAAGTCCCACCAAAATGACCTGTCTTTTTGAAGTTATGTTTTTTTAGGTATATATATTTATCTGTCTAAGTCTTAGCTTGCCTCAAATATAGTTTTTAGAAGTCTATGAAATTCAAGTTTGAAGCCGCGTGGCAACATTTTGGACCCGACTAAATGATCTGGCTTTTTTATTTTATATTTTATTAAATACTAAACTAAAAGGTATTAAAATTTCAGAATGCCTCAAATACATTTTTTGCAAAGAAAATTTAGCAACTTAAAAAAATCAAAGGTTGACAATGCCCCGCTACCCTTCAGCCAGGTCTTTGATGTTGTGTTTAGACATTGCTAAAAAAGCGTCACACAAATTTGCATGCTGCCTCAAATACCTACTCAAAATTGTCTACCAGCTCTCCATCTAACACGTTTAGACCTACATTATATAATTCAAAAATCTGATAATATTTCGTTCCAAATCAACTAAATTCGAATTATTGCTATCGTGATCTGGAACAGACATGAATATTAAAACACGCCTATAGCTGTTGCGTGTTGCGAAACAAAATACCTGCAAAGTTGAAATAGCATGCTTAAACATTCACATTCTAATTTCACGTTGCTGTAGAGTTACTTCTGTCTGTTCATAATGGATCCTTCGTATTTCGGGTTTAATTTGCCGAGTTTGGAGAACTCATAATTCACAAAGCCGCAATGGCGAAGAAACGTGATTATGTAAGCATTACGAGAACTCGAAAAGTCTACGTAATCACAAAATCCATCTATACTCTTTCTATCTATCTATCTATTTTCTTCTATCTTCTATTTATCTAAAAAGGAAAAGTATGTTTGTAAGTATATATGTGGGTTCTACAAAATTGCTTTCAAATTTTGCACGAATACTTTTTAGCAGTAGAGCAGAATTATAGGGGGATTAATGATCAAAAATTGTTACCCCTTTCTAAAGCTCTCCTGTGAGGAGGCATTTTAAGTGAATTTTCTAAAATTTCGCCGATTGAGCTGATTTTGGACATTCAGTGCAAAAGTAAAAATAAATCGACACGTGTATCATCATTTTATTAACGGTTATGATAATGGTGAAGGTAAATGTGATAGTGATTTTGATTGTGATGGTGATGGTATATTGGTATAATGGTATAATGGTATAAATAGGATGGTATGATGATATGAAGGTAAGATGATAACAAGGATACAATGGTGTGATGGTATGATGGTGCGGTGGTATGATGGTGCGATGGTACAATGGTATGATGATGTAAATATCTGATGGTGACATGGTTTGATGGTATGATGGTTTAATAGTATGTACATATGTGTAATGGAATTCTAGTGTGATGGTTTATAAAGGTATGACGATATGAATGTACGATGGTAACATGGTATAATTGTGTGATGGTATGATGGTAGGCTGGTAATATGTTATTATGGTATCGTGGTGTGATGATACATTTGTCTAACGATATGATGGTATGACTGCATTATGGAATGGTAGTATGATAGTATGATGGTGTTGTGGTATAATGGTATGATAATATTACGGTAAGGGTCCAATGTAATTGTTGGGTTTCGCTCTCAATACGGTACTAAAATATTATTATTTTTTTTTTTTTTAAATGCTGCCAATGGCTTTATTCTTGAATCTTTCTACATAAGAAACTAACAAGAAGTAATCAAATCTTAAGCTAAAATTATTACATATTTTAAGTCTTAACCAATGTTAATACTTATTGTTGGTGCTCACAATTTAATTAATTTAGATTATACTTATACATACATATGTATAACATCAACATTTAATAAATTTACAGGTTCACAGGTTCATCAGTCCGAGTGGATCTGTTAACTAAAATATTATAAAAAAAAATTATATTATCAAACATAAGCATACACATTTTTTCGATTTTATCAAACTTTATTTAATTTTTTTTTGTTGTTGTTCAATACATTAAGTGAAATTCTATTGATACATGCACCTTAGAGCATGCACGTTAAATCAATATTTTTACGTGGTGTTAATAATTCATCACGTACAATTAAGTATAAAAATGCTACAGTGAAAGAAGGTAACAAAATCAGCCTGAAAAATGTGTCTATTGCTGCTGTTGACCGAGGTCAATAAAGAATTCTAGTTATTCAAAATCATTTTAATGGATTGGCTGGAATTGTATCGGATAACAACGTCAAAGTAAATGACAGTAAATCGAAAGCCATCAAAATTTCTTCGATAATTAGTATCTAAGCCCGCAATTGACGAAATTCAGTGTTGAAGAACAACAATGATTTAAACATTACCAATTTGGAAGAAAACAAAACAACAAAGTTTGTTCTATATGGATTACCTTCAATGGATGACATTGAAATCATGCAACATGTAAATCAGCTGATTTGGCTCCGATTAAAGTCAATAAATTTATACCAAAAACAACGATCTTCAAATGATATTAAATTGTTAATATTTTGAATAAATTAATAAACTAAAATTCGTGTTCTAGTAAATGCTCGCTGGCAATCAAAACTTGAAAATCTGGCTAAAGGTACAAAATCTTATTGGAAACCAATTAAATCTTTAAAGTCTAAACTAATACTATTCCACCTCCGAAAAAATCTGATAGTAATCAAAATAACCCAGCTTGTTTATTCCTAAACTCTGGAAAAGCAGAAGAACGTACCGATCAATTTTCAACATTCAGTTCCAGCAGCTTAAATACGTTTTCAAGTATGGATGTTGAAATGGGTGAGCGTATGCATTTAGCTGACTTGTTTATCAATAATTATTCCCAAATTAATAAGCTTTCAGTATCTCCGCTTGAGATAGAAAGCGGAGCAAAATATCTGAAACCTTAATATAGGTAGCACCAAAATTATTCCTATCATCAAGCCAGGAAAAGACTTCACACTTGCCAATAGCTATAGACCTATTGGTCTCCTCTGCACGTTAAGTAAACTCTTTAAATATGTTATAAAAACTCGAATAATGGAGTTTACAGAGGCCACCAGGATCATCATAAACGAACAGTTTGGCTTTAAAGAACAACGTTCGACTGTAAACCAGATCTATAGGGAGAAATAAAATGGAAGAAAGGGAAAACAAAATGTCTACTGGGTTGGTCCTCTTAGATTTTCAAAATTCTTTCGACTCTGTGTGGATAGCAGGATTGTTATTCAAACTACACTCATATATTTTTCCCATCCATCTAATCAAAATCCTCAAATCATATTTATCCAAGCCTTCCCTTCGTCTAGTGCAATTAGGTATACCACAAGGTGTGTATTATTGCTATTCGACCTATATTATTCGAACTATTTATAAATGACATTCCAACATCAAATAATTATCATCTTGATTTATTTACTGACGATATACGGTGAACCATTCATCGCATGAATTGTTATCAAAAATTGAAACTAATTTAAATGTATAACTTTTAGTTCTCGTTGATTACTTTAAAAAATGAAAATGAACGGTAAATATGGGGCATGCAAAAAGAGTTTGTTTCTGTTTCCGCTCATCAGATGTCATTACCGTCGTGATAAAGGTTACAATAATGTTTAACGTTTAATTTTATGGCTACGAAGTTCGAACGCGTCGCTAAACGACTTATAAACATTTTAAAATATAAAAATTCTTTTGTGTTATTAAATTCACAATACAGTTTCTATACAAAACACTAATACATACCATTTGACATTCTAACCTTTACAGAGCATTCTGATAGTGGCATTCGTGCAGTAAAGTTGAAATTTGATCAGAAGAAACCATTATGAGTTTATTAAGAAATTAAAAAAAAAAAAATCAAAGAAATTAAAAATAAATCCACAAAATTGATCCTTGTCCCCTCTCCCAAGTCCTAGTCTAGGATTAATCATTTTCACAAGCGTAATTCTGGATAGGATTGATTATATCTCGAAGAATCAGAAATGCACGTATAATTAATCACATAATTACGGTAGAATATTTTCTGCCAATTAATGAAAATAATTTGAATTTAAGAGGGATCATTTCTATAATTGTATTTAATATATATCGATTAGCAATAGATGGTCTGGATAATTCTGTGGTGGTTATTTAAACAATAAAGATATAAAAAAAACGTGGTCGAATATTTCTCAAAAACAAATGGCATCTATACAGTAGGTACAAAGACAAACATTCTTACCATTAAGAATAGATCAAATCTAACACGGGAAATTTACACAATCAATACGAATATCTTTAAATCTATAGTGGAAAGTGAAGTGAAAATGGTTAAAGACATTAAAAAGAAAATACCAAACGGTGATTCAAGTATAATCAGCAAAAAAAAACGGGAGAAAATCACGCAGGCTATAAACCTTCAGAAGATTTGTTAACAGGCAATCTAAACACGAAATTAGATGAAGCCATGCATGACGGATATAAAATGGATGGAATAAATACTATAAATGAGATTACAGAAAAAGTATCAAGCGAACCTTTGAATTTATACTCAATTCAGGATTGCGGGCCATACAAAGTATGTAATAATGAAGAAAGAAAATCTAAACATGTTAAAATTTGGAAGAATACTAAAAACTAATAACATCACAAGCATCATGAATATAGATCAACTAAGTAAAAATATGGCTATGGTAACATTTAATTGTTACAGCGAAGCTAATTAATGCATTCGAAATAAATTGGTCAAGGAGTTTGACCAATTTGATTGCTTTAATAAGGGAGATTCCCACAGATATTTCCATGGAGGAATTGAAACTAAATATTAAAGCAAAATTCGAAATTGTGAGCCTTGAAAGATTGTTTAAATGGGATGAAGCAAACAAATTAAAAACGCCATTAGAATAGGTCAAAGTAAGTAAGCTTTAGAGCTAATAGTATTCCAAACAACGTGGTGGTATATGACAATATTTTGATTAGGGCAAATTACTATTTCCCAAATCCAATGTACTGTAAAAATTGCCTTAGTTATGGGCATACAGTAAAGAGTTGCAGATCAAAGGAGGGAAGCAGATGCGGGACTTGTACTAGAGTTATGGATGAATTGCATATGTGTGATCTGAATCCAAAATGTAAATTTTGTGGTGATGGCCATGAGATAAATCATTTTAGTTGCCTGGAGAAAAAAGACAAAGAAAATTGGTTGAATATATGACCATCAATATGAGCTCATACAAAGAGGCGAAGGAAAAAGTATTTGGGATAAATAAACAAGCTCCAAACATGTGGGAATATAAGAGCCTGATGGACAAAGATAAAGAAGAAAAAGAAAAACTTTATTTGGCTTTCAAACAATCGGAAGACAAAATAAAAATATTAAATAATATTTTAATTGAAATCAAACTACAACTAAAAAAAAAGATGAATTATTAAAAAGTAGTAGTAAGAAATTAATAATAGTCAGCTCCGAAGGTGATGGGACAGAGAGTGGGGACAGCACTCTATTGGAAATTTTAAACTATATAGAAAATGCATAATTCATGACGGAAGTAATTAATATGCTTCAAATAAATATTAGAAGTTTATCTAGTAACAAACTACTATTGGAGGAATTTATCTTCAAATATAATATTCACATATTTATTTTATGTGAAACTTAGACTAAAGACGATAGAATAATAAAATTTAAAAATATGGATTATATAGCAAAAAATAAATTAGATGGTTACGGGGGTGTAGGGTTCTTAGTAGATAGAAAAATTTCCTGGAAAATTGTAAACGTCATAACACAGTTCAACAGAATTGAACAAATAAAAATCAACTGTATATATAAAAACATGAATATTAATATAACTTCGTTCTATAATAATATCAGTGCGAACCAGATTGAGGTATCAAATGATTTCGTAAACCTCATCAATTGTAATTTAGAAAAAAATAAAGTAATAGCAGGGGATATCAACGCCCATAATATTTTATGGGAGTATAACCCTAAAACAAACACACTGGATAATTTAATAGCAAATACAATTACAAACAGTAATTATAAAATATTAAATGATGGTAACCATACGAGACAAGACACCAGGCACCACTCATCTTCAGCGCCAGATATTTCACTATGTAGCAGAGAATTATCAGAAGATTTAACTTGGAATATCTCACAGGACACAATAGGAAGTGACCACTTCCCAATCATAATGACCTATTTTTTTTTTTTTCGCTGGCGCTACATTCCATGGAGGGATTTGGCCGCTTCATTTGAAGTTTCATAATCATTATTTGTAACGGATAATGAGTGATTAATTCATTGATCCAACATTAACCAGCCGTGATTTTTTCATCACCCGCCGGGAATCGAACCCGGAACCTCCGGAGCTTAAAGCAAGCATGCTAACCACTGTGCCACCGGGGCGGCAATGACCTATAACCTAATGACCTATAACCTCAGAAAAATTACTAATAATCACAAATTGGAGTAAAGTAGTTGAAGATTTCAACAGGCAAGATCTGGATGATATTCAAAACCTTGAAGACAATTTGGAATGGCTAATCATCAATAATTCTTCTATAGTCAAATCAAAAATAATTTATACTTCTAAAGCATGGTGGAACAAGGAACTACAATCATTGTGGGATATTAAAAAATCAAAACAATTAATATATAATAGAAGAAAACATTTATACACAGCGGAGGAACTATTAGCTGCCACACAAAAATTAAAACAAAGGATTAAAGTTGAAAAAAAGAAAAGCTGGCTAATTTATTTAAACAACATCAATAGAAATACAAATTGTGCAGATTTTTGGAGCAAAGTAAACAGGTTAAAGAGTAAAAATTTAAATAAATTTAGGATCCTAGAAGATAGTATCACCGCGAACAAATTTTTAATAAATAATTTTCCAATTTCTATAGAACTAAGCGCATTGCCATTTATAAAAGAGACTAACATTAACATAATTTAATTATTCAAAGTAGAAGATGTCAAAGGAATTATACAGAAACTCAAAAATTCAGCGCCCGGTATGGATCATATTAGTTATAAATTATTAAAAACTATTGCTAATTCAAACGTCAAATTCATGGAGTGTATTACAAGACATTTAAATACAATATGGATTAATCAAACGTTACCGAAAATGGAGAAGAGCAAAGGCAATAGCCATCAAGAAGAAAGGATTAAATGATAGAGGCTATTTAAACTACAGACCCATATAATAGTAAACTATTATTAGTGAGAATAAACAATCACTTAGACTCTAGAAATATACTAAACTATAATAATTATGGTTTCAGAAAAAACAAGAATATTAACGATTATATGGTAGAGCTTTTTAATCATAATAAAATAAGTAAAACAAATGGTTACAAAATGGTATTAATTAATATGGATATCAGCAAAACCTTTGACAATGTCAATATGAAAGTTCTCATAGAAATAATGGAAAAGTTATGTTTCCCAAAATTTATCATTAATTGGACATACTTATTTTTAACAAACAGGAATATTTTTACAAATTCTACTCTGGACAAAGATCACTATACTAACAAGGGTATTCCACAGGGCAGCTGCCTAAGTCCTACGCTGTTCCTTTACAAGGGTTTTTCAGTTCGCGGATGACATTTGTATTGAGGTTATTGGAAATAATTTTGAAATCCTACAAAATAACATAAACAACACAATTATCAAACTTAGTGAAACTCTCAATACATTAAACCTAAACATAAATATCGATAAAACGCATTATATGAGACTTTTTACCAACATAAATAATAACAACAAAATAATAGTAAAAATAGGTGATAAAACGATCGAGGAAAAAACTACAACAAAAATTCTTGGTATCAACATAGCAAATAATCTGAACCTACATTAACATTATCTGAACTTAAAAAACGAGGCACACAGTACTATCAACATGATCAAATCGCTAAAGCACAAAGAAGGGGGTACACATCCAGATATTCTCTTGAGATTATACAAAACACTGCTAAAACCCAAGTTAGAATTTGGATTCATTATCACAGACTTAATCAATAACAGAATCAACAAAATCTGTCAAAGCATAAATAATTCTTGTTTAAGAACGTGTCTTGGTCTTGCCAAGACAACACCCATACCAGTTTTACTAGCAGAAGCTACAGAAAAATCTAGTGTGTTAAACAACAAATTTAAAACACTAAAATATATGGTAAATCACTTTTTCAAGAAACAACTCATTAATTGGAACTAACATTAAAAATGGGAAATCACTAGACAAATCTAACATTTTGTATAAAGATAATCACTGCCTTAAGAGCATAAAACCAGTACATTATAAAAACACGATTCAAAACAATTTAGAAATTATAACTAAAATTAAAGGGTTGAACAATGTTAATACGTTCAATAAAGAAGTAATGAGGGATCTAACTAAAGCTTCCTTAGAAGAATATACAAATTGCGAGATGATATTTACAGATGGATCCATCAAAGATAAGGTGGCCGGAATAGGCATTTTTATTCCTGAAACTAATAAAAAGGTTTCTATAAAACTCAAAAATTATACAGACATTAAAAACACGGAAACCATTGGTATCATGATTGCAGTAATATTAGCACAACTGTGTAAAAGTAACAACATAGTAATTGTTACCGACTCACTTATTAGTGCCTGTAAATCCATCATAAATGCGAAAATAAACAGCACTGAAAAACATTACGAAAACCACATTCTCGACTTTGTAGGTCATAATCAGAACAAATTTATAACAATTAAATGGATACCTGGTCATATAAATATAGAGGGGAACGAAAAAGCAGACGAGTTAGCCAAAAAAGCTATAACAAACCACTCTCATATTTGTAATAATAACCCAACAACAAAGGATATCCTACATAGTATAAATAACACAATAAAAGATGACTGGGATTCATAATTCAGATTATTAATGGTCAATAAAGGAAATTTTTATAAGAATATAGTCAATAAACCACAGAACGAAGTATGGTGGAAATCATCAAGGCTAAAAGCTTCTGAAATTGCTTCTGAGACTTACTTGATAGTAGAGTTGATTATTCATCCGAAAATTTTAAAAATAAATGTCACAATCACAATATAGAATTTAGAATAGGATTAATACGAATGCCAATTATATGTATAGTTGATAATTTTAATAAGAAATGTAAGGAAAGTAAATTATAATTGTAATTTACTTTTCAAATGAATTGAGAACTAATGTTAATTATAATAAATACAAGGTGGTGGTTAGTATTACTATTATTATTTAAGGATGGACAAACATCAAATTATAAATTAATTATGGTTTTATTTATACAAGACCATTAAAGTAAGGGTGGTAGAAGATCATTAACAAAGAAGATTCTAGGTAGGAAAGTAACGTAATAAATGTAGGACATTAATTTATTTTTAAGAAAAAATTAGAATAATATAAATTCATTCAAAAGAGAATCAAAATATAGGTAATTGTAAGGTAGACGCGAGAATTAGGTACTTTAAAGATCCACACTCAAAAAATATATGATAAATGTAACTTACTGTTTAAAGTGTTCTACCCACTTCTAAACATAAACAGTAAACTAAATTTGGCAAATAAACTTACTGAGCGTTATTCTATATGCAGCTCCAATATGGTGAATGCAGCTAATACGAATAATAAAAAATTACAAGTGATTCAGAACAAATTTCTTAAAACTATTTTGGAGGTGCCTTTGCGTTATAGAACTTTGAGGTTGCACTCGGTTACCGTCACAAAATTAGTAGCTATCTGCGCTGAAGAGGTCAAGCTAAAATACTGGAATAAGTTGGAAACAATAACATCTTAATCAATAATCTAAGTAATAATACATAACTTTTGCTAAATAACATTTTCAATAAATCTATTAGGTTACTATTTTAAGTTGATTGTAGTTAGATTAAGTTTTAAAATTTAGTCTAATATAATTATCTTTCTTGAAGTAGGTACAAAGAATTATTACTCTATTTACTTTCGAAATTTATTGAAATAATTTCATTTGATGTAAAGCTATTATGTATAACATAAATACATGTAATTATTCATATTTTTGACTAATAAACAAATCTAAATCTATTATGATCAGGTTGTATGACAGTACGATAGTATGATGGTATCATTCGTAAAATTCCCATTTGGAGATATGTC